>PVIH01000122.1:0-183893 GCA_004025045.1 Sigmodon hispidus
CTCCATCCCATGCTGTAGCCTATGAGGGCCCTATAATCCACTGCTCTCCATCCCATGCTGTAGCCTATGAGGGCCCTATAATCCACTGCTCTCCATCCCATGCTGTAGCCTATGAGGGCCCTATAATCCACTGCTCTCCATCCCATGCTGTAGCCTAGTGTTGCTTTCATCAGCTTTCCCACGACATGGTAATGACCTTCTACATGGCTGCCCTGCTTCCTTTTTATCCCAACTCCCATCCATCCTTTTAGAGAATGATCTTTAAAGCTGTAGGGTTTCCCACAGCTCCTGCCAGATGAGACCCGACTTCCCCAATAAGCATGGCTGTCAAATCGCTCTTGGCACCTTCCTGTCATTCATTTCATTAGCAATCTCCTGAGGGTACCAAAGTTTAGGATATTTAGGACCCAGCACAGTGCCTGGCACGCAGTATGTGTGATGGATAAATGTTTTGTTGAGTTCATTACATTTGCCGATTCCAGTCTCTTCTTCCTGTATGAGGTAATTTTAAATCATTTTATTTGTCTGTTTGTTTATTTACTTACTTATTATTATATGTGTGCTAGTGTGGGCACAGGGGCCATGGTGCATGAGTAGAGGTCAGAGAATAACTTCATTTGTTCGCTTGTTTGCTGTGGCGTGCAGATGAAATCCAAATATCCTAGTTTTGCTTGACAGGAGAAACTTGTGCCTCTTAGTTATCTAGGTTCCCATCTCAAGTGCTCTTGGTGGACCCATTGCTTCAATCCCCTGACCCTCCTAGCCTAGGCTAAACACTAGCTCTAGCAAAGTTTATACTTGTATACACTAGCCTGTGGCTCCCCTTGGTTGCCAGGTAAAAAGAAAGGCTCTGGCAGGTTTGAAGTGGAGGAGTGATGTGCCAGCTCTGGCTTGGACTGAGTGCATCTCAAGTTCCCTGCTGGTAGAATGGGGTTAAAGGTGTGGGGGGGGCAGATGGCTCCTGCATATCTATGGAAGTGGGCTCCCTCTGGCCACAGTGATCCCAGCTGATGGCAAGGCTGCTGCCATTTTACCCACTCAGTTATGCTCTGATCTGGCCCTCGGGACTGTGGTTTCCTAGTTCCCAAGATCCCTGGCCTGAATCCCAGGGTCTCTCTTACAATGGAACCCAAAAATAGAAGCCATATTTCTAAAAAAAGGAAAAGGCATAGGTCCTAGGCAATGTTTAAATATACAGATTCGGTCCCTGGAGGGCTCCCTGGAGAGAGTGAAGAGTATCCCATGAGGCACTGAGCACAGGGGCAGGAGATGGAGTGGCTAAGATTGCTTTGGTAAGGCCTCACATCCCTTCTCCCTCACCACGTCTCTCATTCTAGTCCCGGTTATGGACTCAGGCCTAGGTCAGTGTGCTGTGCTCATCCCCAGGAAGCACCTCTGTAACCACCAAACCATCACACAAGCATTGAGGAGCAGGAAGGAGACATTAAAGCAAAGCCAACATGCAGTGCTCTGGGTGAAGGCATGAAGGGGACTGGCCGAGCAAGGCTGCTGACAACAGGGCTCTGGGTGTCTGAAGTCACCCCAGGCCACCTGGAGCAACATAGATCTTTCTGGCTGACAGTCTCTGCACAGTGCTGCTGCCACCCTGAATCAGTGACAATACCACTGGGCCGAGGGACCAGGAGGACAGTGTCACACAGTCCTTGGAAGATTCCAGTCCTGACAGGATGATCTTACACTGGTTAATTTGCTGGTACAGTGTCCTCACATTTAATTTTAAGAGACAGTTGTGATTAGCCAGGCATGCTGGCTCATGCTTATAATTCTAGCCTTTGAAAGGCTGAGAGGCGGAGGATTGCTGGAAGTCTGAGGCCAGCCTGGGCTACATAATGAGTTTCAGGACAGGTCTACAGAGTAAGAGCTTTTCTCAATAAACATTTTAAGTTTGTGTATGTGTGGTGGGGAGAGGGTGCATGCCACAGTTCCTGGGTAGAAGCCTGTTCTCTCCTTCCGCCACGAGTCCTGGGAATCAAACTCAGGTCGTCAGATTTGGCAGCAAGTGTCTTTACCTGCTGATCCATCCCACCAGTCCACCAGAAAACATTTTATTGAAGAAAAAAAACACAGTAGAATTTCAAATTAAAACAAGCAAATATAAGAAATCATGCAAGTGTTAAAGCTATAGCTTGGTGGCTTTTTACATACTTGTGCCCCCGTGTAGTCAACCAGCCCAATATAAGACATTGCCAGCATAGGACTCTTTCCCAGTGGAAAGAGCAGCATGCACCCTAGCATAAAGGGTAACTATTGTTTCTAAATCTGTGGTTGTTTGAAAAAAAAAAATGGCTCCCAAAGAGAGTGAGTCTATTAGGAGGTGTGTCTTGTTGGAGGAAGTGTGTAATTGTTGGGGCGGGCTTTGAGGTTTCTTTTTCTCAAGTTTCCTTCATTGTGACAGTCAACTTCCTGTTGCCTGCAAGATGTATCACTCTTAGCTCCAGCACCATGTCTGCCTGCATGCTGCCATGCTCCCCACCATGAAGATAATGGACTGAACCTCTGAGCCTATAAGGAATCTGTCCAAATTAAATGTTTTCTTTATAAGAATTGCAGCAATAAAAAACCCAAACTGAGACAGAATCCTATTCCCACATGTTTATAGTAGGTTGATAGACACTGAAATTTATCATATAAATTTCTATATAAATTAATATATATAAATTTACAGAGTATGTTTTTTAGTGTCTGGATTCCACTTCTAGGAGGTCTGGAGCACAAAAAAAAAAAAAAAAAAAAAAAGCCAGACTGAGCTATATAGCAAGTCATCATCTCTCAAAAGATGGAAGAAGGAATGGCATGGAGGGATGTAGGGAGAAAATCTTTTATGATTCTATCACTTTACATTCTTGTATGTCAGTCTAGTTCCAAGAATATGAATAAGAGTCAAGAAATTCTGTGTCCTTGGCCATAATCTCATGTAAGGGAGTCATCATAGTAGATAGACCACTGACACTCAGCCCCGAGGCTTTTGCTGAAGCTTGTGAGAAAGTGACACTCTATCTCATTGGATTTTAAGACTGAGCTGCTGGTGGCCGCCAGGGAAGTCTGCCTGATGGAAGGGAAGCAAGAAGCAGAGGAAAAGATGGGGAGATGGGGAACAAGAAGATGGGGAACAATGGCGAAGCACTTGCCTTACAAAGCACGAGGATTTGAGCTCAGTCTCCAGGATACAACACGCAAAAAGCCAAAGCCTGGGCCTCACGGAGCATGCTTAGAACCCCAGCACCTGAAAGATGAGGCAGATGGATCCCTGGGGACCACCACCAGCCCAGCCTACTTGGAGAGCTCCAGGCCACTGAGAGGATGTGGCTCAAAAAAGAGTGTAGATGGCTCCCAAGGAATAAGACTAAAGGGTGACCTACTGTCTCCACGTCTGTGTGTGTGTGTGTGTGTGTGTGTGTGTGTGTGTGTGTGTGTGTGTGTGTATGTGTGGGTCTGAGAGTACAAGAAAGATCAAAGTCAGTTCCAATTGCCCGATCATGTCATCTGTGCCCCTAGATCCAGCTGTGTCTGAAATAAAACCTAACTGAAAGTGTTTCTGTCCCTGAGCTGATAAATTATTTTTCCACTTAAGCCAGTTTGAGCCAGTCTCTCTCACCTGTCACCAATAAACCCCTGCTTAATACCTAATCAGATCAAAGCTTATTCCTGGAAGGGCATTTCCCTTTAAAGCCATCATCTTGCAAAGCAACACTTACTAAGAAGTAGTTTTGGAAACTTAGTGAGATAACCATGGTACCAATTTAACAACAAAGTCATCTCCTTACTTTATTGTCCCTGGGAGGGGGAGATTATTCTGTTTGATCCTGTTGTTCACTGGTCTTGACTGTGAATGACCATTTCCTCCTCTTGGGTCTACAGCATCTCAAACGGTGAGGACTTCGCTGATGAGGATGCCAGCCGAGGATGGGTGACAGACACTTCTTAAATGTGTGCTTTGCTTTTCAAGGTGACTAGGAGAGAATTGATTTGCATAAATGAGTTGTAGTATGAAATATCAATCTCATTATCTTTGGTCATCCTTTAAAGATAACAGCAGTTCCTCTGGCCTCTTTTGCTTCGAGAGCCATATGGACTCCATTCCCCCCTGTCTTAATGGGAGAACTCATATTCCCATTTCACACAGAAGAAGAGCAAGGCTAACTGAAATTCCAAACAGCTCTCTGTCAAACTGCATATATGTTAGGATCCAAGATAACATATGGTATTGCTGAATAAAAAGAGCCCAGAGATAAATGGGGCCAGCAGAGAGCAATTCAGGAGGGTGGGGTCATGAAATGAAGATAGTTACTAAACCAGGCTCACAGAGCTCAGGTGAGCCAAATAACAGAAGGGTGAGACCCCAGCACAGTCTTCAGTCTTCCCCAGCTGGCCGTCTTCAGTCTATAACCAGTCTCCAGCTCTGTGGGGTGCTATCATTGTGTACATAACCTGAGCAGCAAGTGAGGTAATGCTATGGCTCCTGGTCTCCAAATTCTCCTCAAGAAGAGGTTTCTCACCCCCTAGAAAGGTTTATTGCATCCAGGCAATTTAATTCTCCCAAGTAGTTGGGCAGGACCTGGAGATAATAAAGAAAGAAGGTAGCATAGTGGATCTGCAAAGCCTTTAATACACAGCATTAAAGGGTAATGGGAAAATCGATGGGACTATACAACAGGGTCACCCCGACGGCCAGCAGCTGTCATTAATGGAACACTGTAGAATGGCTGGGCAAGGTCCTAGCACCAGGGCCCCAGATGACCTATTCAGAGCTCAGATGGTTTTGTACGCTCTCCAGCTTCTCTCTTGAGCTAGAACACGGGGAGATGGCCTTCTCTCTCTCTTGGGCACACTCTACCCTCCCAACTTTGGCCAAGTGACTTAATAATCACTGTCACCTATTGATTAGTTTCTATAGGCCATGCGGTAGGCCAAGAGCTTTCTGAATTGTTACCTTTAATCCTTACAAAAATTTTATCAGTCCTCTACCGTTACCATAGTTTACATTTAATGTATATGTAAATGAGGCTCACAGAGGTATGTTGCCCTTGGTTATTGGCCAGGAGAAAAGGTAGATATCTTGGCACAGGACATAGAATATGGAAGGGCCTCATAGAACATAGAGCCTGACCCTTCAGGACAGAAATGGAGAAGCTTTCCCTGGCTTAGACTTCCACGATGGGTCAGTAGATGATATGAAATTATAAAGCAGGTGTCTACCATTTAGTTCTTCACTCATTGTCCCCACTACACCATCTGATCATCCCCAGCCACAGAGCACACACTCCATTGGCTTTGCCACTTCAGAGTCATTTGTCGTAATTAAAGGGATGGCCATTTAGGCATTGTCACAATTCAGTGCAAAGTCACTTTCTGTGTCCTGAGTGTGTAGGTGCTAAGGAGCAGGGGTCTGGATATTGTTCCTAAAAACCTACACCATCTGGCTGGGAGAGAAAAACACACAAGCCAAAAACAACCTTTGAATAATTCTTGGAAAACAAACAAATACATGAGGGTATGTGATGCCAACCTCGGACAGGGAGCAGTGAGGAGTCAGAAGCAGAGGGAGGGGGGCCAGCCTCTGGAGGCTTGTGAAGGTGAAGGTTTTGAACTCAGCTCCTAAGGAATGAAGGACTTGGATTAGAGAGAGTGAGCAAGGGGAGCTGGTCTGAAGGGGAGCACTGCATGGCCAAAGTCCTGGTGGCTGGACATAACAGACTGTGTGTAATACAATGGTGTTGCAGAAAGGAGAACCCACACTTTCTAGGGGCAGGGACTTTTGTGGTGAGTGTTTTACATTGTGTGTGGGATCAATGCTCTGCAAGGGGACATGCGATATGACAGCATTGGGTCTAGAACAGTGGTTCTCAACCTGTGAGTCATGAGTCAAATATCCGGCATACCATATATTTATATTACAATTCATAACAAGCTGAGAAACTACAGTTACTGAGTAGCAATGAAAATACTTTTATGGTTGGGGGTCACCACAACGTGAGGTACTGTACTAAAGGTCGCAGCATTAGAAAAGCTGAGAACCACCGAATTGGAAAGATGGTAGACAGCTTAGGACCAGAGGACCAAGTGACTGGATTCTTGCCTAAGTAGAGGGAAGTTTTGAAGTCGTGATTATGTTAGTCAAGGTGGTGGCAGGAGCCAGTCCCAGAAAACAGTTAAGGGGAAAAGCTGGCTGTGATGGCTGGGCCTCCTGGTTTTGGTGTAGGGGCTGAGGGAGAGAGATTTGAGGGAATCTGTATGGCCTCTCGGTAGAGGTGAGCTGGTCAGCATGTGAGGAGATGGGAGCGGCGAGTCACTGCGGAAGCAGCACAGAGGCCAAGTGTAGGAAGGACCATAGGTAAGTGGCAACTGTGAAACAGATGTTTTCTCTTGAAGACTGTTCTATCTGGGGAAAAGAGGCCACCCAAGTGGCTCCTCCCAGGTGATTCCTCCCCTTACTCCAGTGGACTTGTGTTGTGGGTCAGTGTGAAAGGCTGGGGCTCTGTCTAGCAGACTAGCATCTAGGATATCAGTCCTGGCTGACTTTGCCAGCCTAGAGTCACGGATGCATCAAGTAAGGGCAATAAAGGGAGAGAAAGCCATCCTCAGCATCACTGGATGACATGTCGGGGCATGTATTATGTTTGCTTGGGTTCCTAACTCATACATGCTAGGTTCATATTAGCTGCCCTTTCCACAAAACCAGCTTCAGCACAGCGTACAGTTCAAGTTCCCATTGCACCAACAAGAGTTAAGACTCAACTGTGTGGGAGCTGGGAAAAGGCTGTTAGATGAGATGGCGGAGGTGGGGGGGAGGTTTGAGCCACCAGCTTGCCCCTCTTCATCTCTGAGGCTTTCAGATCAATAGATAGCTTCCTGCCTGTGTTCCAAGGGGTGGATAAGGACTGCAATTCTCTAGGCTCTCTGCAGACCTAGACAGCAGAAGCCCAGGGTCCCATCTAGAAGTCTGCTGTTAATACGTGCTAGAGATGACTCAAATACAAGCTGAAGATCACTGACACAAAGTTTCTGGGTGAGGTCTCGTCACCACACCATGACAGGGAGCTTACCTTCTCCTGTTTCCTGTCCAGAAAGTCTGTCCCAGGCTTGTGGGAAAGGAGGAACAAAGGGGAGAGATGAAAGCAGACAGCAGACGAGGGATCTGGTGGTGGGGGCCAGGAGGGTACCAAGGGAAGAAGGGATGTTAGCTGGAACGTGTGTGGTGTGGTACACCGGGCTGAGACAGCCCCGGCCGACTCCCTCTGCAGCACAGTTGCAGTGGGTTATTAACAGAAAGAAGAATGGGCCTCTGTATCTCAGCAGAGCAGGGCAAGAGTCATCAGCAGACATTATTAAAATTCTTTCCTCCCCAGTGAAAGACACTTATCAGTCTTCATCAGCACAGCCCACTCTTTCTGAAAAGGAAAACCAACCTAACAGGTGGGGACTGTCCTCTTACTCATATAAAAGAGACTAAGGCTGTCTGCCTCCTGTGAGCCGAGAACCTGGGGCTCACAGTGCTCCCCAGATTGGCAGTGGGGGTCTTGAGACCACCAGAATCTTGGCGTGTATGCGAGGAAATCTGCCGCAGGGAGTGCAGCTGGATGCAGTGGTACCAGTGATGGCTGACCACCGCAGAGAAGCACAGGGGCTAGTGCTGCAGCGTGGCTGCAGGGGCAGGGCCTGGCCTAAGCTGCAGCCTCCCTCTGATGTCCCTGTACCTGCTGTCTCCTTTCTTCACTGTGGCTTCTGTCTCAGCAGAGCCATGTGGCCGAGCCACCCTTGCACACAGATGCCCGCTGCAAATGGAGCGCGTTCACAATCAGCCCGGCGATCCGGCCTAACACATAGATGGGTACTGAAAGCCTCAAGCCGCCTTCCAGGCTGCTGCTGCCTCCCTGCCAGGCTGCAGGCTGGCAGCAGGGTGGGTGACTCTTCCTCAAACCTTAGCTGCCCTGCCTGGGCTGTCTTCCTCCCCCTTTCTGCCAGGTGATCCACTTAATGGGCCAGCTCAAGTGTCCCCTCCTGGGAAAGCCCTCCCTGCCCTCTCCAGGCAGAACTAATTACTCCTGCTCACGGTGCTAGTACAAAGGCTTCCTGCTCTCACAATGGCCACGCTCTACGCTCTGTTATCCTTGTTGGTGTCTGTCTGCTCGTTACATACAAGAAGAGGAGGAGGACCATACGACTTGGCATAGTTTTTGTTGGTTAGAAACAGGGTCTCCCTCTGTAGCAGTCAGGGGCTTGTGTACAAACTCAAGTACTAAATTCCTAGCACCCACTTAAAAGGCCAATTACCTGTAATTTTAGTGCCAGGAGACAGAGACAAGAGGAACCCTGGGACCTGGTGGCTAGACTCATTGGAGGGTACCAGGCTAATGAGAAACTGTGTCTCAAAATATAAGGCAGAGGAGTGGTTGGGCAAGGCATGTGACCTTGACCTCAGGCTCCACATTTATCCACAGGTATAGACAAGTGTATGCTTGTGTGCATGCAAGTGTATGTGCATATGTGCATTTGCATATGCCCTCTCCCGCCCCCTTATTCCTCCATCACCATCTTTTACACACACACACACACACATACACACAACACACACACACACCTCAAAACAAAACAAAACAAACAACAGCAAGAACTCTGGGACCTTCATATATATTATTTCACGAGGTCCTCAGCTCGTTCTACAGCCAAGGGAAAGAAGGCTTGGAGAAGTCACAGGACCTGCCCAAGAGCATGTGGCAAGGAAGGGGCCGAACTGGACTGTCTGAGTGTGGTAGAGACTCGTTGGCTGACTAATTGAACCTGCTGTCAGTTTCTCAACCCTGGTGTCAGCAGCCCATCAGATAAGCTAGCAGAGGGTCTGGCTCCTGAGCCACGTGTCATCACCTCATTCCTTCCCAGTCTCCGTGAGCTCAGGCTTTCTCTGCTCTGGAGTGTTGGCCCAGTGCTCTCAATCTATTGTCAATTTCTCAAGGAGAAAAGGCAAGACCTGAGGAAAAAGTGTCTGTTACGATCCCAGAGCTCAGTCCCCTCACTAACCAGGCTTGCTTTCTTCGTTCCTTCCATCCCACTGGCCACACCCTTCCTGCCCCCTCTCTCACCCCCTGCATTGTAGTCAGTCTGGTTTCTCTCCAGCAATGTGGTCCCCAGTGTTCCTCAGGCCTCTGGCCAAGCCTTGGAAAACCTGTACACAGCAGCATTCTTGTTTCTGCCTCCAAGTCCGAGGTAACCTGGAGAGGGCAGAGCCCTGGGCAGCTGTCAGCATCTTTTCCACTGGAGGATCCAGAAACAGCTCTGTCTTAGCCCCAGTTTTAAAGACAAACCCATTTTTACAACCTTATAAACTCTGTAGCCACAACGGTGATCTCTCCCTGTTCTGTGGACCCCACAGTCCCTAGTGGGGAGGTGAGGGCCCAGGCAGAGGTCCAGGGACTAGTGAATAAATGATGCCCATAAAACACTAGACACATTCCATGAGGATTGAGAGAGAGAGATGCTCAGCCAATAGAAGCGTTTAATGTGCAAGACTGACAGCAGGATTCAGTCCCTCGAACTGGCAGCGGAAGGAGAGAACAGAGTCCTGAAAGTTGCCTCCTATACATACACCATATACACATAAGTGCCGATAATAAATAAAAATATAATTCCAAAAACCATGTTTTTATGCACCTCCAAATAGAACTTTCTACAAGGCTGACCTATTGATCAGAGCTTCGATGATTATGAAGAGTTTGAAGTGTTGCAAGTCCGGAGCCTAATTATATTGGGCCATCTTCCGGCCTCTTGAGAGCGACCGCCCACTCTGTGTCTGACGTAAAAGCTTTGTGGCCACTGGGTAAGTCATTTGGAATGTGCAAAGCACCAGTTTGGAATGCATTCACTCAGTAGATAACTAGTTTCCACTGATGCACAAGCTGAGAGTATTACCAGGCAGACTCTGAGACCTATGGCAGAGTTCCCTGCTTTTCCGTAACCCGCCTCACTGACATTTCCATCGGTGATTTTGAAAAGTATCTTGATTTATGATTCTCTTTGTTCAGTTTCTATAAAACCTTGATAAAACACCTTCCATGTTGGGACATGAATTTGGGTTTAATCTGAATCTGTCTTCCCAGGTCATGGTCAGTTCATATTTAACTTCAGAATAAACTCTCTTATCATCCTAATTTCTTTTTTTCCATGAATGCCTTCTCAAATCTAGCATCTAATCCTAGTGTAGTGTATGTTAGGATTTTGTGTGATCTGGCATGGTACGGAACAAATTACCGGGTTAGCTGGCAGCAGGCATCTATGAAAGGGTAGACTGCAGGGAGGCAGCGGCAGGCAGCAGGACACTAAGAAGCTGTTTCTACCTAAAAGGACTTTATTATTATGATAGAGGAATATGGTTATGATAGCAGAGAAGGGGAAGGGCGGAGAAGGAGGGAGGGTGGGGGAGGGAGAGAGAAGCACAAAGGCAAGAGAAAAGGATCAGAGGCCAGGAATTTTTTTAAAATGGAGCTTGATGCCAGAACTCAGGGGAGGGCGTGGCTTCAGTGACTAACAGTATATCCCATACCAACCCTTTTGCATTTTCCTCTGGTTCTTCTCTATCTCTGTTGTGCCCACTTCCCGGGACTCTCCAACTGCCTTCATGCCTCAGTTCCCTGCCCCCCCATGCTCCCAAGTCTTTGCATGCTAATTGCTTCTTGCTTTAGATGGCCAGCAAAAATTCATCTCATTTCTGCACCCACTCAACAATAGGTGATTTTGAAAAGTGTCTTGATTTGTGCTAGGAATGAACAAGGGATCTGGTTGGGCACAGTTGTTGGAATTATCTTTGATCTGGTGTGATATGATAATGCTTTACCTGGTTAGCTGGTGCCCCATGTCTGTATCCTCGTGCCCGGCAGATAGGAGACATTGGACAAGAGCCATGGCGAGAGGCGGTGCGCAGAAGACACTGTTTCTATGTAGAGAGACTTTATTACTATAATAACAGAGAGAGGGGGAGAGAGGGAGAGGCAAGGAGGAAGAGAGAGAGCTGGGTGAAGAAATGAATGGATGGCTGTTATGTGTACTGTACTTCACTGTGGTTCAGATCTCTATCCATCAGCTTCTATTACTCTGGGCATCTCAATCCAGCTTTCCCATTGGACCATTTGTCCTCACCATCCACAGAACTTTAGGTTAACACTCCTCTCAGGAGCCCCGACTTTCTGCTCATTTATGGCTCTTGGTACAGCTGTCTCTCCCTTCTCTTCTTTTCCAGGGTTCTCTTATCTTCTGCTGACCTGCTTCACTCTCTACAAAGCCCTATATTGTTATGTGAGTCACAAAGATGGGGGTGGGGAGTGTGTGTGTGTGTGTGTGTGTGTGTATGTGTGTGTGTGTGTGTGTGCTATGGGGAAAGAGACTCACCGATACAGACAAGGTAGATCCAGTTGCAGAGTCCTTCCAGTTTTGCCCAGAAAAGATGGGGACTGGCCACACGTTGCTCCATGCCGCTTGACTCGGTCTTCCCCACCCAGGAGACTTCGTGCACACCCCTCTCCAGTTTTCAGCAGTCATGTACTCAGAAAAGATCACACCGAGATACCCCAATGTCATTAACAGAGCAAATTCCCCCAGCACCTATACATCACAAGCTATTTCAGCAAAGAACTTGACTATCTCTTGGTGACCTCTGCCCTCACGACCCACCCACCTTAACACTAATTAGCTTTTAGTCTACCCATTCTCATTTGTTTTTCTACAAAGAGAGATAACCGCCCAAGAGTCCTGTGGCTCACCAGCACTACACACCATGCTGGCTTGCTTCACTTGCTTGCCAATTCCTTAAAAAATGTATATTCAAGCAATAAGAGGGAGTAAAAAAATCTCTTTATCTTCTCACACTGACTATTTACATAATTCTGTGACCTTTCATGAACAATGCCATTGTATACACATCACTTTCCTAGGTGGAAATCAACTTATCTTATTTCATTATCCACTGTGTTCGACTAACCTTTTTCGGAGTACACTTTCTTCAGTATTGACAGAGCACCCCTATTTGTCACACTGGTAATGGCTCTCTAGCACTCTAACACATTAATGTTCTCTAGACTTTGTTTAACCATTCCCCAATTGTACAACATTTGGGTGTTTTCCAGGATTTTATTATTATGAATAGGGCAGCCATAAACATCTTTTTGCAAATAGTTTGCATTTACTTTTCTGGTACTTCCATGGTATAGATATTCCCAGAAGAGGGATTACTGGGTCAAGGGCCAGGAATGCTTTTATAGCTTTAGTTGTGAGGTGCCAGACTGTTCTCTAAAAAGACCTGCTTGATTTGCAAGTCTCCAGTCTCTGTGTTTATGTTTTTGAGCCTCCTAATAATCCCCCAGGGCTTGTTTCAAATTTGAATAGCCTGCCTAGGATGCTCAGTGCTCCTGACCCCCTAGAGGTGATCTCACTGAGACCATTACAAGCATGACCCCGAGGCTCCCTAAGTTCCTTCCATGGCAACATTTCTGTTTCCAACATTTCTCTTTCTGTCTTGGCTCCCCTCCTAGGCTGTCTCTGAGGAACAGGTGTCCAATTTCCTTGCCAAAAAGCCCTCCCTGGATGCCCACCTGACCTCACGCCCTGCTCTGGTCTCTCTCAAGATCCTACATCTTCCCTTACCCCACCTCTTACAGCATCCATCTCTTCCTCTGCTGCTGCTCTCTCCTCTCAGCCTGCAAACATTCTCATCTTCCTTTGTCTAAGAGCAGCAATACCCCGTTTTCTCGCCCTGGGTTTCTTTCCATCATCATGCATCTCTCTGAAAGAACAGTCCACCTGGGTCCTTTTCTAGTTCGTCCCCAGCCTTTGCTCTTTCATCCATGACCAGCACACAGATAAAGCTGCCATCTTAAGGTCACCAATACTTTTCTTAATCATCCAAACAAGTGACCCTTTATCTGTCATCATCCCTACCACCTTGTTGGAGGTGTGCCTTCACTGACACATTCTTCTGCCCCAGGTTTCCATAGTAGCACAATTTCCTTGGAGCTCTATCTCACCCATATTGTATCGCTATATGAATCTGTTCTTGGACCTTTTGCATTTTAAATGATGTCAGCTTCTTATTGTGTAGCAGCCAGGAGAATTCGGTAGGACAGATTTTATCCCCAGCTGCATGGAAAACTATGACTAGCCTCAACCCTGTCTTATAAATGTATTCCTCCTGCCACAGTGATGGGAAAACCAGACCACAGCAACCAGCACATGGTATTTTCACGTGACATCTAGTAAAGTTCAAACTTCATTTGATAGTTGAGAGAAATTAGTTCTTTCTCTCTTTTTGCATATAAGTAATAAGGAATGTGAACATAATTGCTGTTGATATTATTTACAGCCTCTGAGGACTCAAGATTGAAAACCGCACAAGACATAGAATAGACTTGAGGGAACTGACAGCCCAGGCCCAGGCCCACTTTGCTGTGTTTTTCTGTTGTTGTATGAGTGTTTCTCATATTCCTTAAACCAGAGTGTGTAAGGATTTCTGTTACTTACAATTGAAATACACAATCCTCATCATTTTCCCTTTATATTCTGTATTCCCTTGCTCTCAGCCATTCTGTAATCATATCTCATATGATTGCATTTGTATAGATGAGTCTTTTATACCCCTGTCTAACATCTGTTTCCTCATCCTTAAGTTCAGCACTTCTAGTTTGTGGTCAGATAACCATACTTGGACAATTTATGAGACTTTATTCTTAGCATGGTTAATGCCAAAATTTTCAACATTAAATAAGTAAAATGAACTTCACTTCATCACTATCTATCTGATTATTCAGTTGCCTAAGTTTGGTACCCTCATATCCCCATCTCCTTCCTTACCCACAGGTAGGAACTACCTTAACCTCAGGCAGCCGTTGTGGCCTCTTTCTCAGTGCTGTGGTCCTCAGAATGTGGTTCATATGGATGGTTCTGGAAACTGAGGGATGATTTCCTATATCAACCAATATTTTGTTGTTCCCTCTTTGAGATGAAGTCTCTTGTAGCTTAGCCTACTCTTGAACTTGCTGTTTGAAGTTGGCTTAAAACTCCTGATCCTTCTTCCTCCACCTCCCAAGTGCTGGGATCACCATGACTGGCTTTACAATATCAATATTTAGAGGAACTCAGAATTACATAGCTATTTTTTTGGAGTGTGAGTGAGTGACTCTGTATAGGTCAGAGTTCATATCAAATGTCTTCCTCTATCACTCTCTATTTGATTGATTGATTGATTTATCGTCTCTCACTGAACCTGGGACTGGCTAGACAATAAATTTCAATGATCTACTGTAGTAGAAAGTTTTTCTCTGTCTTGCCTGGCCCCATGGTCCTACAGTCCTTTATAAAATAACCACGCAGAGGCTTAATATTAATTATAAACTATTTGTTCTATGGCTCAGGTTTCTTGCTAGCTAGCTCTTACATCTTAAATTAATCCATTTCTATTAATCTATGTATTGCCATGTGGCCAGTGGCTTACTGGTGCATCTTGTTTTATGGGTGGCTAAATTGTGTCTTCCAGACTTATTTCCTCTCCTGTCTCTCTGTTTGGATTTTCTGCCTGGCTGTAAGCTATCTTGCCATAGGCCAAAACAACTTCCTTATTAACAAATGGTAGCAACACATATTTACCACATACAGAAAGACCATCTCACAGCAATCCTCCCTTGCTTAGCACCAGTTATAGACATGGCTACCAAACCTTGCTTTTTACATGGATGGATGCTGACTTCAGGATTGAATTCAGATCCTCATGCTTATTTAGTTGCCGTGTTACTGAGCCCTGTCCCTGGTCAAGTTTGTAGCTTATTGAGGTAATAGGAAAACAGCAAAGCATTGAGAAGCTCATGGGCCTGAGTCGTTCATTAACTGGCTTTGTGACCTTGAACAAGTCTTTTAAGTTCCCTGGAATCTAAAACTTATTTACCAGGGAAACAAGTGAGTTAGGATGAAGTGTTATTTGTGATCCTCAGAACACTTGTGTTGGATTCACCCTGAGTGGCTTTAAAAGATACAAAGTCAATGGTAAGAGGCCAGTGTAGTGGGATTATGTTATGTTTCCTGTCATTTTAAATATCTATCCCACTTATGGGTTTAATGAAAGCTGATTGGCCAAAAGGCAGACAGGAAGTGTGGGTGGGGCTACCAGGCTAAGAAAACTCTGAGTACAGAAAGAACAGAAACAGACGCCTGAGAGAGCCTCCAGAGAGAGCCGCCAGAGACAGGAGACAGACACAGAAGAAAGAAGCTGAGATGCTGCTCTGAGAAAAGGTGCCGGGAGTGCAGCTGAACAAGATGGGTTAGTTCAGATGAAGGACTGAGCAAGTCATATGCCTGGGCCTTAGGTCAATCAGCGTAAATATAATATATACCTGTGTGTGACTACTTGACACAAAGCAGGGCTGAGAGTGAGACTAAACCTCTGGTCCAGGCCCAGGAAGTCTGGTCCAGAACCTAATACAACAGGCCAGCATTATTTAAACAGGATCTTTGGAGCCTGAGGGTCTGCAGCTGAACAAGCTCCCCAGGTGACTTTTACTCCCAGGCTGAAAACCTGCGGAATGTTCCCTTGCTTCTTTTTGTTCTAAGACATGGGGCCTCGTGGGTTAAATAATAGTTTGAGTTGGCTGGCAAGTAGAGTGGATGAGTGAGTAGAGGCATGCTTTACTTCAACAGAGTCGCCCTGGGGAATGGAGTCTTTCTCATCCATGGCCACGGTGCTGGGTCACAGTTCTGGGGCCAGATGCAGCACATGCCTGACAGCGTGCTGCCTCTTCCTCCTTTCCTACCCCATGCTCCCTCTCTTGGTCTTCTGTTTGCTTTTTTGCCCATCTTACCTACCCAGGTCTTTTTTGCCCTCCCTCCTCCTCTCCCTCCCTTCTTTTCATTTTCCCAAATCCCATTGCTACTTGGGCAAATACATCATTATGAATACATTCATTTGCGCTCACCTAATATACTTCTCTTTCACGAAGTCCTTCCGGCTCCCTCAATCAGATGTAAACATTTCCTGCTCAGAACTCTCACAGCACTCTGAATTTCTCTTATGCCATTAATCATGTTTTGCAATACAGTATTTCTAGGGCTACTCTATTGTATGCCCTTGAGGAACAAGGCTATTGTCTTCATCTGTGCACTGCTTTCTGCAGGCCCTAACATGGTGCCTTGTTCATGATGACAATACTTTACATTTATTTAATGTATATTAATCTGGGAAGTATTTACATACATATCAGAACACTGACACTGAAGAAATGGTTTATAAATGGACTGATGAACAGATTCTTCCTTTTTCTGTCCTGTGTCCAGGAGGCATGATTGTACAGAGGCAAGGACACTGACCTTGGAGTTAACAGGACTGAATTGGAAACCTTGTTCTACTTTGTAAAAGCTAGTGATATTGGCAAATTGTTTAACTTTTCAGAACCATGATTTATGTACAAGGTTGTCATGGAATACCCTCTTTTCAGGGCTGGTGCTATTTAACTGCAATTACTTGTGGAAACATCTGGCACATAGAAGATAATTTTAAAGTACTGTTAAATAGAATTATTCCCTTCTCCCAAACCTTCGCCTCCATTATGATGTACCTTACAGACAAACACTGGCCTTACTAATTCTTTCTCTCCAGAATTTTCACACTGTGTCTTGGTACACTGGATGAAAAGTGTGTAGAATACATTTTGTGGACTCAAAAATAGCCAATGTCACAAGGTGAAACAAATGTGAAAAGCATTTGAACTGAAGAGAACAAACTGTATTTATCAGGATTCTTTGTTGCAAGGTCCGTACATCCAATTTAAACAAGCTCACAAGAAAAAAGGAAAGAATTATTTACCCCTATAATTGGGAAGTGCTAGGCAGATCTGGCTTAAAGCATAGTTCCATTCAGGGTTGAAATACTGGAGTAAGGACACTTTCTGTTTCTAGCTCTGGGCCCTGCCTCTGTGGCTTTATTCTCAGCTAGTGGGAAGGATGTATGCTGGCTTATAAACCCAAAGGGAAAAGTCCTTTCTTTCTTTGTGTCTATGTGCAAATACTATTGACCTTGCTTGGGCACCGTGCCTACATTGAAGTTGTCAGTGGGCACAAAGGATACAGTAATGTGGATGGTTCTGCCAGGGCCCCATGCCTACTCTATAGAAGCCAGTGGGAAAGATGCGGTGGTAGACAGTCCTCTGATTTCAAAGAACAAAGGAGAAGTAGTTTCTTCCATAGGAAGGGTGCCATCAGACAAAGTAACTTGTGTGTGCGCAAGCAGAAACTAATTCCATTTCCCATAAGATTCTCGTATTAACTTGAGTTGCTATTTAAACAATGTCTATAAGGACCAGCAAGGTGGCTCAGTGGGAAAAGTCACTTGCTGCCAAGCCTGATGACCTGAATTTGGTGCCTAAGACCATCATGGTGGATGGAGAAAAAGATGATTCAGTTATCAGTGGTTCACACATTTAATCCCAGATCTTAATTACCTTATAAAGAGAAACACTTATCTGGCTAGTTTTTTTTTTTTTTTTAGATTCCAATCCAAGGTTGGATGATCTCATGGTTTTGGTTTTCTGTTCCGAAAAGGGGGGTCAGGGCAAAGATGGGGTACATTTTACATTTTGATCCAGAAAATAGAGGAAGAGTCTGTGGCATCAAAATACCCTTATAGGTCATACCTCTACTGACCCAAGGACCTCTCATTAAGCCCCATTATTGGCAGAAATATTCCCAGGATGCCAGGTATTGGCGGGAATCTTCAATTGCAATATATCATATAAGGATTAATATTTATTAAGGGGTTTTAGAAACACTCACTGACACAAATTCAACCTTAAGACAATTCTTGGAGAATGAATTGTCCCAAGACAGATGATTCAATCTGTTCCCAAGGAAAGGAGGAACCAAACCAGAGGGTGAGTCTGGTTCTTGGGTCTGGAATGATTCTGGTCACTCCCCACAGGGTCCGGATCCTCAGAGGCTACTAAAACTCCCTTAGGTAACACCTGAATCTCACTACATCCCATCTCCTAAAGGTTTCTCCATTACTCAATACCACCGTACTCAGCTTTCCACACTGGAGGCTTCAGAGATGTTCATCATATAAACTATTCCAATGCCCACTGTGTAAAACTGCTCACTTGGTGTTTTTAAAGGACCCATCTTATTTATTGATTAATGTATTCATTCACTGTTATTAGAGAAAACAAACTGTTTTCAAAGTCTCCTCCTTTTGAATGTCCTGGTGCCAAGGTTAAGGTAAAGCTATGACAGAGACAAAATACAGGCTTCCTCCTACAGTGTTTCTGTTCAAGGAGGCTCAAACACCTGTCCTGTACACTAAGGAATGGTCTCAGTTCCAGGGTATCATATATTTGGCACAACTGATCTGATGGCTGCACTGGCCTCTTTTAGATGAGATCACAGGATCAGGCTTTTAGGATCATGCAAAGCCAGCTCCTTCAGGCGACTGGGCACGCTTCTCACACAAGGCATGAGGGAAAAGTCAGGGTTTTATTGTTATATTAGTCAGGGTTCTCAAAAGGGACAGAACTGATATTAAAAGGAGATTTATTAGACTGACTTACAGGCCATAGTCTGGGTAGTCCAACAAGGCCTGTCTCACAATGGAAAGGCTGAGAATTCAGTGGCTGTCCAGTTTACAAGGCTGGATGTGTCTGCAGTCCCAGGCTGGTGCTGCAGTGTGGGAGAATGCCTGGAGAGATGCCATTTTTTTTTCACATAGATCCCAAAGACGTTAGACTTAATACCAACCACAGCAACATGGTAGATGATTCCAGCAAGAGTAAAAGCAAGCAAGCCGAGAACAAAAGCTTCCTTCTTCCATGTCCTTTTATATGGGCTGCCCTTTAGAAGGTGTAGCCCAGATTTAGGGTGGATTTTCCTGCTTCAAATAATCTGATTAAAAAAACCCTGTAGACATATGCAACAGCTTGAGTTTTAGTTGATTCCAGGTTTTTATATTTTTTAACACGCACAAAACAACATACCCATCAATTGTGGTAAAATGCATGCAATATAATATTTATCATCATAACCATTTTTAACTTATAGGTTCAATTCATCTATATTATTATGTAGCCACTCTCCAGAATATTTTCGCCTTGTAAAATTGAAACCCTACACCCTTAAAAAAAATCAATTGTTCATTCCTTTCTCCTCCAGCCCCTGGCACCTACCATGCTCTATGACTATTCTGGGTACCTCCTGTGAGTGGGATTATGGGGAATATGTTCTTTTCACTTAGCATAATATCCTCAAGGCCCATCTCTGTTGTAGCATATGATAGAATTTTCTCCTTTCTTCTCAAGGCTAAATGGAACCCCATTGTTTGTGTACTTTGCTCATCCATTAATCCATGGGCAGATACTGGATAGCTTCCATTTTCTAGGTGCTGTGAATGTACTGTGGTGCAGAAGATCAATTTTGATGGCGGCAGCCTGGGTATTCTGGGACCCTTGGCTGGATTCAGATGAGACAGGGTCCCAGCAGGGAAGGCCTCAAACAGCTCTGAGTTAGAAGGGACAACACAGGGATCAGGATGCCTTCTTCTAGATCAGACTGGACTTAAGAGGATGAGATGGCTTCCTGAGGCTGAGGAACGAGCCTTCTTGCTCTGCAAATGAGGGAGAGAATCCAAAGGAAGGGGAGTGCCAGGCTTCGTCTGGTTTGCCACTGGGGCAAGTGCTGGGCACAATTTCACACCTTGTTGACTCATATTCAGGACTCTTGTCAGGTTGTTAGGGGTAACTTCCAAACTACTGCATTGGACTAATTAGGAGAGATCTGTGCTGTTCTCTGAGACCCTTGCCCCTCCACTTCTGTTTTCTGCTGAGCATTCTGCCAAAGCTCTCCCTGAAACCAGTGCTAGTCCCATCCTTCCAATCCCCGCCCCCAAGAGAGACTGGCTCCTCCCACCACCACTTCCCGACTTGCACTTCTCATTGTCAGCATTGCCTACAGCAGACTTCCTGCTTCATCTGTTTATCTTTTGTCTACACTAAACCGAGGTGAGAAGCCAGCTTTATCTAAGTGGCCAACTGTGCCCCACACTGAAGAATTTGATGTTCAGTACAGTGGCTTTGAAGGCAGGAAAGGACAGTGACACGGAATGAACTGAGGAATGCTTAGTGGTACCCAGCATAAGCAGCCTGTTAACTGGAGGCTGAGCCAAATAGAAGTCGAGTATCTGGGGGCCTTTGAAATGGCTGCTGAAGACAAGGGAATTGTTTGTTGGAACTAGACGACCCAGGAGCAGGCTGCACGGTGTTGGGAGATCAATACTGTTTCTTCTAAGGAAACAAACAGAATCAATGCCAGCTTCCCCAGGTCTCAAACTAGATCTGAAAGCCATGGGCCCATGGATGGAGGCTTCATGCTGACTTTGTAGAATACAACAGTGTGTATTTGTTTGGGGAACTGCGAGAAACATTACTGAATTTCATTCCGACAACCGTACCTAAGCCACCAGAGGCCTAACACACCAGCATATGGCAACAGAGAAACATATAACCAAAAGAGGTCTTAGACTTTGTAATAGGCATGTTCTGCTCCTCTATCCACAGCCATATGCTCAATGATAATATACACCTGTTGGCATAGATGGCTTCCACATGTTCTCACTACTACTGGGAGCCACCACTCAAGTCCTGTTGGCTGTCTATAGGAAGGGTCGCTGTCATTCTTTGTTTAATTCAATTTAATGTCATTCCAAAAGGATTTCTTTTCTGTGGCCGTGAGTGGCTCTGGAGGTTTTGTGAGCATGTTTCATTGCTGAATAGCTCAAATTCTTAAAGCTCCAATTCAGTTGATACCTACTGTGTTCTCACTGCAGGGCAAACCCTAAGTTGCGTATACAGAAAGCCTCTGTCCATATAATTGCTTATATTTGCCCTGTACTTGCCATCAGAGCATCACAGAAGGTTCTCCCTGTGCTTACAGGCAGCTAGCTACTGTATCTTCCATTCCCCGATGCTATTTGTTGAGTCTTCTCCTTCCTGCAGGAAGTCTATGACGTCATTCTAGTTGTTTCCTATATTTGTTTCTGAGATCTTTTGCTTTCTGATTTGCCTTTTATTGGTCATGCCCTGAGTCATCCACTTTCCCGTTAAACTAGAGTACCCACAATGCATGCCATACTTCATCTGTGATTGAAGTGCTATAAAGTACAAGCTAGCACACAGGGACACTTAGGTGGGCCTTGAAAAAAATCAGGATGAGTTCACCAAGTTGCTAAGGTACATCAAAAACATTTCTCAGCAGGGAGAAGTCAGCCAAAGCATAGCTGTGACTTATCTGGGGTGGATCATGTCCGTTCTTGTAAAAGCCAAGTTATTTAATCGTTTTTCATGATTAAAAATAGTAAAAAAAATAAAAGCTCAGAATTACAGACATCTTTGGATATGTACAAGACCCCATTGAATGACTTAAGTTAGGTCAAGCTACAAAATTCTTTGTCCACTCTCTACAAAAAAGTGGATTTTAAATATCTTCTGTGATGGGGAACTTTGCTCTTTTAAAGCAGATCATTCAGCAGTTTTCCTTCTCTGTTTGAAATTTCAAGTGTTTCAGTTGAATCTGCTTCATTGTCATGTTAGTAGTTTTTCAGTTATTGGCCATTTCATTTGCTCTGCACTATTCTAGGTGGGGTGTGTGTGTGTGTGTGTGTGTGTGTGTGTGTGTGGGGATGCACATGGGGATCCTGAATGCTCCATAGAGGTAATCAAGGGGGACCAAGAAGCACTAAGTTTTGTTTGCAAAGAACTTGTAGTGTAGTGGGGGAAACTCATGCTAAAGAGAGCAAAACAAGTATTTTTATGGAGACATAAATGAAATATTGAGGGTGTATGAAGGAAAAGATAGTCAGCTTCCATGAGGAGAGCAGAGATAACCTGTTCTCTGGTGTATGCAGCAATCAGAGCTACCTCTTCACAAACCAAGTCAAGTGATATCACATTTGGGACCTTTCCAGGCTTTCCACTGCATTCAGAAATGAAACCCAGGCCCTTCAGGACACTGTACTATATGGTATTTAGTGATCTCTCATTGCTCCTGTGAGCCCTCACATTTTTTTTTCTTATGACATTGGTCTTGATGTCCTATGACCCTGTTAGTCCCTGATTTGGGATTTTTACACTGATGTTTCCTCTTTAGATGTGGACTTCTCCATGGCATGTTCCTTTACACCATTCAACTGTACAAATTCCTCCCATGTGCCATGACTTAAGCATTACAGTCCCTCTGCTCTGCTGTATGTGCCCTATAGTATTGTCCATTACTATCTAAAACATCCTGATTATTGTCATATTGCATGTGAACTCACGAAAGCTTGGAGAGTGTCAGTTTTGTTTATGCCTGCATCCTTAGCGCCAAGAACATGGCCTAGGACATAACAAATGTAAACATAAATATTGGTGAAATAAATGTATGAGTTAATTTTGGAACCTTTCATAAATAATAATCTTTAAAAACTAACAGCAGGAGACATTAACACCTGATGTGCTTTGCAGTTTCTAAACACCAGTCTAATACTTTTGAAAATGAACCCAAACGGTTTCTCATTTGAAATCCTGTGCTATTTCCTACTTTCTATGATTTCTCAAAGGATTTTGACCATGGCTCTGAGATTTGCAAGTCTTTCCAGTGTCTGGGAGATTTTCTAGCTAGGCTGAGGTAGGGAACAAATTGCACGCGTGAAGGATTCTCATCTAGAATGAGGTTACATTTTGAAGTCAGCATGCAAAGGTAAAATTGACATATCACCAGAATTTCGCTGAATGTCTTAGCATCAAAACAGATAACGGATTCTGTAGTTGTGCACCCAGGGAATTGGTTTGTTTGCATTAGGTGCTCTGTGGTGTGAAAAACTGGGCTCTCCGAACACCAGAATCACTCTCAGCCTGGCTTGGTGCTTTTCTTATTGGAGATGCTTGGGAATTAAGGCTAAAGGGACAGCAATTTATATCTTCTACTACAGCCAAGTAGTTCTGGACTGGAATTAGACCGGTTGATTTAGAATCTTGCCTCTAATACTTACTATGTGAGTATGACTCAACCCCCCTATGTATCAGTTTCTTCATCTCTGAAGTGGGATGCTAATAGTACCTGCCTCAAAGAGTTACATTAAATCCATTAACACGTTCCTTAGACTAGCACTTGTGTGTGCTGAGCATGCCCATTCATATTTGCAATCATTTTATTATCTCTCATTTCCTGTTCATGCTGAGACATAGGCTGGGTGGGTGGAAAGGCAAGCAGAATGTGCTAGACTATGTCAGTTGTAATTGCCTGGTCTTTCACCTTCTTTTCCTGTTTCTCTTTCTCCAGATGCCAATAGTAGCATTAGTCCTGATGCGACCTCACTCGGGTGCTCCGTCTCTGCTGGAACTCTGTGTTCCTCTATTGATTACCATAAAAGACCTACTTTTGTACACTTTCCTAAAGATAGGTGGAGGTAAAACACACACACACACACACACACACACACACACACACACACACACCCCAGATTTGGAATAGACCACCTACTCGTCTGTCACTCCCACATTTCCATGCTTCCCACTAACCGTGAGTTTGCCCTTCTCTTGGGCACTCCCTCCAAACAAGGCCATTGACCACCTTCAGCTTCTTCCAGCCTTTTCTGGAATCCTGCCTTTATCCTCTAGCTTCAGCTTTTTTTTTTTTGATACTTTTTTTTTTCCCCCCAGATTCATGTTCTTCCCTTTTAGCACCAAGAAAGTTAAAAAGCCAGAAAGAAAGCAACACAGCAGGAAATGCATGAAAAATGGCCAGCCAGGATTTCTTTCTTTTTTTTCTTTTTTAATGTGAAGAGCCGAAGAGAGCGAGGCCTGAAGACTTGGCATGAGGAGAAAGGAACATTCACTGTTATATATGGTAAAAGTGGCTGTCCTAACAGAGGTGATGAATTCCCACAGGCCAGAGCTGCTGGAGGACAGGGCTCTCAGGGGCAGCCAGCCTGGCAGGTAGGCTAACTGCCAGAGAATAGAAGCCAAGCTTTAAACACATCTGGAAGGTTCAGTTGTTACACATATTTACTTCTTAGTCCCAGTATGGAATGTCTTGTTCCTGGATTGTTCTTGTTATTTGACCTATAGTCGACTCACTCACTCATTTATCAATTCAACATACATTCTGTGGGTGTTTATAGACTAAGCATAATGTCAAACATGGTATGAAAATAGGAAATGGGGGGGCTGGAGAGATGGCTCAGAGGTTAAGAGCACTGACTGTTCTTCCAGAGGTCCTGAGTTCAATTCCCAGCAACCACATGGTGGCTCACAACCATCTATGATGACATCTGGTACCCTCTTCTGCACACTGTATGCATAATAAATAAATAAATATTAAAAAATAAAGATAGTATTTGAAAATTTAAAAAAAGAAGATAGGAAATGGGTAAAGTCTCTTTTATTAAATAGTCATGTCTTAGGAGAAAGAGAGGTGCAGAAGCAGCGTATACAGCAGGTTGTGTGCATGGTCTTACACCGAGCATGCAGCAGTCGCAGAGGTCCCAAGAAGAGGAGAGAACAGCTAGGCGAGGGAGGAGTGAGAAGCGATACAGGGTGTGCAGGTGAGCAGGCCACGGCTGCGGGCAGTGGGCTCAGTCCCGTTGAGGATCTCACGAAGACACTGCAGAAGCTGTTTCCTGTTGTTCACTAGAATGTGTAATCTGTGGTGTTTGCCAAGTAACTCACTTCTGGCCTGCCCTGGCCTCTGGACTAGCATATTCTTGGCTGCACACAGTGCAATAGTCTTGTGTGGCTAGAAGCGATGATGTTAAGAGGACATGGCAGAACACAGAGTGTCTGTTATGTTCACTTAGAGAAAAAAGCGCTGAGTGTTATGGATGCCGGAAGGGAAACTCCCAGCTTAAACTAGTTGTGCGTCTTCTTTGAGGAGCTGACAGTTGATCACTATCCTACTACTGGGTACCTTCTTCTAGGGCTATTCAGTGGTGCATGAGCAGAAATCCCCTGATGCCTGGCCACACTGTGAGCTGCACTTTCTGGCAAGGTGTAATAAGCCATTTTCTGATTGTCCGACCCACAGAGCCAGGAGGTCAAGAGCAGGACAAGACCTCTGATGGCTAACAGATCCTCACAGCGCTGCCCTGTCCTTTTTGAGACCGAGAGGTGGGGAACAGACAGGAGTGAGTCTACATTTGCTTTTCCTAAAGAAACGCAAGGACTTCATTGCTTTTTCTCACAAAGTACTCCAAGTTGGGTTCGTTTGTGAACTGCTTGTTTCTTCCTCAGAGTTTCCTTCCAGTCACCTCGAAGCAGCCCCGCCCCACCCCCATGCCCTCAGTCCTTCACAGCACCACCTCCCAGTTAGAGATTGAGAATGAGGATGTGGCAATCAGGCTGCCCAGAATTGCTCCCCCTGCCTTCAGTTCGCCCTGAGCAGAGTTCAGATTGCACAATTCCCGACACTCAGAGAGACCCATTAATATTTAGCATGTTACATTTCCAAAGCACTTTGCTACTGTGAATTGATCTTTTCGGCACCCCCTTGCGAGGCAGCTCAGTATTGCTAGCTCTACTCGGGACATAGACTTCAGGAAGATAAGCTGCTTAAGGCTGGGGCTTGGGCTGGTGAGTGATGGACCCAGATTAGCACCAAAGGTCAATGACACCAGTTGTCTGTGTCTCCAGACAGAACTCTAAAGTGGCCACGACACACCCTCCCTGGCCAGGCTGTCCTGGAACAAATCCAGCCCTCAGAAGGTTTAAATAGAATGGATTTGTCATCTTTAAGATTGAACTACTTACAAACCAGCCATCATTTATGGGGCCAGGCACTTTACATAGATTGTGTCATTTAATTCTCTCAACCCCTGTCTATCTTCAGTAAGATCACTATTAGTTTGTGTATCAGAGAACCGAAGTACAGAAAGATTAAGTCACTAACCTAAAGTTTCTCAGCCAATAATTCGCAGAGCTAGGTTTAAACCCAGGCTACATAGCTTCTGAGGTCCTGACTATTTTGAGCCAGATTAGAGACAGGTAGATGAACGAGCTCAAATGGAATTGCTCTATGTGGAGTTCTGCCTGCTCCTGGGGCAATTCATCATCTGCTTTGCACAACCATTTCTGCAGATCAAGGAATGAGAGTGTGTTTGTGAAGAATGAGTGTGTAAACTAAAGTTGTTGGCTACTCCACTCCCTTTGCTTCCCATTCCAAAGGCTTCTAAGAGCACACAGAGAGGACTGGGACTCAGTGACACACGCACTCTGTCTGGCAGGGCACAAGGGCTGTAAGAGCTCCTTGACAAGGTCAAGGGGGCGGGGGAGTGGCCTGTTAGCCCAGAGAGCTTGCAGAAGTTCTGTGAAGGTGACTGAGTTATGTGCTGATGGAGGTCAGGGCAGGGAAGGCCAGTGTTGCAAAGGGGATGGAGATGTAAAGTACTAGGCAGGTTCGGGGCCTCTTGCTTTCTTGCATTCAGTGGGTCAGTTTGTGGACTCCTATTCCTAGGTGAGAGAGTGGGTCAAAATATCTAGGATGTCATTGAAAATGTAACTGTTTATGACAAGAATATTTAATTTTTTACCTTGGTGTTTTATTGATCAAAATAGATAATTTACTAAGCAGACATTTGACCAGTCTCTACTATGTACAAGGTACTGACCCCAGACGCCCTTGATGGGAATCATACCTTTCAGAATGTTAAGTGTGAAGCTGAAGCATTGTATCCTGGGAAGAACCTGTGGAGAAGAGTCACTCTGTCTCTGTTTCTCTCCTAGAGGGAAAATTATCAGTACTGTAATTTAATTCTTTTACATTTTTAATGTTTTTAATTGAAATAGAATTTTATCACTTCCTCTTTCTCTTTCTTCTCTTTAGCTCTTCCAATTACCCTGCCTCAGATCTCTCCCATGCCCCCCAAGTTAATATCTTCTTTTTCTTTTGTATTCGCTATGCATACATATGTATGCATACACAGAAATATGTAACTTTCTGAGTTTGCTTTTGTTGTTTGTGTGCATATACTTTCACGGCTGGCCATTCTGCATTGGACAACTAATAAAGAAATTCATTCCTGGAAGAGGCTAATTTTTCCTCCCTCAGCAGTCACTAGCTGCCTGTAGCTCTTTGTGTAGGGGTGAGATCCTGGGAAAATTTCCCACTCCGAGTTAGCATGTCCATTGATACTGCTGCTGCTATCTTGCGTATTAGACATTAGCTTGTTTACATAGACATTTCCAGGAGAGACTTTTACGGCAGTCTCTTCCTGGTATTCTGGCTCCCACAATCTTTCCACCTCCTCTCTGCAATATTCCCTGAGCTACAGATAGATGCAGGAGCTGTGATGTAGGTCTGTCTGTTGGGGCTTGGATCCCCATGGCCCATTGATCTCTGTTTTCTCTCTGGCCGAGTGGGCATTGAGTCCAGTTATACAGCTGTTGGCTACCTACATATGAATATGTGAGTGCCTGTTCTTGCCCCTTTATGCATATCTAGCCATGCTGGTACTCGTGCATCATAAGTGCTGCAGCTGGGTAAGACTACATTATGTCCAGTTGTGATCTTCTGTCGTAGTTTCTGTCTGTTGTAAGAAGAAGCTTCTTTGATGAGGTGTGGTAGCTACGCTTATTTCTAGGTATAAGATTTAGAATGCAGTACAGAATTATGCTGGTCTAGTAAAGTGCAGCAGTGGTCTCTTCTAAGGTCTTGAACCTCACCAGCCCCTGGGAAGCTGTCTAGGTTTCCAGTACAAGGTGAGCTTTCCCACCTATTAGGTGGGCCTTACGTCCAATTAGAGAACTGTCAATCTGTGAGTGCCAATCTTTGCATCTTATGCATAGCTTGCCATGCTGGTAACAGTCATTGTTCATAGCTGCTGCACTGGGGTGGGAATGCTTAATTGCTTTCCTCCCTGGCAGCTTGCATGGTATCTTTTGGAACTGTGAAAGCTAAACCTCAGGAAAGAGGCATTCAGTCAGATCCAGCTCTAGCCATCCAAGTCTGCCATCCTAAGGGTGTGATTTCTTCAGCAATAGAGGCCCACCCTCAGTCTCTCAGCTAAGGACTACATAGATAATCTATATTGTTTGGGGAATCACTTTGGTGTGTGTGTATGTGTGTGTGTGTGTGTGTGTGTACATGCCATACAGCACTTGTGTGAAAATTAGAGGGCATCTTGTGGGAATCAGCTCTTTGCTTCTATATGTCATGTGGAGTTCAGGGGTCAAACTCAAGGTGTCATGCTTGGCAGCAAGCACTGCCCCCCCCCTGCTATCTCATTGGCTCTTGTATTGAAATTTAAAACCCTGTTTGTTCCCTATTTGAATCTATCTCTTCCGAGTGAAACTTTATGTAATGTGTATCTCCCTTTCCCTCCTTAGTACTTTATAGTTTGTTTAATAATCTATCAGCTATTGTATAACTTGATGCTCAAGATCAGCCAGTGTGGTACGTGGTCTTGGTGGGTCTTCATCTTGCATTGGAGTTTTAGTGACTCATCTAAGGTGCTCTTCAGGATCCTGGTCTCAAACTTATTCCATATATACAGTATTTTGCCTTCTAGTTCCTGCTGGGTGTTCGCACAGACAGAGCTAAGTGCCAGAGACCTCCGATAGCACAGAAGAGTGAGAAGTATCGCTTGATACACATGGTGAGTTGGATCTTGATGGTGTCAAATACAGGTCAGCAATGAAGCAAAATGTCCAAACTGGTTATCGGTTCCAGCTCTCTGGGAACAAGTCCTTCTCGGATGATCCAATCAGAGTGAATGTGGACACAAAGTCACATGTGGGATTTGTGGCTTAGCGTAAGCTTAATCTCACACACCTCAAGAAGTGGATGTGGGTATATATATATATATATATATATATATATATATATATATATATGATGACAAGTGAAATATACATCAAGTGTTGTGACCTCATGGCCCTTGATTGAACAAGGCAGCAGTTTCTTTATGGTGGCTTCAGTTAGAGTCTGTGGGCCCCGGTCGTTATCAAAGGGAATTAAATAAGAGCTATCTGTGAATGTCCTGCTCTTCCAGAGTTCTACAAACTCCCCAGTTGATGGCTTATACCATATTGTTTTAATAGCAGTACTTACAAATACTAGCCAGGAGGGGGAGGGGTCAATACCCAAAAGCCCAGTGACATTTGAATCCTCTGTATTTGTAATCAAAAATCCACAAAAGGAAAGATTTCTTATATTAGGAGGCACCGGTCAAGGCCTACACTTCCAGGCAGCAGGCTTTTTTAGTCCCTTTATCTTGATAACATTGACTCTCCCATCTTCCAGACTATGTGGGTAACTATGGGTATTCGGATAATGTTGTGCAGTGTTCCCCAGCAGGATTAGAACTCGTCTCCTACACAACCTATGTCTGCCTGTTACCTTGCAGACGGATCTTTCAGGATGGTTGTGAAACCAGGATGGAAATAACATCTCCTTAACAACGTCCCCCAACCTCTACTAGCTATCTCTGGACTCTACAGGGTCACACAGTTGAAAGAAGGGACCTGGCACAAGGAACCGTAGAATGATGACATCAAGGAGCTAATGTAGCAGCTGAGAGCTAGACTCTGAAGCCAGATGGTTTTAGTTCAAATTGTATGCTTATGAGCTCCATGGCCTCAGGCATATTATGAAATATCTCTGTGCCTCAGTTTCCTCTAATGGGGAAATAATACATATGTGTTCTATATAATAAGACCGCCGAGGACTGACTTGGATGATGTGTAAAAGATTTGGCACAGACCCAGCACACACTAAGCACTGTTAACTGCTAAATGTTATTATTTATTAAAGGAGGAATTTTCTGTATTCAGGATGATTCTTTTGCTTCCTTATGTCCTTGGAACCTCCACTCCGTGACCTTCTCCCTAATTTACATTTATGGAGCCAGCTGTTCCAATAGCCTCTCTTTCTTCTGGTTGGGGATGGGAAGGAAAAGCACCTTGTATATGAGCTCTTATTATTTTTTGGTATTGCTTACAGTGTCATCTTAAACCAATATGCCACAGCTCATTTTCATTCAGCGCTAAGGGCCCTTTAAACCAGCCATTCCCCATTTACTCTGTTTTAAAAAGGGAAGGTCTTCGGGTTTCATGTTCCTTTATTGTATTTTGTAAGGTACAGAACACATATTGGATGCTATGTAAATGTGAATACTCTAACAATAGTAACAGACAGATGAGAAACTCAGGGAAGTGGAGTCACCATTTTGAATTTAGCTTTTTATCGATGAGCTGAGTGATCTGGAAGAGACAATGTGGCTCCAGGGCTAAAGAGCCCACAGGGATTTCGATGGCAAAGGTTTGAATCTCAGTCACAGCAGCCTCTCCGGTGACCCGAGGCAAGCAGCTTCCTTCCCCTGGTCCTCAAACTCTCCCCTTGAATACTGGGCTTGATGCCACAAAACTGCTTCCCAGGGATGCTAAATTAAGCCCAATCATATGCGACCCTACCGACTGTGCACTGCCGAAGGGTGCCAACTGAGGGGGCAAGTGGGGCATAGGATGTGGTCCATACTCGGCCATCAGTCTGTACCTTGGTGGTGGTTTGTGTCCATCCAGAGGACGGAAGAGGGTGCTTTGCCCCTCGATTTTGCACAATACTATTAATATGGGCTGGTAGAGACCCTGAATGGAGCAACTTGACAAGAGTGAGAGTCAGAATTTAGCAAACAGGATGTACAAACTCAGCACAGCCACAGAATGCTTGCTGAGTGTCAGGCCCAATTATAGGGCTGAAGATATGGAGATGGACATAGGCAATTAATACCCAGGGTTCTACCTTTCCTTCTCCAGCCCTGCCTCCACTGCAGTCAATCTACTGACAAGTTTGTCAAACCCACCTTGTTTTCTCCATCCCATCGCCTGCACTTGGCTTCATTATGATACAAGGACTCCAACCTATCCTTCAAAAAAAGCAGGAGTGTTGTATTAAAATGTGAATTAGATAAAGGTACTCCATTTAACCCTTTGGTGGTTATAATTTAATTCAGGGCTCTCACGATGGCACACTTTCTGTCCCCTGAAGCAACCATCTTGTCCGTTCAGTAATCGAACCCTTCTGGCTGGAACACTGTTCTGTTCTCCTCCTTGGCCATCTTTCTCATCCTTCAGTGCTAAGTGGACAGTAAGCTTTTCAAAGAAGCCTCCTTGGACCACCTTGTTAAAGTCACCAAGATATTCTATTGTACAGCAGCCAGATTACGTTGAAAGTAGAGAATTCCATATCTTCTTATCTGTGATCTGCTTATTTGTTAGATTGTTAAATGCCAAATCAGAGAGGACCTTGCTTATTAATTCTTCACTGAGTGCCTTGCTAAGTCTCTGATACACAGTACTAAATATCAATGCTTGTTAGACTAAGTTGATAAGTGGTATTCACCCAGGAGAAATGCATTGTGACTACATAATGTAGAGGTAGTAAGTACTATGACAAAGGCCATGATGTGCTAGGTGAGGTGAGTGTGCCAAACACTGGTTTTATTATCTGTTGATTTTTTTTTTGTGGTGCAAATACTGCTTTACTAGTGGTTTTAATAATTCACCACGGGGTAGCAGATACTCAACAAAGGCTTGGTAAGTGAAGCAATACTTGATTTGTGTTTTGCAAATCTGTGGTTTGCTGGCTCAGGCCCAACTGTGCTAAACTGGCTGTGCTTCCCAGTAGCCTTCATTTAACTGTTTCTGGTTTCCCTACCCAGCCTACATCTGCTCACCTGGAAATTAAACCACTACTCAATCCAAACCTCAAAGAGTCTGGCTTTCCCCAGGTCTGACTTCCTACGTAGGCTGAGGAACACTGATTCTCAACTGTCTTAGTCAGGGTTTCTACTGCTGTGATGAAAATCCATGACCAGAAAGCAAGTTGAGGAGGAAAGGGTTTATTTAGCTTACACTTCCAGATCATAGTCCATCACTGGAGAAAGTCAGGACAGGAATTTAAGCAGGGCTGGAACCTGGTGACAGAGCTGATGCAGAGGCCTTGGAGGTGTGCTGCTTACTGCTTGCTTCCTCTGACTTGATCAGCCTTCTTTCTTATAGAACCCAGGACCACCAGCCCAGGGCTGGCACCACTCACCATGGACTGGTCCCTCCTTCATTGGTCACTTATAACACTTTTGTGTATATACCCAAAGGATGCATATTCTTTCCACAAGGACATTTGCTCAACTATGTTCACAGCAGCATTATTCATAACAGCCAGAACCCGGAAAAACATAGATGCTCCTCAACTGAAGAATGGATTAAATATTTTTAGTACATTTACACAATGAAGTATTACTCACCTGTAAAAAAAAAATGACATCCTGAAATTTGCAGGCAACTGGATGGAACTAGAAAATATCACCCCAAGTGAGGTAACAAAAACCCTGAAACATAAATATGGTATGTACTCACTCATAAGAGGATTTCAGATGTAAAGCAAAGGATAACCAGACTACAATCCATAACCCCCGAACAGTTAGGTAAGAGAGACAACCATGGATCCCCCCGGAAAGGGGAAACAGACTGATAAATTCTCCTGAGTAAATTGGGATTATAGGGGGAGGGACAAGGGAAGGGGAGAGGGGAACATTAGGGAATGGGATGGTTGAGTTGGGGGAGGGACAGAGAGGGAGGGCAATAAAAAGAGGTATCTTGTCAGAGAGAGCCATTGTGGGTGAGAGAGAAAGCTGGTGCTAGGGAAATACCCAAGAATTCACAAAGATGACCCCAGGCTAAGACTCCAGGCAATAGTGGAGAGGGTGCCTAAACTGTCCTTACCCTATAATGAAATGAATGACCACCCTAATTGTCATTATAGAACTTTCATCCAGCAACTGATAGAAGCAGATACAGAGATCCACAGATACAGAGACTAGGAACATGACCCAGTCCAGCAGAAAAATGGGAGGAGAGATTATAAGAACAAAGGGTCAAGATTATGATGGGGAAACCCACAGAGACAGCTGACCCAAGCTATTGGGAGCTCACCAACTCTGAAATGACAACTGGGAAACCTGTATAGGACTGAAATAAGCCCTCTGAATGTGTATGACAGTTGAATGGAGTGGACAGTTTGTGGGGTCTTGGCAGTAGGACCAGAATTTATTTCTGGTGCATGAATTGGCTTCTTGGAGCCCATTCTCACAAAGGAAAATCTGGCTCAGCCTTGACACTGGGGGAGGGACTTGTTCCTACCCCAACTGGAGATGCCGGACGGACTGCACTGATTTACCTGGGAGTCCTTACCTTCTCTGAGGGATGGATGGGGGGATGGGGTCGGGGGAAGCTGGGGGGAGGACTAAGAAGAGGGGATGGAGGGGGAACAGTGTTGAGTATGTAAAAAAAATTAAATAAAAAATAGAGAGAGAGAGAGAGAGAGAGAGAGAGAGAGAGAGAGAGAGAGAGAGAGAGAGAACCTTACAGCTGGATCTCATAGAGGCATTTCCTCAACTGAGGCTCCTTCCTCTCTGATGACTAGTTTGTGTCGAATTGACCCACAAAGGCAGCCAGTCCTCCAGCCTAGGTTTGGCAGTAGGTAGAGAACACGGAAAGGACGGGTTACTTTTCTTCCACAATTCCTATCGCAGCTAATGATTGTGTTTTGTTGCTGTTGCTACTTTTGCTTTTTGATGTGGAACTATTTGATTAGTATCTGTCTTTTACTATAAACTCCACAGGGGTAAGGACTGCTCTGTTCATTATTTTCAGCCCCCAGCACTGGGACATTGTAAACAATAAAATACAATAATTTTGTTGAATGGTCAAATCACAAGGGGGGGGGGACTATTAAGGAAGGCTCACACTTACATCCCCTATAATGAGATTTGGTATATCTTCTCTCTTTGGACCTCTTACTGGATGGGAAGGAAGGAGAGCAGTAAATTGGAGACTCCTATTTTGTAAAAGCTGCCCAAGGTGTTCACCTTCATCCTTTCTCTCAAACTCAATTAAATGGTGTCTTTACAGGATTTTAACACAAACATGACTTGATTAAATTTGTTATTTACATAAATTGGCCTTTGGCAGTGAGAGGACGCCACGGTGGTACTGAGATCATCGAGGAGGGCAGTATTCAGCTAAGAAACGAAGCAGGTGAGAATGAAGTAATCAGCAGTGGAATAAAAGAAAACAGCCCCCAAGTGCTTGAGAATCTACAGCCTTTGGTTACTATTTGAACATGAATGGAAGAGGCAATGGAGACAGAGGGAATCCAGGTCAAGAAGAACAGACGTCAGTGAACAGAAAGGAGAGACAGTACATACTTTTCTATTTTTTTTTTTCTTTTATGGTGTTGAAGACTGAGCCCAGAGCGCCTCACTTGTTAGGCAATCACTGGGCTATAACCCTTGACCCACCAAACCTTTCAAGCCATTTTGATAAGCCTGCAAGACAGGGATGTGACAAGGCTATCTAGAAGCTGGAAGGACAAGCTAAGGCGAAAAGGGGCTGAGCTGGACCCTCCTTCCCCCATCCTAAGAACTGCAGAGAACAATATTTAAAAGGAGAGTTCGAAAAGGAAAAAAAAAAAAAAAAAAGGATTATAGGAATAGACTGAGTCGAACGGTTTGGAATGAGGAAGGTAAACCTGGATAGTGTCATAGAAAATAAATGATAATGTCCAACAGCATCAAATGAGTAATGCTTAAGTTAGCTTGAAAATACCTCTTGTGGGTTTGGCGACAAGGACACTGGCTGCAACAAGGACATTTTCCGCGGGGGCAGAAGCTGCATTGTAGAACACATCACACACAAGGAAGTGGAGGCACTAAGCGTAGATTACGCTCGAAGAAACTCGCCTGTGGACGGGGAAAGAGACACGGTATGATTGAGTAGGACGTGAGGAGATTTGAGCACATTTACCGCTGAGGGTAGAGATGGAGAAGGGATGATACAGGAGATGGAGGGGCGTCAACGCCCTCCCGCCCTCTTCATTTGTCAGCTCCGCCCCCTAAGTGACGCAACCGGGCCTCGAGAAGACTACACCTCCCAGGAGGCCCCGCGGCGTGCGGGCGGAGCCAAGGTTCTGGCGCGCACCCCAGTGGTGAGCGGAAGAGCAGGCGCTTTATGGTGGCGGCGGAAGCGGAGAGCGACGGCGTCCCGGTAACCACGAACCCCTATCCCCAATTCTTTCGCACCCTCATCTGGGGCTGGTTGCCCCCGCTTCTCCCCTCCTGCCTGGGTCAGGACCCTCTGTTTTCTCACGTGACTCGTGGGGCAGGCCCCCGTCCGGGGCGGGGGTTATTGGGAAGCTACTGCCCTTCGACCCCTACGGGCCCCCGGACGAGAGAACCTCTCTAGGGTCCTTCTGTCTCCCCAGGGGTCGCAGACCGTGCCTGCCTTGAGCCTCAGCCCTAACGCTGCTGGCGGGGATCTTCTAGGAATCTTTTCTCTTCCTCCAGTGTATCAACAGGTAGCGAGAGGGGTCTGTGGGGACCCCCTTCGGGTACGGGGCTGTGGGTCACTAAGGTCGCTCCGAGATGACCATTGGGTCGCGGGCTCCCGGGCAGTACTGGAGGGCGGCTTGTCTGCTCCGCTGCCCGGAGCCCCGGGCTATGGGCTTACAGCGAACAGTTTATAGAGTGTACTTCCTGCTCTTCTTGGCTGTCCTCGGAGAACTTCCAAACCCCTTTATCGAAAGTTTCCTGTAAACTTTTTTTCGCAGCATCTGTGCTGTGAGGAAAGGAGCACAAGGTTTGAATCCTGAGAGGATGATGGAGTCTGCTACTTGCTTGACTTGTGATCTTTTATTTTTATTTATTTTGTTGTTTTGGGTTTTTGAGACAGGGTTTCTCTGAGTAGCCCTGACTGCCCTGGATTTCACTTGGTAGAGCAGGCTGGCCTCCCAGAAATGTTTGCCTATACCTCCCCAGTGCTGGGATTAAAGGTGTGTGCCACCACCACCTAGCTGGATTTGTGATCTTCTGCAGTCCTTCATCACCACCTGATTTCTCTGTCTGGATAAAAAGGGAGACAGTTTTTTGGTACTCTGCCTTTCAGCGTTATGGGTTTCAGCAGAAATGCTGTACATGTGAAATATTTGGACTGTAAAACATGTTTAAAATAAAGCTTTAGTATTTTCCCTTGTGCGGGTCCAGACCAGTAGAATTTTAAAGTCACGTTCATGTCTTCATGAGATGGGAGTCAATGAATGGTCTTTTTAGGAACTGAGATAAAACGTAAAAATGTTGTCCTAGGTTTATACTGGAGAGGTGACATTAGGGTCCTGCCCCTGTGGAGTCAAGTAAAAACTTTAGGATTAGAAGGCCTGTCAGAAGGTGGACTGTTCTCCACACACATCGAGCTAGCTGTCCCTCTTGCTGCTTTGTAACAAGTCCTCTTGTAAGCACTACACATAACAAGCATCTCCTAAGACCTAGCGCTCCCAAGCTTGGGCCTCAGCTTATTACCAGTGTCTAGCCGCTGTGGATTTTCCCCTCCTTTTCAGGCCCTACTCATGAGTAGCTGCTTTAGCTATTTGGTGTGTGCTTGCTAGGAGTCTTTCCTCTCAGGATTCAGAATATAAACAGCTAATATTGCAGTCTGTATTCTGACTGTAAAGATTTGGAATTTTGAATGGTTGTTTATTGTGTCTTCAAACCCCTGTGTAGAGAAGTTTGGGAATTTGCAAACAAAATTTTAAAAGGATTTGGGATATAGTAATTTACATTTTTTGTTTGAAATTGTTGATTGGAAAATGTTTAAGTATGGTTTAGAAAAAATAAAGATAGAAGGAAAGTGTATTAGTAGGTCAGTGTATAAAGAGGAACAAATTTGAATCCTGGTGTTGGGACTTATGTTGGGCAACATTGACTTCTCTGATTTTGTTTATTAAGATGGAATTAACAACATTTACACCATAAGATGTTTATCAAGATTATGTATGCTGTGACTTTAGAGAGATTAGTGATAGTAAGGGCATGTCAGTTAATTTTTGTTGCTATTACTGATGAATGATGACAAGAGATGATATTAATTTTAGGTATTTTCCTGAGATACCATTTGTCTGTAAAACAAGGATGTTCTTCTCTGCTCTACAAACTTTAAAAACTATGGTAGAACTGTCCATGATGTCAACACACCTACAATCTCTTCATTTGGGAGACCAAGACAGCAGAATCACATCGATGCCAGTCTGGCCATCTTAGTGAGATTCTTAGTGAGACACCACCCATTTCCCCCCATCTCCCCCTCCCCCCCAAAAAAACCCTGTAAATAGATGCTTTAGCCAGGTGGTAATGGAACTTACCCTTCCTTAATCCAGCACTCAGGTGGCAGAGGCTGGTGGATCTCTGAGTTCCAGGACAGCCAATTATGTTATACTGAGAAACCCTATCTTGAAAAATCAAACCAACTAACTAACCAAACAAATTAAACCAAAAAAAGTTCTCAAAATTACATGTCATTTTTTTCATAACAATTTTATTTCTAATAACATTGCAAGGGTTGAGATGTATAGTTCATTGATAAGAGTGCCTAAGGCTCTGGGTTCTCCTTAGTACTAGCAATAACAACCACTGTCATTAACAAAAGCCTTTAATCCCAGCACAGGAGTCAGAGTCAGACTGATCTCTAAGTTTTTTTGCTAGCCCAGTCTTTGCAGTGAGTTCCAGGCCAGGAGAGGTGGTGATATAGTGAGGGCCTGTCTTAAAGATAGCTTTTTTTTTCACTATAGGGTTTCCTGTAGTGCTGTTGTGAATGGTTGTTGGGTATATGGTTTAGTTAATATTTTTCTAGAGATTTCAATTTTTTTGCTCCTTGTTAGTTGAAATGGGGCTAGTGCTTTATTTATGACCTGTACTGAGTATATGTTACTGTGCAGTGGAGCTTGTAGCAAGACAATTAACTATGACTCAGGTTATTGACAAAAATAGAATTTTATAGAGCAATTTTTGTGACTGTTTACATGATTGCTACTACCCCCCCCATGCATATATATAGCTTCTAAGCTAGGCTGTTGTAAAATTTTAGCCTGAGTTGCATGTGGTGGTGCATGCTTTTAATTCTAGTACTTGGAGTCAGAAGTAGGAGGGTCTCTGAATTCAAGCTCAGCCTGGTCTGCATATCAGTTCCAGATCTGCCTGAGCTATCTGGTTAGACTCTGTTTGAGACAAACAAAAACAAACCAAAATTGTAGCCTAAAGGAATTTAGGAAACTTGGTGGCCTGCATTTTTTAAAGGTGGAAACTTGACTGCCTCTGCTGATGTCCTGGCTTTACTGTATGTATCTGTCATGAATAAATTTAGAGAAACCAAGGAGGACAGGCTTACAGACATAAGTGATTTTTTTTTTTTTTTTTGATTAGGTCAAAATCTCAGTCAGAGTTTCTCTCTGTAATAAATAGCCTCAGCTGTCCTAGAACTCCTTTTGTAGACCAGGCTGGCCTTGAACTCACAGAGATCTACCTGTCTCTGCCCCCATGCTGGGCTATGTCAGGGAAAAATTTTATGATGGTACATGTCTTCAATCCCAGCACTGGAAGCCAGCATGGACTACAGAGCAAGTTCTAAGACAGTCAGGGCTACATAGAGAAACCTTGGTTTAAAAAGACAAAACAAAATAAAGAATTGAAATACTATTTTTATTTGCTTCAGGTATGTCATTGGCTGCCAAATATCCAAACATTTGGCTGCTAAGAAAATATTTCCTTTACTCCTTTTTTTTAATACTTGACCTTCATCAAAAGGTTAAGCAATTATTTTTGTTCATGTTGTGCCCTCTACTTTTTAGATTCACTCTTACCTTTAGTTATGCTTCAGCATTAATTTTTTTGCACAACACATTTGTATACACACATATTTATGTGTATTTATATAGCTATAACAATAGAAAGTTAAATATATTAAAATCTACTTTGTGCATATTGTATTGTGTCCTTTATTTCAAACACTTGCCTTTTGACTCCTTTTTACTTAAAAGGACATTGGAAGGTGGTTTTATTCTTAATTGTATAAATAGTAGATACTCAGCTAGCAATTGCTGAATAGAAAGATTTTATCAATCATCTCATGCCATATGGTACAATTAGGCAAGGCCATACTGAATTTTGGAAATACCCTAAGCTTTGGAGGCAAAGTTCTGAATCCAGTCTCTGCCAGGTGTAGCCTTAGTTCCTACTTTTGAATTCACATCATCTGTAAAGTAGGGATATTAGCCTGCATGGCCGAAAAGAGACATAATTGAGCTAGGCATATAGTAATTAAGTTTAGTAGAAAATAGAGTTTCTCACATTAATATTTTTGGTTTTTGTTATTTTATGAAAGTTATAGATTTTGATTATAATACTCATCCTCTTAATGTTTCACACAATTAGTGTGTTTCTTCATTACCCAAGGTTAAGGTGGTTGACTGTGACCATGGAGTCTGAAACATTGCAAAGCTAATTGGCCCATGTGGAGTTTAAATCTGTGACCTGTTCTCATTAACTTCATGTACTAAATATTCACAGATATCTGACATATTTTTTAATTTGGTATTCATGTAACTCATTAGATCCAAGTAAATGAAACAGTGCCAAGAGTATAGATTTTTAATTAAAAATTTATGAAGCTAGCTCTCATATAATATATAAAACTGGCAACCTATAGGATCAGCCACTTACTGAGCTATAATTTAAACATTTCATTGTTGAGTTATATTTATGGTAGATTTCCTACCCATAGAAATGAAGAGTAGACTATTCATGTGTTGGAAGAGGACCCAGTTTGTGTGCTACTCACCAGAAAAGGTGCTCTTAGCTTGCAGGGAAAACATGAATGAGTCTGGCAGGATGGATGAAACTTGGGTAACTCCTAAGAGCTCATTGAATTACAGAGAAATTTAGTTGTCAGAGCATTAGATAGGAGAAAAGTTATAGGATGTTGTTCATTGGCAGCAAGCCTGCATTTGGAGAGTGTCTTCTTCTCTGAATAAACTATACAACATTTTCCCTAGTCTGTGGTGTTGCTTTTTCACTATATCATGTTAGCTTTCTGTGCAGTTGACCATTTTTCAAATTCACTGCACCTTATTAATATTTGTTGCCTCTATCTTGTATCTCTCTCTTTTTATGCCAAACATAGCCAATTTAAGATTGAGGATAAAAACACATACAGAAGCAATATTGAAGTCAGCAAGTTCTGGTGTATAATATTGTGAGGTTTTCAAGCAACTAGATTAACTGTGTATGATGATAATGAATTTCTGGAATGATCAAGTGCACTCATGACCTAACATTAGATTTCATGCAGACTTAAAAATGTGGGCAAAAAGTGTGTAGTATTTATTAATAACAAATTTGCTTCTTAAGAAGTAATCCGAGTGTGTGTTAATATTAGCTTATGGTTGGGCTGTTTTGAACTCTTTGCTGTGGAATTTCATAAAAGAAAGAAGGGAAGTACTTTGATTAAATTCTGTCAGCTTTATTTCTGGTCTATTTCTGTTTTCTTAACTGTAAAATGGGCACAATACACTAATTCTACTTTAAAAGGAAAAGGGAAAAAGGATGTTTTGAACTAGAATCAATAACTACAGGGTGGAGGAAAGGATCTGACAAGATATGGTCTTATATTTCTATATTGTAGGCAGAGTGAGGGCATCAGAGAAGTCAGGCACATCAGGCAGTGGGTAATGAGAAATGCAGAGGAGGGCAGCGCTAGAAGGCCATGAAGGAAATGAGAGGTGGCTAGTTAAAGGGCTGGAGACCGAGGGAGGGAGGGAGGGAGGGAGGGAGGGAGGGAGCCACTGTCAGGTATGAGCTTACTGAGTCAGCTTGTGTCTATACTTGAGACCTTGCATTTGTATTTCACCAGGGAAGGAGAGTAAGGTGACATGCTCCTGCGGTTATTACATCATCATTTTCCCTTAAATATAGTAAACATGCTTTGTATATTGACCTTGTATTATAGTCATTTTGCCTACATACTTGGCTTTACCGTATAGTTTAACACAGCTCAGAAAACTGAATAATGTATGTGTAAAAATATTTTAACTAAAAATATTATTGCATGCTTACTGTAAAAAAAAGTAGTACAGAAAACTTTAGAAGATAAAAGCATAAAACATAATCTCAAGATCTAAACAACACATAACAAGGCCCATATTGTTCATGTGAGGTTTTTCCCCCTAGTATTTCCCTCTCTAGGCAAAAGTTTTCTTACTTAAGTTCTGTTTTCCTTAAAGAATAAAAAAGTGTAAGTCTAAAATTATACTATATATTTTAACCCTTAGGTAGTTATCTTTATATACCTATTTTGATACTTTCATAAACTATTTTTATACTTACTTTTATTACTAGCTACAGATTATATATTATTATCTATCTCTGTCTTAGACATCTAGCAAAGTGTAGGTACTTAGAGTATGTTTGAGATGAATTGTTAGACCTTCTGAATAGATAGAGATTGCCTCGTTTAAACAGGTCTTCCCAGGTGTACATTGGTGCTTTGGACATCCTTCAAATTGGGAAAAGCTTGATTTGAGGGAGTATATTAACTAAGAAGCCACTGAACAGATCCACCCTCCCACCCCCATTAGCTTTTGCTGTGTTGCGTGTTACTCCAAAACCTACTAATGAATAACAACCATTTTGTTCATTTTGTTCATGGTAAGCAAATATTCTACCACCGAAATACTTATCTGGCCTATTCTTTTGTTTTTATTTAATTTTTTTCTTCTTCTGTCCCTCTTTTCCTTTTATTTTTCCTTTCACAAGTGCTTCAGTGTGTGCATGTGTGCATGTGTGCTCACATCCATGTGTGTGCACTTGGAAGGCCAGAGGAGTAGGTCATTATGTCTTGCTTTATTACATTTTACCTTATTCCTTTGAGACAGGGCTTCTCATTGAACCTGAAACTTGTAATTTTCATCTAGCTGGCTGGCCAACAAGCTGATATTAGGGTTACAGTACAGGGCCACACCCAAGCTTTTACATGGCTGCTGAGGATCTGAACTCAGGTCATGCTTATATAGCAAGTACTTTTACCTACTGAATCATCTTCCCTTTTTAAGGAGGCAGAACCACAGTCACATAGGACCCCACAGTCACACAAGATAACCTGAAACCTACCAGGCTACCTCCAGATTTATAGCTTGTATCCTGCTTCAGCCTTCTAAATTGCTAAAATTAGCATGAATACTGGCCAGTATTTCTCTTTTCAACTTAAGTTGATCAGTTTCTGTACTTTGTTTTTGACCCCCATCATATTAAAACAACTATCTTGTTTTATTATCTATCTCTGTCTTAGACATCTAGCAAAGTGTAGGTACTTAGAGTATCTTATTTCCTAAGTGATGAGATACATGTACACTGAAGATGATCTGGCCAATTAGGAAATAACAAAGTCAACCCATAATCTAACTTTCCAGGTGCAGCCAGCACCATGATTTTCTATTCATATTTTCTAAATTTTGTTTTGTTTTCTTTTCTGAGGCAGGATCTCACTATTTTACCTTGGCTGTCCCAGAGCTCCCTCCGTAAACCAGGCTGGCCTCGAGCTCAGGGAGATGCACCTGCCTCTGCTTCCTGAATGCTGGGATTAAAGCTACCACTTTAATTTTGCTACCACTGCCCTGCTCTGTAGTTTCCAAATTTGAACCTTTCTGAAAATGAAAAGTTTTGATATTTTTGATGTTTTATGTTTGTGGTGTGTTCAGTTGGCAGCAAAATTTAGACTATTGTGATGTAGTTATGTCAGTCATAGTTCTTAAACATTTTGCTATTTTTTATTTATTTTGTGGTGCTGGATGTCAAACTCTGGGCCTTGTGCATTTAGGCTTAGCTATATATTCAGCCCTTAATGTGTTTAATTATAAATTATCCAAATCCTAATTGAATGTGATCCTGTAGCTGACAGAATTTCTCTTGAGAGTTGATAGTGTTTGAGAAAAATAGTTTTGGCGGTTTCTCTCTAAGATAACCCTGTGGAGTGACTGGTGAGTGTTTCAGTAGTAGTGCTGGTAATACAGACATAGGAAGGAGGTGTCAAGGAGCAGGAAAGTGATGGACTAGAGGACTGGAAGAGTGGAAAAGCATCTGTGAGTGTGGCATATTAAGAATATTATGTCACTGATAATGGCATTGGGAAAGGATCTCAGAAAGGTCTGGGAGAAAGATAATTGATTTCAGTTTGTAATTTGTTAAGTTTCAGTATACAATTTATGTGGTAGTTTTTTTTTTTTTAAACTTTATTTATTTATTTATTTATTTGCCTTGGTGTTTGCCTGGAACTGGAACTACAGACAGTTGTTAGCTGCCATGTGGGTGCTGGGAATCGAACCCGGGTTCTCTGGAAGAGCAGACGGTGCTCTTAACCACTGAGCCATCTCTCCAGCCACCTATGTGGTAGTTTTTAACATTTGTTAATCTTATGGGTGCTTTCTTGTACTCTGTTTTTGGGGCCATGAAGTTACCCTAGCAAATATACATTCTTGGTGGTGGTACTGTGGAACTGATTTTCATGTGGTAGAGCCATACAAGAAAACTAATGGTATCACCTGATGCTTATGTCCTTTGACTTTAAAGGAGTGTTAATCCTGCCTCGCCACCCATCTTATTTACCTACTTTTTTATAAGTGATGTTTGGTAGTTTCTAAAAATGAATCTATAAAGTCATGATGTTTACTACTGAAGAAGGTTTTTGAGTAATTATAATGACTACTGAAAAGATTTAGAGAGGTTATAGGCTGGGTTAGCACCTTGGATCCAGGTACTCTGAGTGTGCCTTGGTTATGAGAGTGGGTTCAGGAAACATAGGTTTGAATATCTTTTTGTGTGTGTGTTTTAGTATGCATCTTAAATGAATTATTTGTTAGGTTGCAGCTGTTGTAGAAGGTTAGCACCTGGCCGAGGCAGCTTTTTCCTCCCAATGAGATGAATCAGACACTTATATTAACTTCATATAGTTTGGCCCATGTCTCAAGCACATTACTAGCTAGCTTTTTCATCTTAAACCAACCCATTTCTATTAATCTGCTTGGCATGTGGCCTGGCCCGCCGCTCACCTGGATTCGCTACATGCTTCTTCTTCAGGGGTCAGATGGAGACTGGCTAACTCTACCCTCCTTCTGCCTTTCTGTCCTCTGATTCTCCACCCACTTCTACGGTGCTGTGCATAGGCCAAAACAGCTACTTTATTTACAGCATACAGAGAATATTCCACCACAGCAGCTTCCTCTATTTTTAAAATAGAGCTGGTACTAAAGCTCCCTACTTGATGAGATTGTGTTAGGTATTAGTTCTTAGATTTAGAGCAATGCCTGGCAAATATAAGAGCTTAGTAAATGTTAGCTATATATTACCACCTCCCAGGTAACTGCTACTACTATCACTTTATCATTTTATTTTAAAAATCAGTTATGTTCTTGTATAACTATATCTTACACTGCTAGAGATAAATTTGGAGCTCAAAAGATTGGATGTAGATTTTTAAAGGGATGTTGTAGAGCTTTGTGAGAAAGGACAGAAAAGACTGAAGATGTAATGCTGGGAAAATACAGTGGAGAAGTGGGGGGGCCAGAAAGAAACCGATGGAAGGTACTGAGCAAAAGAAAACTTCTGTATAATTGATTATCCATAAGAAGTTATCTTAATTAGGATTGGATTTGGTTGTAGCCAAGTAAGAGAGACTTAAATATGGGAGAAAATTCTTTCTCTTAATGTGAAGAATCTCTAGAAGCTTTGTGCTGTGGTGCTGTGTTCTTTAGGGGTGCAAGATTAGTTCCCAGCACTGAGGTGGGAGGGTAACCATAAAGATCAAAGTCTCTCTAATCATAGAGTGCCACAGCTCTAGCTGTTTCATTCACATTCCACCCAGCAGAAGGGAGAAAGAAGGGAGTCAGTCTCTCTTCCTGAAGGGAAACTACTGGAGTTATATTTACTACTTATATTTATTTATTTATAATTATTTACATATATTTACTTATATGCCATTGATAAAACTGGGTCACATACTACAAGCTGATGCTGGAAAGGTTGGGGACTGTAGCCTATGTTTTGAATCTTCAGTGTCTGAGAATGAAGACACAGTGAGAATATCTAAAATTGGCTCTTAACCAAGCTGCACCAACAGTCCAAGCTGAACATGTATAGAATGAAATCCAGAGTGCTCTGCAGTGTCCAGTTTAGAGTAAAGGACACTCAACCAGAAGTACATTGTTTTTAGAGTTTGATCCTTTTTTGAGCCTGGATATATGTGTGTACTTTTATATTTTCAGCTAACATTAATGTTGACTACAGTTATTTTGTTTGACAGTTTGCAGAAAATTTATGGTAAATAAGTCTCGTGTTACTCTTTTGTTTTAAATCTGTAGTTTTATGTTGTCTTCCACCACTCCCCGATTGAGTTGGTTTTTTTGGCCAGTGTTTTTAATCCATCTCTGTCCTTTTATATTACTTCTCTTTTTCATTGCTGTTAATTGTACTTCCCAAAATAGATAAATGAGCAAATTTAATTAAATGTGTTATTTGCACTGCCTCCTGATCACTAATGAATTTGTACGTAAGGTCAGACCTACAGCCCTCCTAGTGTTACAATTACAAAGTCCCATCTGTCTACTCTAATGGTAATTATTTGCTTTAAGTTATTTTAAGTTTTTAAGGCTTTCATATTTTGTATGTCTATGCTTTGTCAATATTAGAAATATGAAGACCTGGGCTGGAGAGATGGCTCAGCAGTTAAGAGCACTGACTGCTCTTCGAGAGGACCCAGGTTCAATCCCCAGCAACCACATGGTGACTCTCAACTATCTGTAATGACATTTGGTGCCCTCTTCTGTATACATAATAAATAAATAGATCATTTTTAAAAAAGAAATATGAAGACCTAACAAGAAAGAAAAATATTTCCAAAGGCCTTATTTGTTTCCTTCAATTGAAATTCTTTTATTTATACATTTTTGGATCATAATTTAAGATCAAAGTATATATTACTGATTTTTTTTGCTTCTTTGAATTCATTTTCCAAATTTTTTCTTTATATTTGCTCAATAGGAATACAGTTTATAGACATAATTTAAAGACTCAAATAGTGGAGCTGAGAGATGACTTAGTGGTTAAGAGAACTTGCTTCTCTTCCAGGGTACGTAAGTTAGCTTCTTGCTCCCACATCCATCCGGTGACTTAGAGCTCTAGTTCTGCTCTTAAACAGCCGTACCCACTGGTGTGTTCTCCTTTTAGCTTCCCAGTGTAGTTACATTTTGACATCTGGCTAAATTAAATAGTGTTGCATTTACATTATTATGCCTGTGAAAATTTTATTCCTTGATAGTGTCTTAAGTGGCCTCATTGTGGTCTTCTACAAGGTCATTGTACTTTTTCAGTTCTAATTACCCTCTCCCCTCCTCCATCCCACCTCACCCTCCTCCCATTATCCTATTTAAGTGATGGGTCTCTGGGTCTACTGTGCTGTTCTTCTCCTAGGATTATTTCCCTTTGTTGTAATCTGTAGACGTCCCTCCTGGGTTTGATTTCCGGTCTTGTCATTCTTCATTTACCTTCTTGCTTTGGTGGACCGTGTCCTCTAGTGATGTCTGAATACAAGGATGGTACTTTAGCCAGGAGTGGAGAATGGCTGTCTTTATTTAATGTCCCTGTTGTTATGTAGCTTTTGGTCTGGATTGGATGCTTTTGACTTTCTATGCACAATTATTCTGGAAGTCTGACTTACTGGCATTTCTTTACTTCTCATGTTGGGATTCTGTTTTCCATATTCTTGTTTTCTTCTTTTGGCTTCTTGTACATGTCAAAAGGATGAGGCTAGCACATATTACATAGAATATCAGGCACAAAATCTTTTTGAACAAAACAGGTCACTAATATTGTATAACCTTTCTATGCTCTAGCTTCTAAAATTTCATTGCCATTTTTTCTCTTTTGCTATCCTCTCTTTGTGGATTTGCGTCTCTTATAGTCTGTTATCTTAGGGCTTGTGGGGGAAGAAGCAAAATTACATGTTGTGTGCACATTTAGCCCACTTTTCCCACAAGACTGAATTTACTTGATTAGATTAGCTGTTCTCTGACTTGGAGGTAGGATATCTCAGTCCTGTAAAGTGAAGATCTGATTTGGGTCCCCCACACCTATATAAAAAGACAGAATGATGGCTGTAATCCCATTGCTGGAGAGGTGGAGATGGCGTGGTCCCTGGAGATTTCTGACCGGCTAGCCTAGCCATATTGGTGAGATCCAGGATCAGTGCGATAGCCTGTTTCAAAAGGAGAGTGATTGAGAATGATACCCCACATTGACCTCTGGCCTCTACATCCAGGCTTGTAGTCATGTATGCTCACCTGAACACACATGAAGATGTACATACTACACACATATATGCATACAGACACAAGACTAGGATATTCACATATGATACAATACTCATGTTATAATTTTAATAAGTGAAAGGTAAAGTATTAATAGCAATATAGTGGTTAATTGTAACCAAATGGATTTGCAGAAAGAACACTACTGTAGAAGAGGAAAAATGTGCCTCCCTTGAGTTTTGAGCTAGCTGGTTAATTGGAAAAGTCCACAGAAACATTTCATCCTTATTGTAAAACAAGTAGAAAGTAACAATAAGGGTGTGTGGGGGGGGTGGAAAAATGACTTTGATTCCACTGTCTGGGGGTGATAAATCCATATAGCATTTGCTAAAAAAGCATTGTTCAAATTTCAGTTCTCACTAGAGATATGTGATTCTTAGTTTCACCTTATGTTCTCCCTTAAAGAGTTTTGAAACATTCCTAAGACTTTTCTAACTGAATAGGTAAGAGAATAAGATCCAAGATAGTTTTTTCTTTCTTTCTTTCTTTCTTTTTTTTACTAGATTGAACATATTTTCTTTAAAAAGACCATATTTACCCTCACAGTTCTTGAGATGCCATCTTATTACATTTGAAACTTTTATTATTTATTTCTGGATGTTTACTTCTGGAGATGTCAGAGGACAACTTTGTATAGTTGTTTCTTTCCTGCTTTATGTGAACTCAGATCACCAGGCATTCTGGTACCTTTAATCACGGAGACATCTCATTGGCCCTGCTCCTGAAGTTTTTATGCTTGCATCATTGTGCCATTGTTTTTTGTTTTTTTTTTAGCTTTTTTATTTGTTTGCCTTGATGTTTGCCTGGAACTGGAACTACAGACAGTTGTTAGCTGCCATGTGGTTGCTGGGAATTGAACTCAGGACCTCTGGAAGAACAATCAGTGCTCTTAACCGTTGAGCCATCTCTCCAGCCCCCATTGTTTTTGTTATAAAATCTTTGCAGTATATGGGCCTATTTAAAAAGTTGTGTGTTAAGCAGGTGTACATAAGATTTGTGCATACATGTGTGCACGTGCATGCAGAGGGCAGGCAGGGTTCAGTCCTGACTTTCTCATTTGCTCCTCAGCTGACCTCTTGAGACACAGTTTCATGGCGCCCACTGATTTGGTGACTCTGGCTGGCCAGTAAGCTGTAAGATTCTCCTCTTTCTAACTTCCTAGGCTATTGTGCCCAGCTTCTTACGTGAGTGTTGAGGATCTGAACTCAGGTCCTTGTGCTTGTGACTGAGCCGTTTCCTCAGCCCATTCTGAAATTAAAAAGCAAAACAATTATATAATGTCATGTGTTAAACTTTGTTATTAGCTTGTCTGTCTCCATTAGAAACATTGCTGAGGGTCTGGAGAGATGGCTCAGCAGTTAAGAGCACTGACCGCTCTTTCAGAGATCCTGAGTTCAGTTTCCAACACCCACATGTTGCCTCACAGCCATCTCTAGTGGGATCTGATGCCCTCTGCTGGTGTAAAAGTGTAGATGCAGACAGAGCACACACAGGCACAAATAAATCTTTAAAAAATTGCTGATATTTTTATTTAATTTATATTAAGTTGATAATTTAAAGATGACCGGGCTTTCTGAGAATAAGGAATGCCTTTCTATTTGCCCACATCTACTCTACTATCTTTGAAGTTGCCCAAGTTGGCCTCAGACTTGAGGTAGTCCCCTCCTCAGCCTTTCAAATGCTGGATTACAGCAGAGTGCTTGTCATGTCCAGCTCAAGAGTGTCTTCAAAGTGTCATCATTTTGAGTGTGTATATTTCTTTTAAAACTAGTTTTCTTGTGTATGTAGTGCTGGGGATTAAATCCAGGACCTTGTACATGCTAGGCCAGTACTCAACACTCTTTCCTGACATTTTTTTAAATCAGTAATACCCTTTAAATATTTATATCAGTTACAAAGTTTTGGCTTTTCAAGATAGTGTTTTACGGTGTTACCCTGGCTGTCCTGAAACTCGATCTGTAGAGACCAGGTTGGCTTGAACTCTCCCTCCTGATTGCTGGGATTAAAAGCAAGTACCACCACCATCTGGCTATATATAATATTTTTTAAAAACACATAGTTTTGTATAGTATGATACAATACCACATTAGTATACATTAGATTTTTAAAATAATTTTCAACAGTATGAACAGTTCTGAGATAATTATATGTAGACATCCAGATTTTCCTTATATTAGTCCTTTAAGAAGAATTGCCTTGTCAAAGGACCCTTGAATTATGAGTTTATTAAGCATATTTAGATGCTTTCTCTACTGATAGAAACGTGTGTCTAACTATATAATGTTCTTGAGCCTCCTTCACTGACTTCACTGAAACAAGACTTCTTTAAAAAAAATTAAGGTTTAAGATTTGAAAATTCTTTTTTTGTAAAAGAGCACCTTTATTGTGCATTTCTTTACTAATTCATGTGCCTTTTTCTTTATTAACTACTGAGATTTTCTTTTTATGACAAGCCAGTCTGTATATTCAGTAGCTGCCATTAACATAACATTGAACTATAGTAATGCCTGGAAGTTGAACATTTTTTTGGTAATTTGTTCTATTTTATTTTTTTACCTTTTTATGGCAATTAGAAGATATTTCTGTCCTATTATACCATCCTCAGATGCCTAAAGTAAGATGTCATTTCTTTACTCATTTTTATTGGTGGGTGTCTAAAAAGAGTGTGTGATGTGTATGTGTGTTTGGTCTGTGCATGTGTGTGTGTGTGTTTATGCGTGTGCACACACTTGTACACATTCATTTTTTTCTTTTAAACTTTATTTATTTGCCTTGGTGTTGGATCCCCTGGAACTGAAACTACAGACAGTTGTGAGCTGCCATGTGGGCGCTGGGAATTGAACCCCAGTCCTCTGGAAGAGCAATCAGTGCTCTTGACCACTCTCTCCAGCCCGTACACATTCATTTTATATATATAGTCCATGGTAAATCACTGTATTAAATCTATTTACAAAATGAGATAAGGGAAGTTAAGGGCTTGGATGAATGTCAAAGAAATATTGTGTAGTTTTAAAAATGATTTTTGTTATTTTTAGGCAAGGCTGTCAGAAGGGAAGTTTTGTATAATTTGCTTTCAGATACAGCTTGTCTGTATGTAGAGTTTTTCTTATTTAAAAAATAGAAGTGGTAAGCTACCTGATCCATAGCATATTTTATAGAGCTATTGTTTATTTATTGTAAATATGTTTGCTTATTTGTGGTATTTAAATGTAATTTGTAACTCTCAGGAAGTGGAACAAGTCTCTTGAAAGGCTTGGGTCTTTTGCTTCTGCTTACAGTCTTTGGTAGACTTAGTGTTTATGAAATGTAGACTTAGTTTTCATGGTTGGATCCTTAGCTTTTCATAGCTTGGTCTTTTCCTGAGGTAAAAATGGAGAATTAGTAGCCTTATCAAGCTCTAGCTTTGCTATTATTCATATAGAGAATAGCAAAGATGCAGTGTTATTATAGGGGTTTAATTAACTCACTCAAGAAGAATAGATGTCCATTTAAATCCTCAGTAAAGTATAATGAATGATGTTATTAAGGAACTTGGAGATGAAAATAATTAGGGAACTAATTTTAATTTTTAATATTACTTTTAGGTATTTATTTTCAATTAACTTTTTTTTTTCTTTTCAAGAAGACAGTATATTGATATGGACTACTATTTTGTGAGAGGTTTTCTTCCTCTCATCCTGATAATCTTCTCACTATTCTGCAGCTCACTTTGTGTATAACCAGGAACAGTTTGGGAAACTGATACACAGGGTAGAGGTTTTTAATGCTGATCAGAGGGTTGGCCCCAGCAACTGTCATAAGGTCATTTACTTATGTTGCTGAAGCACATGGTAAAACTTAGATGGAAACTATATCAACATGATACTGGGGATTTGACACCCCCCCTTTTTTTTTCTTCAGTGTCTCTCTATGCAGCACAAGCAGGCCTTGAACTGTCTTTGTAGCCCAGACTGGCCTTTTGATCCTCCAGCCTCAGCTTCTTAACTGCTGCGATTACAGGTATGCTTTATAATACCCTGCTCAGAAGTTTCTTCTAAATGGTTTTGCACAGTGAGACATAGTCAGAAATAAATGCTGATGTCAAGACCCAAGTTTAAACAAAGTGGTTTCAAATAGAATACAAGGATGAGCCATAGACACAGAGAAAAAGAATAAGATACCCCCTGCCCCTCCAGCACACACCTTTGATAGAAGTGTTGCTTTTGTTAGCATCAGAAAGCAGTTTTTCAGGTATTCCTAGATGTGTGGTTTAGTGAGCAGATGCATGCAAAGGACAGAGACAGCCTAGATCTCGGAGCAAACCAAGGGCAGTTTGAATTTTGGTTATTTAAAATCTCCTTGTACTCATCTTATTAGAAGGAGTATTATTATTTTTTTAAAGGAGAAACTAATTTGCTGCTGGCTATAAAGAGTGACATTGTGTCCAGGAAAATGCTGTACTGACACTCTGTACTGTCCCACAAGAGTACTTCTTAAGTGTCCAAATGCAGTACTGACAATCTGTGACAGCCTGTGAATTGTTGAGCAGCAGTTGAAGAAGGTGGTCTGCTGCAGAATAAATGGTTATATGCAAGCTAAGGAAGAGTTGGCGGGGGTGGGGGGGTAGGAATGAGAGCAGAGTGGAGCAATTCATGTTCTGTGGGCAGTTTAGATGCTAGCTGTTCTCAAAGTTAAGCTCTGCTGAAAGCAGGGAGACACAAATAGGCTGTGGAGGGGGCACTGAAGGGCTGGAAACGCCTTTGAAAAGTGTCCTTGTTCTGTCAGTCAACAACTAAGGTCTGGCAGCTGGAGCGTTAAGAGCACTGGCTGCTTTTCAGAGGACCCAAGTTGGATTCCCAGCAACTACCTGGTGATTCGTAACTGTCTGTAACTCCAGTCCCAGGGATCCAGCACCCTCTTCTGGCCTCTGTGGGCACCAGGCACACATGTGGTTCACAGATACACATGCAGGCAAAAAACACCCATACTCATAAAATGATAAGGAAAAAAACTCTGTAAGGTTGGATCAGATGGAATTTAAATTGTTAAAGAGAGTAGAGAAATCACTTTCTGTCAGGATCAGGAAATTAAATTAAATAACAGTATAATTGAGATGGGAGTTTAGGAATTCTTTTCTAGGAATTATTGTAGTGGTATTAAGGCCATTTAACATAAGTAGATCCCAAAGAGCTTGGCCTTTGACACAGGCCAGTGGTAGATTGGTTCAGTTAATTTGCTTCATAAACTTACATACATACAACCAACTACACAGCTCACCAGATCATAGTGTTAGATATCAAAGAATGAGTTTCTAGATTCTGAGAGTACTTCATAGGGACAGGCTATGGTTTTCTTTTACTGACTCGTTCTAAATATGAAATTAGACCTGAGAGCCATTGCTTTGGAGTCTGGTCCTCCTACTGATTTTGTTTTGATTTTAGGTTGTATGTTTTACCGCTTTGTCATCGACATGAGAGAAGTGTGAGTGAGTGGTAAGGCTGCTTATCCTGTTTTTGTACAATGATGCATATTTAAATGGATAAAAAGGGTAATGGGAGGGCAAATGTGATCAAGGGATGAGCAGAGACCCCGAGAAACTAATAGTATCACTGGTTAAATTATCTATGGGGCCCGGCCTCGATTCCCTACTGCTCTGTTTGAATGGCTGGCCCCTGGTGTTGAAGCCTTGTCAAGTCTTTCTCACTGCAGTCCTTTGGTTTGCTTACTCTCACATTATAAGCTGAATGTCTGTGCTCCTTCCCACTATATTACTACACGTGGAAGTCTAAATCTCAACACGATGGTGCTTAGCCGATGGGATGAACCTTTGGAAGTAATTGGTAGGAGGGTAAGGCCCTCAAACTGAATTAGCACTCATAGAAAACACTAAAGAATCTTCAGTCTAATGAGGACTTAGAGAGAATTGACCTTAGAAGAGGGCCCTCCTAAGAGCTTGGCCATAATAGCTCCTTGGTGTGGCCAGCTATGGCCAGCTATGTAAGCCATCCCTGTGTCTGTGTGCCTCTTCTCATAGATTGTGTTGTTGTTGTTGGTGGTGGTTTATGTTTGTTTTATTTTTGTTTGGAATGTCTCCCTTAAATTCTGAATAACATTCTTTTCTTTTCTTTCTTTCTTTCTTTCTTTTTTTTTTTTTTTTTAAAGACAGGGTTTTACTGTGTAACCCTGGCTGTTCTGGAATTTGCTCTGTAGACCAAACTGGCCTCCAATTCACATAGATCCACCTGCTTAAAGGTGAATACCACCACTGAGTGGCTGAATAACACTTTCTAAAGGCCTCTCTAGCACTACAATTTATGACATTTTCTTTAGCTGTTCCAGGTTCTTTACTTTGACTTTCTGTCATTTTTTTTTGTGTTTTTCTTTATTGACAATTATATACTCCATTCAGAAAACTTAGCTCCCTTGCTTCATCTTTGTAATTAGTTAAAGACATCTTATTGGGGGAGGTGCTGTTTCTTTTCATGTGTCTCAAATTATGTTGTTACTTGTAGTCTGCTCTATAATCTCTACTGCCCCAACGTAGAGTTCACTTAATAAATATTTGTTTGATGGTAAGAAAATGTCATTACCTATTATTAGCTTTTATCTCTTTAACATTTATCTTTGTTTTTGAATCATAAGAATACTAGATTAGAATGCACTTCAAGTATTTGGGCAATGTTTGTTCAGTAGATTGTTTTTCTTTGAAAGCCTCTGCAGCCTCCGTGCAAGCTTTCTGATCCTTTAAACACTGCTTTGAAGATGCTTTTATATTCTAAGGTAATTGTTATTCTTGAAGCTCTTAATTAGTAAACTTTAATACTGCATGGGAGAGAAGTTCTTACTTATTAACTTCCTGTTTTCTTTGGAAACTTTGGAAAAAGAGAAACTTGTTTTCCGGTTTTCTCTGTCTCTGTCTCTGTCTCTAAGCACAGCTTTCTTTCATACCTGCTGACATAGCTTCAGGGAGAGGCAGGTAACACAGCTATATAGCATGTAGGCTCCACCTCCTTTATTTACAGTTACTCATTTTTTGCTGGTGTTTATTATAAACTATTCTCTGCTATGTTTGTACTCCATTATAGGTTTTAGAAAGTCTGACATAGTAGTTACATGCAAGGTCTGGAACTCTGAATTAAATATGGAAGCTCTGTGATCTTAAGGAATTGAAGTTTCAGATTTCTCTTCTATAGAGCTGAGATAATGATAGATACCACTTAGTTTTCTGGTTGGAGTCAAAGAGACACTAAGGACAAAGTAAGTACAGTGGTCTCAACTCTAAGAATTCACGTAATGATTTATTGGCTTTAGGCCATGCATCCTAAGGAGGGAAGCTGTAATGCATGTGAGGGCTGAGACAGAGCCCCACACACAGCCTGATCCCTTTGAGTTCTTTCATTGTCAGCAGTAGGATGCCATTTTAATTCAGCACAGACCCAAGAAAGAGACTGTTAAACATCTTTAGAAACACAGACCAACATGCAGATGTGTAGAGAAAAAAAGAACTTTTTGTTTAGTTTGTTTTTTTCTTTGCTTGCTCCCTCCTGCCAAGGGTATGTACAGAGTGGGAGACAGAAAAGTCTGCTTTCCTTTTCAGTTACAGAAAACCCTTGATCTGGGTGCTTTTAGAAATGGTCAGTAATGGAGCTAACATTAGGTTTGGAAGAGTTAAGTTGGTGAGCCATGGGGTTGCCATGTCAGTGGAGTGTGAACGAGACTAAGTTTCAGCCTGTTTCCCAGCCAATAAAGTGTGAAATCAGTTGGTGCTCATGCATGGTGACTATAGGTAGTAGAGTGTAAAATGTTTGGGACATTGATTATACTATATTGCAAGGAAAAACTTTTTAAGCTATAGTTTAAATTCCAAGGTTTTACTGGAATTATGTGGTTGGCATCTTTTATCATCCTGACACTCAGATTTTCCATAAAATGTTGAAGTTGTATTCTCTTGGTCCAACTGCATACAGAGAAAAAAAGGCTATACATGTGTAAGGAAAACACAAGATACTATGATTATTATATCCTCTGTAAGACTGAATCTGAAAATACCATCTGCAACTCATGTTTGATACATGTTTTGCATTTTGAAATTTTTTAATTATTTTTTTTTAGACAGTCTTGTTTTATAGCCCAAGCTGATCTTGAACTTGGTATCACCTTGTCTCAGCCTCAGGTTCCAAGATTATGGTTGTGCACCATGTCTGGCTCATTTATTCAATTTTAAAACTTGACAGTGAAGAATTTCTATATTCTGATAAGCTTTTTCTAGTCTAAAAACTGTGCCGTCAGTTTCACTGGTCATTATTGTTCTGCCTGAAGCTTGATCCCCAGAGGGACCACCAGAGACAGAGATGTCCGAAATGCAACAGCAAGGTTTATTGTCAGCGCAATACAAGCCAGGCAGGGAGCTTGTTCCTCGGCACCCAATGTAGTGGGGCAAGGAAGAGCTGGGAACCCTAAATTATAGGAGCTTTTTATAGGCAAAAACCACAAGGCAGGGTTACTTGGGGTCAAGGGTGCAAGTGTGCTGCTGATTGGCTCCTGCTTAGGAACTTTTTACAGCTTAACATTCCTGGGCTGTTTTACTGCCTTAGGGTTGGATCATCCAGATGTCCTTAGATAGTGCTTAGCTTATTCTTTCTTAGAGCTGGGCAAGCCCCTGCCAGGAATGTGAAATTGAACTTTATTTTACCTTTATAATACAATATGGCTGCTAGAATACAAAATGGGGTTTCTTGAGCTAAGTTTACTCTCTTCAGTTATTACCATGTGTATGTATGCCTCTGAATGCTTTCAAATACTTGGGCGAGTTGGTGGGAAGTAGATATTACTCTGATGAGAAATGGAAGAGAGGGAGTTCCTGGCCTGACACCTGCTGAGGTTCTTCACCATATGGCTTGGAGGGCGAGGCAAGGTGAATGAGGATGTCAGACAACAGTCAGCTGTTATTGTCAGCACTTTAAGTCTAGAAGGTTATTGGAAATAGACATGCCATGATTACATGCAAGTTCTTTCATTTTTATCCTGGTGCTTTTCTTATTTTACTCAGGCAGTTTTGAATTGTTGTTGGTTGCCTTGCATTTACAGTTTAATTAAATTGTGTTTATGGAATTAATACATTGGTGTGTCTTACTGAATACATGTAGCCTAATGTAGTAGTTAAGTGTGGGAACTTTGATATTCTAACTAACAGAAGCTAGGTGAGCTTGAGTCATTTATTATTATTATTATTATTATTATTATTATTATTATTATAGTTGGGAGTAAATGAGATTTTATTTATTTATTTTTTGCCTTGTGCCATTAAATCTTTATTTATTAGAAAACAGTCCATAGTCCAGATTTAGACTTGGGCTATATTTTGCAGATCCTGGTTGTGATGATCAATCATCATTGCTGATTTTGGAGTCACCTAGAAGACTGCCTTTTGCGTTTGTGTGTGTGTGTTGTTGATTTCCAGAAAGGCTTCACTGTGGCTTGCTCTGAATGTGTGTTAGCTCCTTCCTTTGAAGCAGGGTCCCAGACTCAATATAAGAGGAGAAGGAGTGTTATCCCATGCTTTAGAATTTCCATGCTTGCCACCAGGTAGGCTGGACACGCTGTAAAGAGTGAGGATTTTATTGTTACATACAGGTTACATACAGGTTCCCATGAACCTGGGTCAATAGCCTAATTCAGGTGCAGCAGAAAGGCTAAGGACCTCGAGCCCCAACAGGCGGGGTCTTTAAAACAAAACATACGTAAGCAAGATGCCACACACTTTGGCATTCCAGGATTGGGCAGAGGGATAAGGTACAGTGACGATTGGCAGGAATCCAACTTTTGAATCCATTGGCTATTGCGTTCACTTCCAGACCTGAGCCCTGCCCCCAGTATGCAAATAAATCTAGGTCCTTATAGGAGGAAGCCAGCTGAGCCCTAGAATTCATCTCTCTGCTTCTTAACTGTAATCTCAAAGTGGCCAGCAGCCTCTTACTCTTGTTCACATGCCTTCCCTGCTGGACTGGTGCCCTCAAACTGTGAGCCCAAATGAACTCTTTCTCAAGTTGCTTTTGTTGGGGTTTTCTGTTACAACAGTAAGAAATACTGTGGTGTATGTAGATTAACCTGACTGTAGACCTGCCTGTTTCCATAACACAGACGTTGTGTTCCCCTGTCCTTCTCCAGCATGACATTTCATTCCAGGAAGCTCTTCTTCATGATAGGGATAGCTGAGTGTATCCTCAGAAGCTCATTTGAATGAGCATCAGGTGGGTCAGGCTTTCACTAGATAATAGTAACAGTTTTCTCTCCAAGAGTCTTTCTTCAAAACTTCTATCTGAAAGTTTGCCTTTCCGGGCTCTTCAGTTCCAAACTACCACCTCGGGTTTCTACCTCCCCAAAACAGTTGCCCTTGGTTACTCCTTACAACTCCCTAAATATTTCATCGTGGTTCTCTCTACATTCAGTGTGATCCTAAGATCACAGTAAACAATTTCAGTGTTAGATGCTGGTAGCAGATGAGATTTCACACACACACACACACACACACACACACACACACACACACACACACACTGTAATACAGTCTCTGTGACAATATGACACATTTATTAGCTGATAGTTTCTTTTTCTTCCCTTCCCCTGTTACTTCTATTGATGCTCCTTCACCGCTTCACTTTTGTTTGTAGGGCCTAAACCTTAATGAAACAGAAGACATAATTAGACATGGTTCACAGCAGCACATTTAAAAAAGAAAGTAAGTCATCATTTTCTTAGGCATTGACTAAATACTTTATAAGCCAAATTGGGAAAATGAAAGATCAGGATCTTCATATTGGTTTAAGATAGCTGTACAAATGAGTTTAAAAAATTGATTATTCTAAGATGTATTTGGCTAATGCACTTACAACAACCTTTCTATGAACTTATGGATCATATAGCTTAAAGAATTGCCATTGTTTACTAATTTAACACCGGATTTTTTTTTTTTTTGAGTGTTATGTTCTCTTTTGGAACTCTTAAAGATTTTTTTCCCTCCCTCTCCTTGGGAGAGCAGTTGTGGAGCTTTTGTCTAGTGTGTGAGGCTCATTTTTGTGAGAATCAGATAGGAAAGTTGTTCTGACAATTTACACTAATGGAAATGAGCATTAGCGTGGATAATATATTTGGATTTGATGTGCATTATGTGATTATTTTTGCAGCACAATTAACTTCCTGATTAAACTTGCCTGAGCAAATATCTTGAGCATACACTTGGTGGAAAAGTAGGTGATAAAATTATTAGTTTAGTTGATAGGTGATACGAAATTTGGTCTAGTTTTGCACTCAGATAGTTGTAAGTTAGTTTTCTCATCTTTAAAATGAAAAGACAATACAACCTGAATTTAAAAAAAAAAAAAACTTTTTGATAACTCTCCAGCTAATTTTCTCGTCTTTAAAATGAAGAGGCTATACAACATGAATTAAAAAAAACTTTTTATTGATTCCTCATGAATTTCACATCATGTACCCCAATCCCACTTATCTTCTCATGCCTCCATATCTGCCCACCACCCTTGCAACTCTCCCCTCAAAAGAAAGCAAAAAGTAAGAATAATAAAAAAAAAGGGTAAAATAAAAAAAAAAAATAGCACCTCACTGTGGAAGCTATGGTGTGTCACCTAGTATACCCTTTTGCAGGAAGAAAGGAAGATTTTTGCAAATCTTCATTGCATTCAGTCACTGGTCTGATTCGAGGCCTCCGGCTTCTGCTACACTATCAGTACTGGATCCTCACTGGGACTCCTGTCATGTGTCTTGCTATTGCCTGTGTCATGCCCAAAGCTGCAGGACTGGCTCCTTCATATGCTCCAGCAGTTCTTAGATGAGGTGGGTGTTGGGGTGAGACAACTCAAGGCCATGGATATGGGCCTGGGTGGTGGTTGAGTTGGTCAGCCCAACCACTCTCCTGTGCCACCAAGGTCATCTCTCCCGCTTTGTCCAGATGAGGGGCAGGGCTTGCTCCCTTGCCTGTGGTAACTGGACCAGCTTTCCCACTCATACCATCAGGGCCAGCTCTCCTGCTCTCGGGGCCAACTCTCCCATGCCCATACCACCAGGACTAGCTCTACTATGTACTGGCTGCCTAGCCTGGAGCCAGCAAGAGTTGGGGCCATCACCCCAGCTCTCAGGGCCAATTCTGTTTGCCATACAGGAGTCTGAGCATCTCTCCCTTGCTCAAGCCAACTAGCCTGAGCTTTTACCCATAGCTGGCTCACCTCTGCTCCTACCACCAGGGCCAGCTCTACTCTGCTGCTCAGGCAAGGTGTAAGGCCCTTTCTCCCAAGTGCTGCAGCCAGTGAGGGGTGTGGCCATCCCTGTGTAACCCTTGGACATTAACATGACCTTAAGTGGCAGCCTAGACTGAGGTGTCTGCATGGCTTTTGTGGTAACACAGGCCGTGAACATTGACCCAGACCCCTTCTGCTTCAGGACCATGGACCCAGACATGACTCTCAGCAGCAGCATGGGCTGGGACACCTCCATGGCCCAGGTAGCTATGCATGCTGCTCATAGTGGCAGTTCTTAACTACTGTTGCATCTACCATTCCAGTTCTCTTTCTCTACTATCTCTTCACCACTTGCTAATTGTAATGGCACCCAAGCTTCATGGCTGTGGGCGATGGACCTCTCTGATGTCTCTTAATTCAGTCCACCACTATGAAGTGCTGGAAGCAGAATGTGAACTTAATTCGGTCTCCAGCAGCTTCTCTATAAGGTACCAGGCTTGTTTTTTTGGCACCAAGTCAATTCTACTGTCATTGTCTCTCTGAAGTTTCCTTTGCCTGCTGACTCCAAGCTCCATGAGAGCAGGAAACTGTATCAACCTTGTTCCCAAATGCCAAGAAGAGGGCTTGGCCAGAATCAGCACCAGTCACTGCCATCACGTCTCTAGTTCTGCCTCTCTCAACAGAGCATATCTATTTTTGTATCTTTCCCACCTCTCCATGTATTTGTTCTACAAAGTGGTGTCCTGTGCTTCATTGTGATCTGTGTGGGGAGGTAGGTTGTAAACTCAGAGATGCGGTAGTGATGCATTCTGGCCACCAGAGGGGGAAGTCCAGTTGGTCATATTGTGCTTTGTTTCTGACCAGAATGTATGGCATTCGTGGAAAGGAAAGGGGCACATTTCACCCCATCATTGTCCATTTGGGGTGAATTGTAGGGCCTCTTGCTCTCTGATTCTTCAGCTTCTTTTCAGTGTACTTGACAGAACCGGGACAAATAGAGTGGAGTTTTTATTTATCTGATTTTATTCTCCAAGATAATTGACCAGGGTGCATCTTGGATGGGAAGCACAGTAGTAATGAGTCACCAGGTTTGGGCTTTGTGGTCACTTCCCCCGTCCAAATACAGGCAAACACACACAGTACTCAAGCCGTGCCCTACACCCTTGTTGAAATTCCAAGAATGACAATGAAATGTCCTAAGGAGTATAGCGGAGGGAGCATGGCACTTATAACTATATCCACTTGTTTGCTATTTAATATTTATGTAGCCATGGGCATTAAAGCCTTGAGTCTGAGCTGAGCATGGTGGTATACGTCTTTAATTCCAGTGCTCATGAGACAAAGGCAACTGAATTTGAGACCAGCCTAATCTATATAGTGAGTTTCAGGCCAGCCAGGGCTACATAACAAAACTCTGTCTCAAAAACAAAATCTTTGGATCTTCAGTATCTTTATTGATATATTAGGATGCTTATTTTTAACTGTTTGATCCTTTTTTAGTTGTGCGAGATTCTGTAGAAATTCTTTAATATTTATGTGAAAGGCAATATTACTCATAAATAGAACACTGTAGCAAAGGTACATGTTTTAAATATAGTACATTGTTTTGATAAAGACTGCTGTTGGTGATCATTAAGGCCTACATCCTAAAGGCAGACAGTTGCCACTTTAGTGAGACATCTTCTTACTCCACAAGAAGATAAGTTGTCTGAGCATAGGTTCAAAGTGGCAACAGTTCAGACACCAGTTGAAAGACGAGGAGCCAGTTCATCTGATTGGGTGCAGGAAGGGTTGATAGTGAATCATTTTGAGAACACATGGGACTGAATAAACATAGAAAAAGATTTCTGAGTTCTAGGTTTCCATATCACAAAGCTGATGTCACATTTTATTTTTTTCTAGCTATAAAAGTGAAAATAATTTTGGTACAGAATCCAGTTGTCTGACTCTTCAGTTGCTGGAGAGCCGAGGGTAACATGGAAGGAACAAAGGCAGGCGTGGAGTCTGAGTGGTCAGCCAGTCATACGGTGTTTAGAAGGCAGCACAACAAATGGATACAGAAATATGCTTGTGAAGGCAAGCGAGGATTAGGACTTACCAGTTTGATATGCAAATAAGAGAGTAGAGGCTGGTCAAGCAGACTAGTTACATACAGCATTCTAGAAATCTGTATAAGACAGGATTTTAATCTGTCTTTGCGTTAGTGAGCAGTCTTGGTGTTGGTTTACTTGGTAGATCCAAGGCTCCATACACTCGGGGTTATTGATGGCATCTCTGACAAACTTAGGTGGTTTGATGGTTCTAATAGCTTCACACTCCACTGGATACACATATTCACAGATCTGCTCACGATTGCTGCAGAGTTCATTTCCCAGAAATGAACTGGCTAGTAAAAAATTTGGCAGGCAAGTCAGCTTTTCAAGTACTGCTAGGAATAAAGCCCAGCTGTTCCCTTTGGGCTTTGAGCTGTTGGAATTCATTGTGTTAGCAGCTAGAAAGAATCAAACTGTAGCGTTTTTAGCCTAGTTCATGACAGCAAAGCAGAGGTGTTAAGATTTCTGTTTTAGAGGTTTATACTGCAAGTAACTTAACCTGATTGTGTGTCTTAATATTACTGTGCTTCTGACCGCTGAAATATGGCTTGGATCGATGGTGGTTTGGAGAAAGTAGAAAGAGGGCTATCCATCATTCAGAGGCTCCATAGAAGCTGGCTGATAATGCTGCTTTCACCAAGCAGCCATCTGTCCATCCATCCATCAGTAGGATGAAATGAGATTTAGCGGAACAGGCAGCCGTAACTCTGAGACACTTTCTAACCAACAGTTGCAGCTCTGGCCTGAGTCTGACCACAAAACAGAGCACTGGGGGTTGGCGGGATGTGGCAGTAAGGGCAGTCTCCTTCCCATCACTGCCAGCCTGCAGGACTCAGTCTGAGGCCCTAGCCCAACCCTCCTCCCATACAAAATTTAGCTAAACCTGAGATCATGACACAGTCATTCCCTTTGAGCTCCAGACAATTTTGTAAGTTAAACAAATGTTTTTTGTGGAGAATATTTTTGCCTAGAAATAAAGGTACTTCCATGTTCATCACAGTAATGAGTGATGGGATTAAATTAAATTTAAATTATTTTATTTCATACAAGTTCTTTTTCTTATAAATTAAAAATTTATTCATAATCTTAAGTAGTGAAAATTGAATTGTCATTTTCATTTCTCCCTATGTCAATGGTTCTTATATGAAAGGAAGAAAATATGGACAGGGAAATGAGTAATTGATTATAAGCAAGAAGCAGGATGATAGCTAAAATGGATAGTGAGGTTTTGATAAGTGAAGTCAAGTATGTGTTTGTAGTTACTCTGTGTTTCCATTGTCCCACACCTCCGAGAGCCTCTTGATCCAGTGTATGGCATTCGGTGTGCTTGTTACCTGTCCTGCTATCTTTCCTAGCCACACCATCTTCCTTGACCAGATTATTGCAGTGGTCACTTCAGGCCTCAACTCCTGTTCTTTGTTCTGAAGCCTTCATGTTCACTTCAGATTGAGGGAGGGGTTGAGGGAACCTAATGTACCGGAGATGCCTCGGAAATGAGAGCCTTGGATGAATTCCTGGCCTTATTGATCCACCGGCAGTTTATGCATCCTGACATTCATAATCTCAGTAGGCTGCTGATGTTCCTGATTAATGGGCCCAGGGGCTGTCCATCCGTCACTTCACATTAATTACTGAAGAGGTGTTTTTCCAGTGATTTACCTGACAGTGGGCTGTGATAAATACCCCTAAGCAGAGTGGGCAGTGATTAATCACAGGACCACACCCCTCCCCCACTCCTTCCCCCCAACCACAGGCCAGCATTGGGACTTGACCAAAGAGTGCCCCCTCCCCATAAGCTATCTATCTCCATAATTGCTTGTGGATGCATATTTATTGGGCATGAGACCTGGCAGATAGCATTTTAGAATTTGTGCCAAAGATGATGAAAAATAAATCTTATTGGTAGAATCTTATTGGTAGAAAGAGCATGTTTTTACATAGGGTAGGTAAGTGTGTGTGAGTTGCTCTTATGTTACCTTAAGTTTTTGAGGGAGCATTGGCTGTCTACTGTGTATGTATCTGCACACATACATACATATACACATAGGGATTAGTTGCTCTGCAGGATTCAGAAGAGGGCAAAGTGGGCTGGCTGCTTAGATGACTTAGCAGTGTGCTGACTTGAGTGCAGTTCCCAGGCCCATGTAAAAGTGAAGGGAGAGAAATGACTGCACAGAGTTGTCCTTTGACCCCTCCATGTGCACTGTTGCATTTATGCCTATACAACACGTCAGGAATGTACTCATATGCAGATATATACACAAACAATAAATTGAAAAATAGCCCAGCATTTGTATTTGTGATGATTGTATTTTATTCAGAGAAAATACAAATATAATTATACAGGATTTATTTTAGGTACAATACACTTTGACTGGGGTAGAACTCCGGGGCTCCATTTTGTACCTTATGGCTATAGAAAATGAAATTAGTTAAGTACAAAGTACTTTAGTGTGTTCCATGTACCAGATCTTATTTTCAGCTGTGGAAGATGAGTGTAATACAGCTGCAGATTTCACAGAGTACAGCCTAATGCTCTTCGTCTCATTTTCTAAAAATATAAAAGCAAACTTTTCCAGGAAGTTGTTAAAGTAATTTAAAGTACATTCATTCTTTCTCTCTGAGTGTTTATTTAGTTCTGTGGTCACAGGTTTACAAGGAACATGTTAGGGATAATATCTACATTTAAGAAAGTTACAGGTTTCTTTCTTTTTAAAAATATTTATGTGTATATTGTGTTAAGGGCTTTCAGATCCTCTGCAACTGGACTATACACAGTTTTGATGGGTCTGATACTGATGCTGGGTCCTCTGCAAGAACAATACATGCTCTTAACTGCTGAGACATCTCTTCAGCCCAGGATTCCTGTGTATAAGATAAAGTTCATAAAGACATACATGTAAACCCCCCTGCCCCCCAACCCCAGTTTTTAAAGAGATGGAGATATCTGTTGTTCAGGGCAGCCCCAGGTTCCTGAGCTCAGACCATCTGCTGCCTCAGTCTTCTGTGCAGGCTACCTGGACCTGTAGGTACACAAATCATGCCTGGCCATTAAAACAACATTTAAATAAGAATATTCTATATATAATAACACGAGTACCATAAATGATGAGTGCATATGAATTCTTAGATATGTGAATCAGTGCCTTTACATAGGATATAGTTGAATTTGTGATGCATCTTTTGGGTGAATAGTGACTGGGGCTATTTAAGCTGATAAGTTCAAGGAAAGCATTTCAGAAGTTAGGAGCAGGCCTATGATGTCATTCTGCTTAGAATGGAGGATTCGTATCTGAGAGTGGTAGCATCCTGATTAAAATAGTAGATTGATACCGAGTCATGGAAGAACTTTAGTGCCGAGTAAGCTTGATTTATATCTTGTAGGCTATAGTGAATCACTGAGAGAGATTGAGAGATTGAGGGGTTGGATGTTGAACCTAGGGCCTTGCATGCACTAGACTAGCATTATATCGAACTATTTCTCTAGTCCTCTTAGAGGGTTTTCTTAATATGTGGTCTACATTCATCCTTAGGTTTGCCCTTTTAGCTTGTGTTTCATAGAGGGTATTTCCCCATCTGCTAGCTCTTTCCCTAAGTAGTTGCTTACTTGAGGCTTTGTAGTCATGTGGTATTTCCTGAGATGTGATTTAATCTCAATTTTTTCATAATTGAATTTTCCTTTGAGTCTCAGTCATGAGACTTTTCAGTGATTCTGCCCTTGGTCTTGAGAGGTAAAGGTTTGTTTTTTCTTTTACCTAGCTACAGAGGATCTGTGTCCGTGCCTGGAAGACAGTCTTGCTCTTTTATTCTCCAGATATTTAGGCTTTTCTGGAGGATGACATAGGGGGACATGAGTACTTCCCCATGGGTCCCACTGTTGTCTCCTCCCACATGTCTCTCTTTGCCTGTGGTCCTTCTCTTTGTAGCCCCATTGAGGTCTATGGAGAAGATACTGTATGTATGCAAGAGTTTCCTTTGTTTCTGTGGCTACCAAGAGTTCTGTATTGATCTTATGATAACCCACACTTGATATGTAGCTGAGGTTTTGCTGGCTTCTCTAGTGTCCAGTGTGAATCTCATGTCCCACTTGTCCTTTGAAGAACCTTTCTTTAAACTTGAGACATGTGTCTTTAATCTTTGGATTAGTTGCTTTGTGATACGTAGATTCACAAATTTTTTTGAAACCAGCAAAGGTCAAACTTCAGAATTCTGGAAAATTGATTGATATATTTTCTACCTTTCAGTCTTTTGTTTACAAATAAGAACATTCTTTCTAGCTTCTATCATAAGTAGGCTTCATGAGTCAGCAGTGGCTGAGGTTAGAAGGTATATGCAGGGGTTGTAAAGCTGGACAGTCTCAAAATGAAGAGATTTAAAACAAATATGTCATACTGTCCTGTAGGTCGAATTCTAATTGATCTAATAATAACAGCCTGGAACCAGATATCAGGGTAAACGCTGAAAGATCAGAGAGGCAAATGAGCCAGCCACTAGAGAGACTTCTTATCTCTACTGAATCCTCAGGCTAAAAGGGATGAGATCCTGTCTCTAAGAATCCTCAGATGAATGGGTCTGAGAGACCCTGTCTCTACCCACCTTATATTTCTGTTTCCACTTTCCTAGTGTTGGGATTAAAAGTGTGAGCCACCACTACTGCCTGGCTCTGTTTCTCTTTTAGACAGATTCAATCTCATGTGGCCCAGGGTGGCCTTGAACTCCTGATTTTCTGCTTCCTTTTCCCAAGTGCTGGAATTAAAGATGTGTGCCACCATTGCCTGGCCTCTTTAGTTAACTAGTGGCTAGTTCTGCCCTCTGATCTTCAGGCAAGCTTTATTTGTTAGAGCACAAAGTATCACCACACTCCCATTGTTAAAAGTTAGGTGGCCCATGAATTGAAGCTGCATAACTGACAAGAAATTACAAACCTGGATATTAGAGTGTCAGTTCTGACTCTTAAACTTGTTAGAAATATGACCTCTTCTTTTATAAAATACCATGAAGATGCACATTTGTGAAAGAGTTGTTTTGATGGTCCAGTGAGATGGTGTGTATGAGCACTTAGCCCAGTGCTTCATTGATGACTTCTTCGGTGCATTACAAATTTGAATTATATTGCTGTGTATTTACAGTTTTCTGGAGGGAACAACAGTCTCTGGGTTCTTTATATTTATTTAGTTACTTACTGTGTGTGTGTTTGTTGTTCTTTCTTTCCACCTTGTGGTTACTGGGATTGTCAGACCTGTGGCATGCCCGGAAACCACCTTAATCTTAATGCTATTTTGTTTAATTGCAGCAAGTCTATGAAATACTTAAATGCAAAAGTGGATAGTGCTTAAAAATACAGACTATCACTTTCTTTATAATGATATGAAATTGTATTTTTCAAGAATGAACCCTGATGGGTAAAGGCTTAAATGTACATCTGGTTTAATTTTGTGGTCACTATTATTTTACACATGATTTTAGTTTCTGTAAATAATTAACACATGCCACATGTGCATGCTTTACTAGGAAAATAATGAGTTGAGTCAAAAAATAATAAAAGAACAAAGAATCGACTGTCATTAAAGAATGTGTGTTCCTTTTACTGACATGCACACACGTACGTGTGCACACACATGTACACACACAGTCTCAATGAAACATTGATCCTGCTGAGTTAAGGGGTATTTGTTTTTGTACTTGTTTATTGACCAGATTATTAATAACATCCATATGCTAAGAATGCTGCTTAAATATGGAGAATATAAAAAACAATATGGCTTAGTTTTGCTTTCAAGCAGCTCAAGGGCTGAGTGGGAATCAGACTGGTTAATGGGTTGGTATGGCGGGCCGCAGGGAGTAGAGAACACCTTCCTGGACTTAGTTGCTCAAGCAATGTCTGTTGAAACTGACAGTGTGCTAGTATTCTTGAGCACTAAAGGATCTGAAGATTTATAAATAAGTAGTTCTAAACCATCTGTGGAGTAGGTTTTTAAATGACATCAGAGAATGTTGGATTTGTATTAGTTAAAGGATTTATGTTCAGTAAACCTATATAAGGTTAAGACCTTAGAACTTGGTCAGCTTTATAGATCCATTGGTGTGGGAATGTCTTTCTGTATGCTGTGAATATTATTCTGGAAATCGGAGCTTAGATAGGAGAAGGAGGGCAGAGTCAGAGAGAGACAATCCAGTGGCCCATGAGGTAAGATGTAATGAAATAGATAAGCCATGGGCCTCATGGCAGGACAGATTAATGGAAATAGGTTGAATTAAGATGAAAGAACTAGATAGCAATATGCCTGAGCCATAGGCCAAGCAGCATGAAATTAATATAAGCATCTGAGTCATTCTGGGGGGCCTGAGCAGCTGTGGGCCAGTCTAGAACTCTGGCCCAATGGGGCCAGAAGTCCCATTCTACACATTGGTATTTCTCTTGCTTCTCAGTTCATGGTTTAGTTAGGTTGTCCAGATGTATGAAAGAGAGTGAATTAGGGCCTCTGATGTTCTAGGCATTAGTTAGTTGGAACAGTTCTTCTCAGTCCTTTTTTCCAGAGCATTGTCAGGTATTAAAATGGAGCTGGACACCTACTTATAATTTCCATAGTTAGAAGAATAAGGGAATAGTGAGGCTAGCTTAGGCTACATACATGAGACCCTGTATCAATGATGATTAAAGTGAAGGCCTGGCATAGAGGCACATACTTGTAATCCTAGCATTTGAGAAGTAGAGGCAGGAGGATTGCAAGTTTGAGGCCAGGCTGGCCTCCATAGTGGGCTCCAGGCCATCTTGGGGTATATGGTAAGAACTTGTCTCAAAGAAAGAGAGTGAGGAGTATTAGAAACTTCACAAGCTGTCTGTGAGGACAGTCAAGTTAATCTTTTGCTGTATTTCTGGTTCTTTGGCCTTAAGCATATTAAATAACATCTCTTGATGCTTCACTTTTATGATTTTAGAGTTGGACTAGTAATAATGGAATAATAAAAACTGAATAATAATAGTGGAGCTTTAAAGAGAACTGAGATCATGCTATAGTGAGAACCAAGGTCATCAGGTGAGCAGAACTCAGATAAGTGACTAAATAGGTCTGTAGAATAAAGTTCTTACGAAGATCATATGTCTTGCTGTAATGGGAGGCACCCTTGATCTTACTTTGAAGTTGACTTGTTTTTTTATTTTTATTTTTTTAAATTTTTGTATGTAATTTGGAGGTGGTAAGATTTGCACTGCCCAGTAGATTGTTATTGGACTTTTTTTTGTTGGGACCGTTGGTTCCCCAATAATAGCATGGAAACTTATTATTAATTATGAAAGCTCGACCAATAGCTTAGAATTGTTTCTAACTAGTAATTATAACTTAAATGAACCCATTTCTGTTAATTTACTTTCTGCCTCATGGGTTTATCACCTTTATTCTGTACTGCCCATGCCACTTTCCTGCTTCCTCCATGTCTGACTGGTGACTCGGCAGCCTTCTTCCCAGTGTTCTTTCTGGCCTGAAAATCCTGCCTAGCTATTGGCTGTTTAGCTTTTTTAGTAAGCCAATCACAGTGACACATCTTCACACAGTGTAAAGAAATATTCCACAACAATCAAGGGAGTAAAAATGCTTAGGAATAGCCAGAAGTGACAGATGACAAAGGAAATGACATAAAAGTTATGTACCTGGGGGTGGTAATATAGCTGTCCTGTGTGTAGGTTATTCACAGTGAGGAGGTGTTGGCTTACATGTGGCCCAGTTTGGCAATGTGAATACAGCTGTTTGACATTTCCTTCTGCTTCTTGCTTGTGAATCTCATCTTTCATGCCTTTGGGAAGGATTTTAAATGATTGTCTCCCTAACTTACTTCTTCTCAGTCAAGTTAAAGTCCAGTGCATTAAAGAGAAATGTTGAAGTAATTTCTTCACATTCTCTTAAACATTCATTACAGATTATTTCTTATTGTGTTAATTAAAATCATGATACATACTTTGATAGTCAAGCTTGAAGAGAAGTAAAGTAGGAACCTTCAAATGGATATAGGAATTGCTTTGTGTTTTCAAGTATGAAAGTGCAGTGTGTTTATGGAAGATGCTTAAGAAAACTGTACACAATCAGTTGTATTTCATTAGCAGAGTTCGTAGATTTAAAACATGCCCTGGTTTTCTGCTCTCAAGTGTAATTTTTTATGTTAATATATAATGGAAAAGTCCTTTTCTTGTGTTTGGGTCAAGTGTGTTATAAAGTGACACACTTGTGCTTTTTTTTCTCATACACATCTAAGTGTTTGTACCTGACATGAAAGGGGAAGAGTCCCAAAGTATAGAGAGACTGCGTACATTTCAGTTTCTTTTTTATCTTGCTGAGTAAGAATTCTGATCAGATGATACAATATTTTTTTGACTTATGCACTTTTTACTTATTTTGCTTCGCAACTAGACTTCCAAACTATTTGAAATAGAGATATTACTTATGCCTATTATATGTCTCTGATATGAATATGCTCTTAGAATGTTTTTCAAACTAATAATGGGTTAAAATCAACTTTAATGAATAAATTCACTTTAAATTATAAGAATTTTAAATTTAGGGGCTGGAGAGATGGCCCAGTGGTTAAGAGCACTGACTGATGACCTGAGTTTGATTCCCAGCATCCACGTGGCAGCTAAAAACTGTCTCTAATTCCAAGACCTGACACCCTTACACAGTTATACATGCAGGCAAAACACCAGTTCACGTAAAATAAAAATAAATATTTATATATAAAAAAGGGGGGGCTGGAGAGATGGCTCAGAGGTTAAGAGCGCTGGCTGTTCTTCCACAGGACCTGAGTTCAATTCCCAGCAACCACATGGTGGCTCACAGCTATTTATAATGAGATCTGGTGCCCTCTTCTGGTGTGCAGGCATGCAAGCAGACAGAACACTGTATACATAATAAATCAATCAATCTTTTTCTTTTTTTTTTTAAATTTTAAATTTAAAAAGCTAAACAAAAAAGATTAAAAATAAATAGCATGTCTTATTAAGGGTGTTTTATAAATTCTGTTAAACTTTGAAACTTCTGCATAGTGAGGAAACAGCTGAGTGAAAGCAGCCTGCCGAATGGGAGAACATATTTGCATACTATATGTCAGAGGTGTTAATATCCAGAATATAAAAGGAATCTCAGTAACTCAGTCACAAATAGCCTGATTAAAATATGAGCAACATGCCTGAATGTATATTTCTCCAAAGAAGATGCTTAAGTGGCCATAAAATATGTGCAAAAGATATTCAACAGGAAATGAAAATCAAAGTGGTATATTATCTCCACCTATTAGGATAGCTACTGTAAAAACCAGATCCAGAACCGAAGTGGGCCAGGATGCAGGAAAACTGGAACCATTTCACATTGTCAGTGAGATTGTAAAATGGTGCAGTTGCAATGGAAAATAGCGTGGAAGTTCTTTGGAATACTAAAAAATAAGGTTACCTTATAAGCAAATACTCTTTTTTTAGGTATCAATTAGAAAAGATTGAAAACAGTATCTTGAAGAGGTATCTGTTTTGTTATGTCCATTGCAGCATAATTTACAGTAATGAAAATGTGAATGCACCCTGACCATTGGCAGCTAAATGAACAAAGAAAATGTGGTAATACATAGTGGAAAATATATAATTCAGCCTTAAAGAGGAGGAATTCCTTCTGATGACACACACTACATGACTATACTACACGAGGTATCTAAAAACAACCAGATATAAAGAAGCAATGTAGACTAGTAGCCAAGGGCTCCAGAAAGGGACAAACAGGGACTGATTGTGTAGTGAGTGTGAAACTGCAGTGATGCTAGTGGTATGTCATTTAACAATGTGTAAATTAACAGAATTCTGCAGTACTCAGCATTGTAGGTTATTAATATTCTACACTATTCAGTGAAGCGTGTTAGTATTCTCCAGTATATTCAACAATATATGCATTTTATCAGTATTTTATAATATTTAATAATGTGTATAAACAGTGTTCAGAAACATGTGTAAGTTAACAATGCCCTTTAACATTCAAATATTTGTGTAAGTAACATACTTACGCCAGATGTTATGTGCATTTTATTACAGTCTTAGAGATTGGGGCTGGTTAGATGGCTTAGCTGATAAGGACTCCTGTCACTAAGGTTTATCTGGTCAGTACCCAGGACCCACATATTTGAAGCAGAGAACCATCTACTGCAAGTGGTCGGTCCTCTGACTTCTGTGTTTGCACTGTGGCATCTGCACACCACACTTGCCACACAATAACCTAAAAATTAAATGTAAAAAGTACACAAAGGGTCTAGATAGAACTTTGGAAAATAAGACTAATGTTTTACCAAAATATTGTAGATCTCACCTTGTTTTTTTCTTGGTTTTGAATTCTCTTTTCTGGTTTTTCTTGGTTTTGAATTCTCTTTTCTGTTTTTGTTTTGTTTGCTTGTTTTTGGTTTGTTGAGACAGGACTTCTCTGTGTAGACCTAGACCGAACTGGCCTTACACTCAAAGATTTGCTGGCCTTTGCCTCCCGAGTATTGGGATTAAAGGCATATGCCACCAAGGCCCAGTTTCTTTTTTGAATTTGTGTGGATTTTCTTTTTAATTAATTTTGTAAGTTAGGATACAAAGTAATGGGTTTCCCTCTGCCATTTTTATACATGTATTGTACACCCTGTTTTTTGCTGGTTCCCTTCCACCTCTGAAGTATTCCTCACATGCGCGTTCAGTCCACATGCGCACAGCTTCCTGTCCTCGCTCTCTCGTGTTTCTCCTTACTCTTCAGACACCCTTTCTGGTTTCATCTCACCCCCCACATGTATGCACATGTTCACATATGAGAAAAACATGCAGTGTTTTCTCTCATTGTTTCTGGCTTGTTCACTTAACATAAATGATGTCTAGTTTCATCTATTTTTCTGCAAATGTCATAATTTTATTTTTCTTTACAACTGAGTACAATCCCCTACTGTATAAGTACCACATATTCTCTCATCTTTTATTCTTTCATCTTTTGCTAGACAGCTAGGCTAGTTCCATTTCCTGGCTACTGTGAATAGTGCAACAATAAACATAGATGTGCATGTCTCTGTGGTCTGCTGACTTTCCTGTGGGTACATAGTGGTACCCCTGGGTCATGGTGGTTCTCTTGTTAGTTTTATAAGAAACCTCCATCATGATTTCCTTAGTGGCTGCATAACTTACATCTCCCAGCAGTGTAAGGGCTTCTCTTTTCTAGCATTCTCACTAGTATTTGTTGTTTGGGTTTTAGTTTGTTTTGGTTTTAGTTACTATAACTGAGGTGAGAGGTAATTTAAGGGCAGATTTGATTTGCATTTCTCTGATGGCTAAGGATGTAGAATACTTTCTCATGTATTTATTGACCATTGCATATGTTTTTGAGAACTGTATTCAGTTCATTATCCCATTTATTGATTGGCTGTTTTCTTTTTGGTATTTAATTTTTGCAGATATTTATATATTCTAGATATCTACTGTGTAGTTGGTAAGAATTTTTCCCCCCTTCATTCTACAGATTGTCTCTTTACTCCAATGGTTTCCTTTGTTGTGCAGGAACTTTAATTTCTTATAATTCCACTTGTTAATTCCTGCAATTATTACCTTTGCTTTTGTAGTACTTTACGGAAAGTCTTTCCCTTGTCTGTATTTTGAAGAATTTTCTCATAGTTTAAAGTCTTGATCCATTTTCAGCTAGTGTGTGTGTGTGTGTGTGTGTGTGTGCAAACTGCTGGGAGACAGAGATGTAGTTTTATCAAGAGAATAGTGACAATAAATGCTGGTGAGGATGTGGGAAAGAGGAACATTTAATACATTGCTGGTGGGACCATAAACTTGTGTAGCCAATATGGAAATGAGAATAAAAATAAAAGTACCATGTGATCCATCTGTGGTGATATATATTTAATACAATAATCTGGAATATCAGAGTTAACCACAGAACCAAGCCAGGTCAGGGAGGGGTGACCCACACTTTAATCCCAGCTTTAGGAATGTGGAAAGAGGAAGATAAGAGAGCTGGGCAGAGCAAGAGAAGAGGGTTTTCAGCTTTCTCAGAGACTTCCCTTCCCTTTCTGCTGAGGACTCAGAGGCTTTCAGTTGGAGGATTCCTGGGGACAGGCCTGAGGAGTTGGCTGGGTGGCTGTGGTTTCTTTCTGGTATTTCAGCTTTTCCCCAATATTTGGCTCTGAGTTTTCATTATATGCTAATTAGAGTTTGTGCAATACCCATCTATACTGTTCTTAGGTGTGTAGGAATTGAGTTTTCCAATACAATTTGCTGAACAGGCTTTTCTCCAGTATGTATTTCTGGATGGCTGTAGCTGTGTGCATTTATAAATAGGGTCCTCTGTTGTATTGGTCCACGTGTCTGTTTTTATTTCTATACCCTCTTGCTGTTTGTTACTATGGCTCTGTAATATAATTTGAGGTCAAATATTGTCCTGTTTCCAGCATGCTATTTCTTTGCTTTAGCTTTTTGGAGTCTTGTTCTTTCATATGAATTTTATGATTTTGTTTCAAGTTCTATGAAGAATATCATTGAGATTCTGATTGATATTACTTTTGGCAGTATAGTCATGTTCATAATGTTAACTCTGCCATTTCATGAACATGGGAGTCTTCTGTCTTTTAGTGTCTTCTCCAGTGTGTTTTTCAGTCTCTTTAACATTTTCCTTGTGGGGAGATCTTTTACCCCTCAGGTTATGCTTCAGGTTTTGCTTATTTTCAGTTTTTTTTTTAAGCTATTGTTAACAGAGTTTTTTTTTTAGGTTTCATTCTCACTAAGTTCATTATTGGTATGTAGAAAATCTAATTTTTGCATGTTGATTTTTGTATTGTGTTGCTTTGCTAAAAGTGCTTATCAGTGTTTGAGTTTAATGGTGGGGTCTTCAGGGTCCTTCGTACACTGTTTGTTTAAGCATAGCATTATGGAGTTCCTGAGATGGTTCAGCAGGTAAAGGTGTTTGTTGCCAAGACGTTAACTTTAGTTCAGTTTTCAGATGTGGAAGGAGAGAACCAAGTTGTTGTTGCTGTTGTTGCTTACACCCCCACCCCCATTGTCCTTTGACCTCTGCCTGTGTGCCATGGCATGAGCATGCACCTTCACATACATGATAAATAAGTAAATAAATATAAAAACTTAAATGTAGGATAATGTTATCTGCAAATAGTGTTAGTATGATTTCTTTCTTATTTGTATCCCTTTTATCTTTTCTTTCCTAGCAGTATAGTAAATAAAAGAGATTGGGCACCCTTTATCCACTCCTACGCTTTAGAACAAATACTCTGTTTTCCCCAATTTAGTCTAGTGTTAGCTGTAGGCTTATCATGCATAACCTTTATTTCTGAATTTTTTATAAAATGAATTTACCCTCTTTCACAAAACTTGGAGGCATCTGTTTTGTTGTTATTCTGTGTAAGTGTTGTTAACCACTTGAAGCCTCAGTCTCAAGATAGTAGCTTTCAGTGACCAAGTATAAAATGGTTTGATCATCAGATTACTGAGCACCATATAAAAGCTTGATGTTGACTGTTAATAGCTATGTGGTCACTCAGTACTCCAAAGATGCAAACTGACCGTCTCTGTAGAAATAGTGAATTTATAAACGTGGTTTTTCAACTTCATTGAACTCAAATGACAGAACTGATACCTTATAGGCTTTAAATTTGAAATTTTGTTAACCAAAGAATAATCTTTACAAGATTTTAAATATGTAAACTTTGTTAGGTACAAATACTGAGATTTTATTTGTCATTTGGTGGATAATTGAGCAATATGGAATATTGTGTTCTTTATAACATTTCTTTCTGTTTCTAACAAAGGTAAGATAAAGCAGGTACTCTTGGAATTTTTAACCTCTTCATTGCTAACTTAATCTTTGAGGATTCAAAGCCTATTGATACCATGTTTGGGATTAACCATCTCATCTTTGTCTGTGTTCTGTGAGTCCCTTCCCAGTGGACATTCTCCCTCAGTGCACTTTCCAACTCTTTACAGTAAGGAGCTCACTCCAGCACCACTGAAGCAGTTTCATTGTTACCAACAATCTTACCAGACTTATTAGAACAGAATCTTCAGAGACACTGATGCTCTTTTTTCATTCTGTGCTCTCTCCTTTACAGCACCTCCTTGCCCTCCACTCTAGGAATTAGTCCCCATGGTCTATCCTCCATTGTACCTGCACTGCTGGGCGCTCTTATCTTACTCCTTGGTTTGTATCTTTGTGGTGATTAGTCACAAATGTCCATCATCAATTTTTCCATGCCCTTGGAGCTTTAGACTAATTTTCCTATTATTTCTTTATCTGTACCAGGAAATCTGGTTAGGCACTCAAATTTATGTCCACATCTGATTCTTGATTATTTCTTTCTTCTGTCCTCACATCTTAATGTATGTCACAGCAATCATCCCCAAATTCCCAGTGACTGCTCTCACATCCCTACTCAGCTCACTAAGTGTTGTTAGTCTCCTTCTCAAAGTCTATCATGTGTCTGTTCCTTGTGGCTTCCTTCATGGTTACCTATGGATGCAGTGACACTGTAGTAGAAATTTTCCCTCCTGGCAAATTACTCTTTTGTACTCATGTATTGTGAGAAAAATCTTTAGTAAAAGTCAGTCCCCTAGTGTCCAGTAAAAACCTTCCAGTAGTTTCTGAACACATTGAGAGTAAAATCCAAAGCTCTGTCATAACCCTGTCTCCTACTTTTGGCCCTTGGCTATCTTACTATCTACCGTTTCATCATATTTTGCTCCTCATTCTTGTATGTGCCTTAGGAATTTTACACTTGCTCTCTTTTTTCTGGATTCCACCCCCCCCCACACACACACACAATATGCGTTGCGTATTGACTCAGTTCAGTATGAGTTAAGTAAGATATTGACTGTTCGGAATGGTCTTCCTGCTTTATCACATAGTTTTCCCTTCTAAAATAGCCATGTACATCTCACCAGTCCATACCCATCCTTACTTGGTTTTATTATATAATATGTTTCATTTGCACATTAGTGGTATATGCTTAAATGTTTATTATTTTTGCCATTGAAATGTTTGCTTCTTGAGGTTGGGGACTGTATTGTTATGTTTCTAGTGCCTAAGATGGTAAGATTTAGTATATAAGAACTCAGTAGATGTTTGTGGAATGAATAAGTCCCAAATCTCAGTTGTGGCATGGACGAGAACACCACTCATTGAAAGATGTTATATTAATTTAGTACCAAGTAGATTGTGTGGCAATCTATATTCAAAGACAAAAACAAAACAAGACAAAAATAGTCACTAGCCCTTTATTGAAGAGGCTGATACGGAAATGACCATAAAACAATAGATTCATTGCTTTAATGAAGGCACATGTAAAAACATATTGGCAACCTATGTACAGGCCCTTGGTCTTGAAGGAGAATCGGTGATAACCTTATGAAAGAGATGACTATTTTTCAGCTAAGAGTTGAGGAATGAGGATAAATAAGCATCTGACTGAGAGGAAAATAATCTATTTTAAATCATGGGGTGATAGAAGACAATTGGGCTGCTTGTAGTACATCTAGTACTGCCAAAATTACAGCAAATGAAGCCTGAAGTCAGGAATAGCTCCAGCAGCCAGCAGGAAGTGTTGGGGGTTATGGGCCTATTACATAAGACTTTATATACTATCAAGGATTTTTTAAGTTTCTGTGTAGTGAAGAATCATTGAAGAGTCTTATGAGCAAACCTGTGGTAATATCAAGGGCAGTGACTTTTACAGTTGTGTTTTGAACAGGTGACTTATTGACACCATTAGTCAGACCATCAAACCAAGGGTGGCAAAACAATGATTACTTTGTTTGGGGGCATAATAGTGAAATAGTGGGGATAATAGTGAAAACTTTTAAGTGCATAATAATCTTAGAGTCCAGAAGCCCTTTGGTCTGTTGCTGTATTTTGTATCTGACATCTCATTTTGTAAGGAACTGACTTTATTTTTTAAGATACCTTTAGCCAGTTCTTTCCAAAGATGATAGACATGCTGAATTGAAGGGCCTTGGCATCCCTAGTTTTGCCATTTTGTAAGCTGACTAAGAACAATAAAGAATAGTCTTGAAAGGATTATAAAGCCAGGGACATTGTTTTCTGAATGTGCAAAGAAACAATTCTAAATCTAGGGCCTTCCATGATTTCAAACGTAATTTTTTTTTTTAAAGCCTCTGTTTTTAGGGAAATAATGTTGAAGTGGTAAGCAATGCTCCTGAATGTATTGTTGATCAATTTTTATCATAAGGGTGTATTGTATAACTTATCTTACTTTGGGATTTATGAAACAAGTAGATTTTTGCTTTTAAAATCATTTTGAATTTACAGAATTAATTTGGTGTATTGCCATGTTGTTGAAGTAGACAGTACAAAGAGGGAAAGCAGGCTATCTTTGCGTATGATTAGCACTATGGAAACACCCTGGGACAGTGCTGTCCCATTACAAGCCTCATATGGGCAGGAACATGAAGCATGTAAAGGACTTTAAACCCACCAGCCACTTTTAAAGGTATAAAAATAAACATGAAATTAATGTTTTATATAAGCTAGAATATCCAAAGCAGCTATCATCCTACATATAATCAGCATAAAAATGAGACTCTTTAAGCTTGTGTGCGTAGGTGTGCACATGAATGTCCCGAGTCTTTGAAATCCCAAAGGGTTACATCTTAATTCAGACTGACCACACTCCAGATGCTCAGATGCTCTGTATGCTTGTTTTGGTCAGTGCAGTCCTAGATTATTCTCAAACCAGTAGAAGTTGCTCAGCATTCTGCAACACTTGCTACTATCTTCCAAATCAGATAATTTATGTGCTGCTTGTTGTACTATACTGCCAAGTATATTAAAGCATTCTCTTCTTTCTCCATTCATCATTTTCTTACCTACAGCAGTTTTGTCCAGTAGAGATCTGTTTATGAATGTTCATTTCCTTTGGGTTCTCTTATGCCACCTTATTGTACTATCCTGTTTTTCTAAAATGGTCTTTGAATTTCAGTGATTTTGTTTTTAATTACAAAATACTGCAAGCTTGTAACAAATTTAAATAATGTGATGCATGTGGTATAAAATAAGTAGTCCTTTGACATCGTTTTTTTCCTCTTTCATTTCCTGTTCTTTCATATGTAACAGTGTAGATAATTCTCCTTAGAAATATACATTTATGAAAAATTATTGCTAACTGAAAGAAGTGTACCTGGAAATATTTTTAAAAATGGTCTATTAAAAATGGTTACTAAAGTTTCATTATATTAATATATATTTCTAATGAAATTCCTCATCCTTTCAAATAGTGCCACTCCCTGGTGCCCAAGCACTCAAACCTTTAAGCCTATCCCCATCCCAGTCTCATTCAGACCACCACACGTAATGCTGAGATTGTCACTTCACATAAACACATAGTACTAAATAGCAGAAGGATGTTTTCAAAACTCGTTGGAAATTCTGCTCCATATACCAAGTCAAAATTCATGTAGTGATTTTTTTTTAAATGACATCAAGTTAACTGAAACAGTAATTTTTAGAATAAAACATTTTAACACAGCACAAAGACACAGTAATGCATTCTGAGGAATGAGAATAGAAAGTTAAATCTTAGTTTTCTGTGCTTTAGTCATTGTTTCTATGAGAGCAGAAAACTTTGTAGTATGGGCAAAATATTGTCATTTAGAATATGCAGTGGTATTGTGTGGTATACTGGTGTGTTCAGTGGAAAATGCACATGCTGTGTGTTCAGAACAAAGGCTGCAGTGAAATTTAGGATGAAGCACAGGTGATTCGTGCCCCAAACACCCTGAATTCATTGTGATTTTGAATGTTTTGATCATTGTGCAGTGAGTGATAGAGCGCTCATCTGTCCTGTTTGTGGCCCTAGACTCCATTGCAGTACCATTAACTATGTCTGTTTGCTAAGAAGAATCAGCAAGAGAAACTCAAATAGGACTTTGTCTACTCAGAATTATTCCTGACAGCTACAGATGAGGTGTACAAAATTTCCAAGGGGCACTAAACCCATATGTAAATAAATTTTAACCTACTGTGTTATATAGTAACCTTGATAGCCTTGATAGTAATCTATAGATCAAACTCACTTGAATATACAGAAAAGGCAAGCCAACTGAATAGCCAGGAAATGTTCTTAATTTTCTGGTGTTTTGAACTACCTCATCTGTTATAATGAGTCTCATATGGTGTAGGACTTTCTGTCTGCCTGCTGAGTCTTGTATTCAAGACAGTTGTGTTGACACTTTGATATGTAACAATTGTAATCTCTTAGTGTACCCTTTATGTACAACACATTGGATTTCTTTTTATTTTGTAGAATGTTTAAGAGGATGCTAGAGTCAAAACTCACTGTGTTTATTACTTGAGACATTTATTCTAAAACATTTTATAATTTTTAACAAAGTTAATGAAACTCAGTCTTCAGAAAATAGATTTGAAATCTATTATGAAACTATTTTCAATTAAGAATGTTTTCATCCCTTGCCCTCATATTTTGTTTATTAACATGAAAAGGGCACATGTGTCTAGTGAAGGGACCATATAACTTTTGGAGACATGCCCTTTTTTCTTTTACAAATGGAGCATTAGATAATAATCTTTGATTTTGCAAAAGTTAGAACTTGTTTTTCCAGTGGAAATTTCCTGTATTGACCAACCACAGTTGCTGTGATTTTAATATTGTATTTTTAAAAAAAGATTTATTTATTATGTATACAGTATACAGAAGAGGGTACCAGATGTCATTATAATGGTTGTGAGTCACCATGTGGTTACTGGGAACCAAACTCAGGACCTCTGGAAGAACAGTCAGTGCCCTCAACCTCCGAACCATCTCTCCAACCCATTAATATTGAATTTTTAACTTATGAAATATTGGTGTGTGTTGTGAGCTAAAATAATACATGGTTTTTCTTTTCAGAAAAATGCTGTGGCCTGAGTGGTAAATATGGACTGACTTGATGGAAAAGTCATTATTTTGCAGTCAGCCATCATGAAAACTGGATCATATTAAAACCATCAGATTTAGCTAAATGCTCTCAAACAGTTAGGGGGGGAGGAATTTAGCCTGGGGGAGGGAAGTAAGAAAGAAGGAAGAGACATGTGTTATTGTAAATGATAAAGCACATGTGAAATATTAACTGTAGGAGAATTAGGTAAAAGGTTCATGAACATTTTTGTACTATTTTTAACTTTTATAACTTACTTGTAGGTTTTCAGTTAAGATTTTTCTAATAAAAAGTTGGTACAGGTAGGCATAGTAGCACATTTGTGATTCTAGCACTTGAGAAGTTGAGGCGGAATTTCCAGTTTAAGAGCAGTGTAGGCTATATAGTGAGTCCAAGCAAGGCCAACCTGAGATAAACATTGAGACTCCCCCATTAAAAACATGAAATAGTAAACATGCTTTAGTTATGAACCAACAAATAATAGAACTTTAGAAGATTTATTCTAAAAGCATAGTTGGCATGCATACCCACTAGGTCTTTTCTTTCAAATATTAAATACAACACTTAGTCTAGTCAAGTCATGGCTGTCTGTTGAGTATTTAAAGGGCTCATACCCTTTTGTTGATTAGAGAGCTGTGTGTGTTCAGAGAAAAGATTTAGGACAAGCAGTGTAGACCTGTTGTGAAAACACTAAAGCTTGACTTGCTTGTGTTACTTGTTTTTATGAAGATGGATCAGGGAAGTCCTTAAAGTTACTAAGCATTTTTTCTCAAGAGAACTTTAATATAGTAGAAGCAGTTGGAAAGGCACTACAGTATAGTCCCAATGTGCACAAGTTACAGAGAAAGTAATCTGGCCACAGTTGTTTCAAAGATACATTTTAGTAATTGACTGTTCTCTATCAAAAAGGAATCTGGCTTTTTATCCCTTTTAGAAAATGTAATTTTGAACAGAATTGAATGTTGCTAGTCTTTCTGGAATAAATAAGCTGTAAATGTAGAATAAATAATTATTTTCTTCAATTAAGTTAGTATGAGCTTTTTCAACATTAAGAAACTTTTTTACAAAAGTTAAACTGTATGGAGAAGAGCTTAGTGGAAGTGAGAACTCATAGCTGTGAGGGAATAGGTGACTGGGAAGTTTGTGTGTTCAAGTGTGGGCTTGAGGGGAGCAGAGGTCCGCCTCACGTATCTTCCTCAGTGGCTCTTCACTGTATTTTTTAGACAAGGTTTCACTTTACCTACTGTCTGGGATCTTTCCATCTGCTTCCCTGGCCCTGAGATTGTAGGCACAAGCCCACAAGGCATAGCCTCCCCCTCCCTTTCATGAGTGCTTGAGGTTGAACTCAGATCCTCATGTCTGTGTGACACGTAGTACGTTACAGTCAGAGCTGTCTCCCCAGACCCCGCAATCCAAAGCAATAGGCTTATGTGCTTATGTTGGAATTTTAAACTATAACAACTGCTTATGACCCATGCTCTGGAAGTTATAATGTATTATACATCTCTATAGTTGAAGACTAGTATATGTTTTTTCCTCCCAGGGGATCTTCCTTGATCAAACTTTATTTTCTTTAAAAAATATAAAACACTTCACGAATTTGTGTGTCATCCTTGTGCAGGGGCCATGCTAATCTTCTCTATATTGTTCCAATTTTAGTATATGTGCTGCTGAAGCAAGCACACTAGTTTATGTTTTTACAAATTTTCCCAGATTTGTGTTCATTGATATCACATTGGTAGCTTGAAATTATCTGTGATAGGAATTTACTGCACAGAGATGGCAGATGCCATAAATCAGGGCTTGATTACTTATTGATTGTCTAGACTTACAAGGATGAAAATACTACTAATGTAAATGTGTTATGTCTTTAGCTACTATATTGTGAATAGCTTAAAAAAATGAAGATATACTCTTCCATTATTCAGAGTAGTTATCCTCTTTTGCAAAGGAGTCACTTACTACAGATATCATTGATATAAACAACCAGTACTCTGAAGTACACCATTAGCTTGTTGGTAACTTACCAACACATTGCTTGTTATGGCCCAATTGAATTTAGCATTTAGCATTTAGATAGGAAATAGACAACATAAGTCTATTATATTGCTATTCCGATTTAAGATACAGTATCATTATGATATATGATCATAAAGGAAAAGGAATTGTTTTGGAAACCATTCACTATAGCAAAATTTTCAAGTATATAATTTGGGTACTATTAATAGTCTGGTTACATATTAGAGATAGTAATAAGATTTAGAGTTTGAAAGATGCTTAAAATTAGACCACCTTTGTTATAAATAGAAATGCTTCCTCTAGTGTATGTCAATTATTTAGATGTAATTAAAGTTTACTGGAAACGGTCATTACATGATAATAGCATTAGAAAAAACTAGAAATACAGAGTTTGGTTTTGTTTTGCTTTGTTTTTTTTTCTTACATTGGTTAAAACTGTTGCTTCTTTTAATTTCCGCCAATTGATTCTGAAGAAACATAGACAGAAATATGGGAAAAAATGTCTCTGATGTAGAGCAGCTGGTCTTCAGGGTCATGTTAGCTCTGTTGTTTTGTTTAAACCTCTCTGAACAAGAAGCAGCCGTGGTTAGTTCGCCTAGTCATGCATAGCATGGCCTTCCCCTTCATGCTAAGAGTGTGTCGCTTTTTAAAACTTCCCCATCACAGTTTGGCATTTCTTGACCTTGTGGCTGAAGTAGAAACCTTCAGATACTTCTTTGAGTAGATTTTACAGATGTAAAATCTTTTTAGTTTTTTTTTTTTTTTAAATCTCAAACAGATCATTTTGTATACTGTTTGTTGCCTTCATGTTGCTTTTAACATTTCACTTCAGATTCTAGAAGTGATGCTGAATTATATTTTCATCATTATTAATCCCAACAGTTTTATGTCATTTGAACATTTCCTTTGTATGTTTTGTTTACTATGTGTATCTTATTGCCATATAAAATTTGTCAGGACTTTTGAGTTTCTTTGAAGTTTAGACCTTTTTGAAATTTGGCTCACTATTAAAATCATATGCCAGCAAACTGACTCAGTGGATAAAGGTACTTGTTGCTAAAACTGACAAACTGAGTTTAGTCCCTAGAATCTACATCATGGAAAGAAAGAACCAACTCTGATCTCCATGTATATATGCTGTGGTGTTCATATATGTATACACAGATATACACGTAAATAGATTAATATATTTAAAAATTATACTCTTCCACAGTCAGAATAATAGAAAATCTATTAATAGTGTTGGGCCCGATATTCAGAGTTCAAAATAGTGCAGGAGATTCAGCTAAGTGTTTCTGCAAATAAAGGGCTGGGCCAAGCCTGACATCAGAGTTCAAGTTCCAGGGTTCTTATGATGTGAGGGGAGAATCATGTCTGTCAAGCTGTTCTCTGACTTCTACATAGAACAATGTGCATGTGCACAAGTACACACATGCATGCACACGTGCGTGCACACAAAATTAACTAAATAAGTACTAGTATTTTAGTAGAAGAGGAGAGGCTAAATGTATAAGAGGATTTCACTGGGGAGGCCGAAGCATGAGGATCTGAATTCAAGGTCAGCTTTGGCTATATACCAAAGTCCAGGTCAGCCCAGGATACATAGTGAGACTCTATGTCATCTTACAAAACAAAAGCAACCCAAAAATAAAACTATCATTGCAGACACTTGATCATGGTATTATTTTAGGCTTAAAAAGAAAACAAAAACAAGTCTGCTGTGAAGAGAGTGTCATCAATGAAGAATATTCTGGATCAGATGACTTTTTTTTAGGAATCTAAGACAGTGAACAGCAGTGACAGCTTTTCCCACTTTCTTCCTATCTCTCCTCTAAAATAATATGTTGTGAAATATTAGGTATATATATACATATATATATGTGTGGGTTTGTTATGTAGCCCTTTCTTCTCTTTGTCCTAAGACCGTTGTACTTTACAGCATTAGTTTGAAATTAAAAGAATAGTCCAATGTGCCTGGCATGTTTCCTTGTACCTAGCAGGAATAAAGATTTATTTAACCTTTCCTAAGTTTCTGTTAAAGTCTTTGTCATGCCATGGTAGAGGTTGTCAGGGATTACTGGTGTGGTGTGGCTCATCATAGTTTTCCTGGTCCCCAGCCTTCTTCTTCCTGCTCACATCTGTCTCACTACTACTGGAAGCAGAGAAACCTCAGGGTAGCTCACTTTTGTGAATAATGTCATAGGCTGGGTTTCCTTTAACTCAAATACTTTGGCAGTAGAAGTGTTTCAGATTTCAGAGGTTTGTGGGGTTTTTTTGTATTACTGGAATGTTGGTATATTAACTTACTAGCTACATTGCTAATCCAGGAACAGTTTTGAAAGTTCCAAAACTCAGTATTGAGTGCTGACATGTCACCCCAAAAGTTTGAGGTTTTGAAATTTGATTTTTTTAGATCAGGGATGGTAAATCCAAACTTTAAAAAAAAAAAAAATGTTTCTTTTAAACATTGTATTTTTGTTTTGTTGACGCAAAGGAATATGAATATTTACAAAGTTCAGTGTGGCATTTGCACACACACATGCATGCACTCATGAGAGAGCAAAATGTGTAATGATTAGATCAGGGTAATTCAGTATCTTTCTCTTTTATCTTCACCCCACCCCCCCAGCAATATCATGATGTAAATGTACCATTTTCTAGCAAGAATTTCTCAGTCAGTTGCTTCATTTGTATAGCTGACATTCTTGTGTGTGGTGATATTTTATTAAATTTACAGTTTATCACCGTGTGTGTGTGTGTGTGTGTGTGTGTGTGTGTGTGTGTGTTTATACTGGCAGTTGTGGCTTTTTGAGATCCTCCTTGATAACTCTTCATGGCAGAAGTCTAAGCTTTAGAACATGGAGATGGTTATTTTTTATGAATATTTAGTGGCCATCACTGTTCATACAATCTGTTTTTAAGTCCAAACTAAGGCAAAATTACCTCTTTAAAAAGAGGAAATTGAAAGGTAGGGTGAGTGGTTTTGAAGGTGTCTTGATAAAGTCTGACTGTCCTCATGGCTGTGGGCTTTGCTTTCCTTACTTATGTGATTGCATTAGGTATTTTATGACAAACTTTACTTTTTTAAAAAAAAAAATCAGTGATTGCTGTAGAATAGATTAGTAGGCCCTTTACCCATTCTTTATATTTTCTCAGTTCAGTACATTATATATAATTAGTTATTATTAAGTCTTTCATTTTCTTTCAGATTGAGGTGGCGCCATGCAGCAAGAAGCAGAGAGATGCAGAGTTCGGACCAAACGGCCTGACATGGCACTTTATGTACCTAAAGCTCGAAGGGGCACGTCCCTCCTCAAGGCAGGTGACAAGGAGGAAAGCTGTAGACCTGCTGCTGCCTTTGTGGTGAGAGGACAGAAAGAAGGTTCTCTTCCCCAAAAGATCTCTGCAGATAACCCCGACTCTCAGCGACTAAGTGGCCGTTCTGAGAGAAAGGAGTGTGACTATAGGGAAGGAAAGAGATCTTCATCAAAATTAAGGAAAGACAGGTGCCTTCAAAAAAAGAATAAAGATAAGGTTTGTACAAAGAGAAGATCTGAAGACTCCGAAGAAACCTCATCTCAAGAAGCCCCCAGTGCTGGGATTCTATCTAGTTTACCTCTGCAAAGACTTCTTAAATCAAAGGAAACGGAGTGTTTGGAAGTTCTGACTACAGGAGGGCCGGCACATCCCGAGGTGCTTCTGTCAGAGTCTGACTCAGACGTCAGTGGTGCTCAGGTTCTAAATAGACCATTCCAGAACGTGGGGCTTTGTGACTTCAGTGGAGAAACTTTTGTAAATAGAAACTTGGAAAACAGAATGCAAACTGAGGCCAAAGTTATGGAGCTAGTTTCCCAGTTTCCTCAAGTCGTTACCACTCTGTTGAAACCAGAGGGTATGGTTATACCAGTAACGCTGAGTTCTGATTCTGAAACTGCAACGCACAGTGTGGAAACATCGGATGCAGTGTCAAAGCACAGTCCTGGGAGCAACTCTGCAGCGTCTGTTCCTGGAGGTCTAGATGATGATGTTGATCCAACTTTTATAGACTTTGAAACTGAGAGTGAGGATACAGTCAGCACTTCAGAGTCTGTCTTGGGTCAGAAACGTGTAGATTCCATTCCTGAGACTATGGGTAACATTTCTCTTAAAATGGCTATAGTGAGCAAATTAGAGAGGACAAATGGCATTATTGATCCAACAGTGACTAGAGAGTGTATGAGTGACAGCTCTGCTGATGAGTTATGTGTGAAGTATGAGCCTTCTGATACAGCTGTCCTTGCTCATGGAATAGACACAGATAATGAATTTAAGAATGTATGTGACAGTACCAGCAACGCTTGTATGGAGGACATTGCAGGTGCAGTTTGTGATCATGTAACTGCAGGCAACCCTTGTATGGTTACTGTTAGAGAACCTGGTGAGGGTAGTAGCAATACAAGTGATTTCTCAGACTGTATAGAAATGAGTGCAGATGTAGCCCTTCTCGATGCAGCTAAAAGCGAGAACTCTGAAAACGTTAGCAGCCTAACTGCTTGCTCAGATATTTATGCTGAGAATATTGCATCTAGTTTTACAGAGTCAACAGGAAAGTTGATGGAGAGTGTGTCAGGCTGTGCTTCCTCTTTACCCATAAAGAAGATTGCTGATAGTAATTGTACCACTTGTTTGGACTCTGAACTGAGTGTGTCAAATGGGACAGAAGTCCTTTTGGAGAGTGCCTTGGGCAGTGATCTGAATAATACTGAGGAGATAACAGAGACATCACATGAACTAAGAACTGCTGAAGAGTTTAAAACAAAAGAGGAAGATGACTCAGAGAATATAGTGTGTGGCATATCATTTTCTGATAGAGATTCATCTGTGGGAACATCTGTAGAACTAAAAACAACAGACACTTCTCACATACAAGGAAGTGTTGCTATGGAGGAAAGCTGGGAATCTATGTTTAATGATGATGGTGATTGTGTAGCTCCACGTCTTCTACAAGAGGTATGCTCAGTTGAAATTACTTGATACTTAGATAGTTTATAAACTTATTAAATCTAGATTTGGAAGTATTTCTGATAGACATTGCATAATTCATTTTCTCACATTCAATTTAAGTTTTTGCAATAATAATAGCTTGACAGGATTATATATTTAGAAAAGAATATCTGATAGATATCGAAAAGTTAAAACATACATGATCCTGCTATATCTGTAATTGCTAAGTTTTAAGAGGTGTTGTATTGAATAGATTAAATATGAATTTAATGGATTCTGACTGCTCATTGTGGGGAACAGTGTTTATTCTGTTGACATGTATTTTTACATGACCCATTTGAGGGAAGAAAATAATTTTATAATTTAATCATTTATTTTTTTAGTGAATTTTGGAATATTGAAAACTGTAGAAGAAAGAGAATGAAAGAATATGGCTATTTTTATGAAGTAGATAAATTGAATAAATGACTCTTGATCATCTATAAAGACCTATAAGTGAATAATGATATGTGATGAGTTAGAGTTCATAAATACAAAATGTGTGACTTGAAGGCATTGTACAAATTCTTGAGCTCCACATTTATTTTCATATTTTAACATTATTCTCTCTCATATAAATTCTTTATTACAAATTAGAGTCACTGCTTTTAACTAGAGAATCGTTTTCTCTCTCTTGTTGTGGGTTCACACGAGGGGGGGTGGTTTGTTTGTGAGAGCCCCCAGATGGTTATCCTTTAGGAAAGACATCGGGTTTTAGGCCTGCCCTGACATTGGCAGCTGAAGCTCTCATTTACATTCATGTTCTTTCTAACAGACATGTCTTCACCTGAAAGGTTTTGTTTGAGCCACTGAAGCACCTTCTAAGTGCTAAATGATGAGTTTCTTGTTTTTAAGAATTAAATCAGGTTTAAGAAAAATACCACACACCTGTGAAAGAGACCTTACCACTGAAGAGGAGAGCACATTGGACAGAACTGACTTCCCAACATGGAGCGATCCTCCCTCCTTGGGTGTTTACACAGGGTTTCCTTATTGCTGTCATGACTGCTTCCTGATACCAAGTCAGGAGTGAACATCCATGAACCTTTTGAATGTACATCAGAATTGCATATTTACAGTGCATTTCTTCCTAGCCTTCCTTCATCAGATTCACAAAGGCAGTAAGTGGTTCCTAGAGTATGGTATTTGGACCAGTAGGATAAGTATCATCTGGGAACTTCTAAGAATTGCATAGTCTTTAGTCCGACAACTTATCTATTGACTTTTTCAGGTGATTCTGAAATATGTAAAGTTTTACAGTATTTGCCTTAAACTGTGACTGGGGAGCTATTGTTAGCAGTAGTTATAAAATTGCTTCAAACAGGAGTTTGAGAGCCAACTCAGGTTAGGAAATAGTCACAGAGGGAGTTAGATGAATGGGGCAGCTTTGTAAGGTTCCAATTATTAGGCAAGGGTCTTCGTCTGAGAAAGGAAACTCTTATAGGGGCTGACAAAAGGCGGACTTGCGACCAGGAGAGAAGGAGAAACTTCTTGCAGAAGGTAGCTTTGTACACATGGCAATGCTTAATCGCTACTACTGGAGGGTGGGATCGACCGCTTAGCATTGAGGTGCTGTCCTTTTCAGGTTGGCCTCTTGTGGACTTTGAAAACGTTATTGTGAGGCCTCAGATTCTTAGGGATTTCAATTTCATTTTTGTTTTGGAACAGGGTATGTATTCACACAACTTAGTCTTTCACATCTAGGTACAAAAAAAAAATTAAGTCAAGTGTTTTGAGAAGCTTGGAGAAAGAGTGACAGGGTACTGGATGACTGAATGCAGGGATGCCGAGAAAATAGAGTGTGTACTGCTTTAAGCTGACAGAGCGAGTGCCCACATGTCTTTGGCAGTACTTAAGGAGGAGTGGGGCTGTGTTAAGAGATGAGGATGGGTGAAAATAGAGGGAATCTCATGGACTGTGCATGCAGTAGACCCAACTCTCTTCTAGTTTTTGAAGAATGCTACAAATCTAATAATATAATAGACTTTGGTGACTTATTGCTCTTAGTTTATTATTTATATTACTCAAACATACTTAATTAAATGCAGAGAACTAGAGTGCTTATCTACCTTGAAAGTTTTCCAACAGAAGGCTTTGGCTTTTTTCCCAGTTGGCCTATTTATTTGTTGATAAGGGCTAGACATAGAAGCATATCTAATGCTTCTAATATGCAGGAAGATATGCTGTAAAGTAGGGTATGGCAACCCTTGATAAGTTACATTTGAACATCTTAAACAGGTCGAAAGAAAATAGAACAGTGAAGTCATGAGTTACCTCCCAGAACTGCAATTCTTGATGCAAATTGTCAAAGATCACATTTCATCTTAATTATCATTTAATTAATTAATTTGTTTGCTTATTTTTCAAGACAGAGTTTCTTTGCAAAGTCCTGACTGTCTTGGAAATTGCTTTGTAGACCAGGCTGTCTTCGAATTCAGAGATAAGCTGGCCTTTGCCTCCTGAGTGCTGAGATTAAAGATATACATCACCTTTAATGACCTAGGAACTATTTTCATCTTTCAAATCCACAATATGGAATGCCCAGAAATTTAAACTGGTAACCAGTAAAGGAGTGACCTCTTTTATCTCTCTAGTAATTAACTATTTCCAAGGGAAAGTAACAATGAAATATCGATAGCCCCTGCTGCTTCCTATTATGTGTGGCCAGCAAATTTATGGATAGAAGGGCAGGTGAGGTGCCAACAGAATAGCACTAATGATGTCACCTTCATTGGCCATATCTGGTCTTTGAGTTTTTGTACAGAAATAAATAGGTAGTCTTCATTTTAATTTTTTTGTTGTAGAAAGCTGCTAACCTTTTATAACGGCGAGAATTGGGGACCAAAGTAAAGGAATTGCACCCATTACTACTCACTGTATTATTAATCAGCACTGTGACATCCTCTATCTCCCTATAGTCTTCTATAAAAATGTTGTCTCTTTTTGAGTGTAGAACCCAAGTTAGAAAGAAAAAAACTTTCAGGTCAGCCACTTAGAGCATGTATTGAAATATAGAGGTGGAAAACCCTTTATAATGCAGCTTTCAGAGACCACTCTCTTAAGTGGTTGGTATTATATTATTATCACTTTACAGTTAATCAGCAAATATTGAACATTTGGAGTTTTGACACTGTTTTAGGGCCTCTATTACTGTGAAGAGACACCATGACCATGACAACTCTTATAAAGAAAAACATTGAATTGAGGTAGAAGCATACAGTTTCAGAGGTTCAGTCCATTATCATGGTGGGCATCATGACAGCATTCAGGTAGATATGATGCTGGATACATCCCCACTGGAACGCAACAAGAAGTAGACTAAAACATTAGGAGATATCTTGAGCATATAAAACCTCAAAGCCAACCTCCGCAGTGACACAATTCTGCCAACAAAACCATATCTACTCTAATAAGGCCACACCTTCTAATAGTGCCACTCCCTTTGGGAGTTGTGGTGATATATACAATAAAAATAGCCTGAAATATCAAGAGGACAGAGCCAAGCCATGAAGGTCAGAGTGGTGACTCATGCTTTTAATCCCAGCACTTCTGAGGCAAAGATCCTCTGGAACTCTGAGTTCAAAGCCAAACAGAGCTAGGCACCCACCTTTAATCCTAGCTCTAGGAAAGTTGAACCATGAAGTAAAATAGCTGGACAGGGAAAAAAATATAAGGCAGGAGAAGGCAGAAGTTCATCCTTTAGCCTGTACAGCCAGACAGTCTGAGGACTTATGAGGATAGGACATACCCTGTTTGGCCTGAAGAGTTGGCTTGGTGAGAATTGGCTGTGGTTTGTTTCTCCATTTCTCTGATATTTCAGATTTTTCTCTAGTATCTGGCTTTGGGTTTTTATTATAATACCAAATAGATTTTGTGCAATAGGGGGCCATTTTTTCCAAACCACCACATACACTACAAATTGCAAATAGCAAGATATTACTTTTACTACGATGTTAAAGGCATTGTGCTATATATACTGCCTATGTTCTAAAATTGCTTATGTTTTATTTAGAGAGAACATACATGATTATTTAATTGTATAGCCACATAGCAATCTGAAGAGTAATTAGAGTGACTAAAACAGCAGTGCAAGAGATATACTAATATTATTTGGTTGTCTGATGAATGACACATACTAGATTTCCCAGGGCTGAACTGGTGAATAACAGTTCTATGTTGCTGAAGCCATGAGGTTAATAAAAAGGCTATACTTCTTTCTTCCATATTGTTCTGAGCTCCTAACTTCTTTCTCCTGTTTCTTTTAATGTATACATTATTTTTATACAATTTTAGACTTACAGAAAAAAATGACTAAAGAACACTTTCCATGTATTTCCTGATCTTTTTTATTGTTGTTTCTCTTTTCACAGTGCTTTTTATTAGTTCCAGCTCATCTTAACAGATTTTATAATTTGTATTTTTATAAAACTTTCTGAACTGATAAGTTATTGGCTGCCTGGTGGGTGAGATATCTTCCAGTTGTTGCATGTTCTATCATGATCACACAGGCTATCCAAAGGTGCACTTCATCTGCCTTGTTTAGTCTGTTAGTGCATGGTGACTAAAGACCCTGGGTCACACGAAAAGAGAGAACGTTAAGTAGATCCCTTTGTATTGCTGTTCTTGTTTTAAACCAAGAAATTCCTAAAATTAAAAAACTCCCGTCTTAGTGTTGTTAGATTTGTTGAGTGATATTTTTCTGAGTGATGTACAAGCCATTAACACTTTAATTCTAATCTGTTTCACAACTGAAGGAAAGAAAACAGTTCTGAGTCATATTGTCAGCATGAAGGAGGCTTTCCTTCTGCAGCACCAGATTCCTGGTGTTTCTGGTTTCATGCTTGAGTGTGCTTCTGTTAGCAAAGCCTGTATAATGCCCGTGTGGGCTGTGGCAGGGCAGATGGAGATGCGATGGTGACCTGACTCATAATGTTTGTCACATTCAGTTCATTATATGTTCAAGGACACTGGCCAAGAGGAGAGGGGGGGTTGGCAAAGAATCTACTTGTTTGTCCTTGTCAGAAATAAGACAGACAACAACTTCTCCAGAATTAAAGATCCATTTATGTTGGAAGGTTAGTTAAAGACAAAGCATACTTTAGGGTATTCAATTTTGTATACACTTGGATCTTAATTAATTTATAATTTGTAGCAAAAATTAATGGTAAGTTACTCTTGCTAGGTATAGGAAAGGAATGACCAGCTATAGGCCTGACTGCAGAAATGATATTGGATAGTCTAACTATTTTAAACTCCCCACTTTGTTTTGTTGTGATAACTCTGAAGTATATCAAGATGGAAATTTGCGTGAGGCTTAGAAATAAGACAGAGGGAATGTGAGTGCTTCTTGGTAATCTTATACAGAGTTTTGTATCATTTGGTCAAAGGCTGAGATGATTAAGGAAGAACCAAAAAGATGCCAGCCACACTGGGTACCAGATAAAGCACTGGGACTAAGTAGCTAGTCCTTCATAGTCTTTCACTTCTTGCCTGGACTAAGATTAGCTTTCTTCTTAAAGCAGGGGATCTGCGTGTGCTGTCAAAAGTTAGAAATGCATGTCTCTTACCTGTTGCTGGGAGGAATAGATGGACAAGGGTAATGCCCTCTAAAGGAGAAGCAAGGTAGCAACGTGTGGTGGTAGGACTAGCTGAGTGTGGTGCGAGACTCTGGGTAACTCATAGTAGCGTAAGGAAAATTGTTTTGGGTTCTAGAGAAATTCCAAAGCAAAATGATGATGAATGTCAATTTTGTTAGCTTCATATGTTTTCTTAAGTTTTGCAGACAACTGTTGTTAAGTATCATAGCAATGCCTGAGGACTAAAGAGTAAATCTAAATAATCTTATCAGTGCAGGAGTCTGATACCAGGGTGAAAACCTGAAGGATCAGAGAAGCAGGGGAACAGCCACAGTTGCTTCCTGCCTCTGCTGTTCCTCTGTCCTCTCCTCTCTGTATAGACCTTCAGACCTCTATGGTTAACTAGTGGCTAGCTCTACTCTCTGACTTCAAGCAAGCTTTATTTGTTAGAACATAAAACAAAATACACACGACGGGGGACTAGTTTGAAAGTATTGCTACCTATTAGCCTTCTTCCCTTGACTTATTTCTTTTCTTTTCCATTCAACTGGCTACTCTCACCATTCTGCTTCATCAATGGAATCTCCTCATCTGTTCTTACAAGCATTTGGGGAAGAGGAGAAACCTCCCAGTTTTCTTCTTAAGCTGTACATGCAACCCACTATATATTTTGACTGTTAGTAAGTCTGCATAAGAGCTTTCCAAGAATGCCAAGGTCAGTCAGCCCACCATGCTCACCAGTTTGTGCTGTCTGAATAGGAAACAGGTCCTGGCTCATGGCAGTTGGGATGCTAACTTGATTCCTTCTTGTGTTTTCACATGCTAAGTGATTCATGTGCTAAATTCGTAGGCAGAGACTAGAACTTCCATCTGTTCTCTGGCACCACAGTCAATAAATGATCTTCCAGACATTTGGAGGCCTGATGGATGATTTGGGGGTCAGGACAGGATTAGAGAAAGAGAGGTCTAGCTATGGTACAAGGTGTTGTGTAGTGAATACTGTGAAAGTGGAGGCAAAGTTAGTACTGTTAGATGCACAGAGGACAAGTGTCCGTCCCATGGAGTGTTGAGGGAGCATTCACAGTATGGGCAGTATTTGAATAGGTCCATGGAGAATGTAATTTGAGATATGCAAAGAGCAGATACAAAGTCCATTGTAATCAATGCTCAGGATAGTAGGAAGAAGAGTACACTGTGTAGGCCTTCAAAGCATACTCTGATTGGGATATGACATATCTATTTGGCAACATGAAGCAAAGAAAAAGTAATATTTGGTATATAGTATATATTCTGCTGCTGAAATAAATGGCTAGAAACTCAGTGGCTTACAACAACACAAATTAACACTCTTACAGTTCTAGAGTTAGAAGGCCCAACATGGAGCATCTTTGGACTAGATTGGGGTATTAGCAAGGCTGTGATCTTTTATGGAAGCTGTAAGGGAGGTGATTTATTTATTTTTTTTAAACTTTTCAGTTTCCAGAGGCTACCCTGAATGCCTTGGTTTATAGCCCATTTCTGTTTGCAAAGCTAGCAGTGGCCAGTCAAGTCTACTCAATGATTCTTTTCTTTAGGTCTTCAGCTTTTAAAGATACTTATTATTGCGTTGGACCTACCAAGATAATCTTACTATTTTAAGGTCAGCCGATTTGCACATCTGTGTCTGCTACCTTAATTCACATTCTGTCTGGTGTTTTTACAGGTTTCAGGGATCAGGGTGTGAACATCTTTAGGAAGCTGTTATTTTGCTTATTATGGGCAGTATTTCTGAAATTACTCTGTAGCCTATTAGAATATGGGGGTGCAATGAAATCAGCAGCTTGTTACCTTTTCAACTTTGCCATTGATATTTTCCTTCCTCCCACCCACAACAGCTCTATCCATAAATCCTTAATACAAAAGATCACTACACTGAACACTGACATAGCATTGCTTCTGATTCCATTTACTGTAAGGCCACTTTTGTATGTTATTGGATGGAAAGCTAGATTAGCAGCCAGGTGACTGGAATTATGATTCACTTTGTCAGTAATCTGATTTGTAACCATAGGGATATCCTTTTAGTTTCTCTGTGACATAATTCTCTGTCTGCACAAAGAATTTGGGATAATAATAGCAGCCCATCTGACAGAGAGGTAGATAACTCCTTAAATAATGTAGCATATTTTAATTTTTTATCTATAGATCATAAATCAAATTTGTTATTTTTCTTTTGTATTTTAAACAATGAAGAATTAAAGAGCCTGTGGATTTTTTTTTTAACTTCCCACCACTCTTTTATTTTATTTTTAAAAAAATCTTTTGTAAATAGATTTGGATGATTATATCATTGTAAGTTAAACTATATTTTATAGACCTGGCCAGACTGCGAAGGCAGTAAGAATCTTCAAGCCGTGTTGACTAGTTGAATAATTTGTAGAAGCAAATTGAATATTGAAGGACTATTCTGGTTTTACTTAGGCTTTCTTAGCAGCAAGGCAAAAAGTCTTCAAATGTTTGTGATTGGTTCCTCAGCAGGTAAAGGAGTTTGCCATGTAAATGTGACAGCCTGACCTGAGTGTGGTCCACAGAATACGTGTAAAGATCAAAGGAAGGAGTAGGTGACCCAGAGCAGAGCTCTCCTTGACTTCTTCCACTTGCGTACTGTGGCACGTACCCTCACACACGCATCACATGTACACATTAGAAATGGTCATTCGCAAACTTCCCTCTGGTCTGCTGTAGATGCATTAAAGTGAATCCAGTTATAAAGCTCTCATCTCTTTTTTTAAAATCAAACATTTCATAACCATAAAAATGTGAGTCTTACAATATAAATATTTCATAGTGACTTCAGAAAATATTGCCTGTAACACTTATGATTAGTTGTCCTCAATAGAAATATGAGCCATGAGTGTAACTTTGAATTTTCATCCCCCCCGCCCCCAGGCAATCTCATTGTGTAACCTTGGCTGTCCTGGATCCCAAGATAGACCAGGCTGGCTGCACACTCAGGTCCACCTGTACCTGCCCCCAGAGTTTGGGAGTAAAGGGATGGGCCACCATAGACATTTCTTACTAGTCATTAGAAAAAAATAAAAACAAGAAGGTATCATTTATACATTTTAATGTATGTCCAGAACATCATTTAAACATGTCATCAATATAAGAAATCATGAATGAGATATATATTTTACATTGTTTTTATATTAGATCTTTGAAACTTGATGCATACTTTATACTTAATGCTTGTCTTATATGAGCTAGCCATATTTCAGGTACTCCATATCCTCATGGGACGTGCAGCTACAATATCAGACGGTCTAGGTCTTCCTCAAAGGTACCCAGTGCATCAGTATAGAATCTGTTCTCTATTGTTCTATTTATAAATAAGATTCAAAATTCAAAGTTCAGAGAGGCTGGGTCGGGGTTAGCTAACCTTCTTTTCTTGCTGGAGACTCCCAAAGACTATGCATCCATCTGCTTCCCCAAATCAGAGACGGCTGCTCCACTCTAAACCACGCCCTACTACTTCCTGTGTCTGTTTCTCCCAGGTGCCCTCTGATGCTCTATGATTACTTTCTGTCAACTAGTTGCTAATGCAGCCTCCTGACCCAAGGTTAATTTTATTTAATTAAAGCAAATGCAAGCTCTGAGTTCACAGTGTGATCAGTTTCCCCCAACACTGTTTCTCACATCTCACAGCCCTCTCATACAGCTCTGTACTGTGTGTCTAACCTTCATCCCTGTTACTGCTCCTACCTTCACAATCTCCCTTTGGTTCTCACATCTTTACACTCTTGTTTGCTGTGCATTTGCCTCTTTCATGCCTCATGCTTCTCTTTCTAGCTCTCCAATTCCTTCTAATACTTTGCTGAGATTCTCAGGAGAGAGAGCATTAGCAGTTTGTTCTACACACACACATACACACACACACACACACACACGTTATGAATAGAAATATAAATGGCTCTAAATAATTTAACGAAATCTTCTTCTGGGGACCAGCCCCAACAAGATTTTCTCTCAGTGTCCAAGAGCACTTCTTTCTGGTGAGGGGATCTACAGGAATCAGACTTGAGCAGTTCCTCTTAATACATCTTTATTGACAGGACAACTGCAGCTATGAAGTCATAGGCAGGGTTCCTGGACAAGGCAAGGCCGGGTTTGAATTGCTCAGGGTTGTAAAGAGAGGCAAGTATTCTTCTCAGTTGCTAGGTGACTGAGTAAACAATGGAGGGAAGCCTTCAGCTTTTGTTCTGTTATGGCATCCTGGTTGGGGGGGGTGTAAAAGCTTAATTTGCACAAGAAGCAGCACCTGTCACCTTTTAGCTGCTCAGGTCTTCAGAATAGACGTTTAGTTTGATACCTGCAACTAGAGTTGGTAAATTGTCATTTTCCATAAACCTTTAAGTTAGGATCCTGTGATAATGAATCCAGGTACAAGTATAGGGAGTTAAAAGGCCTACTGTTAGTTAGCTCTGGATTTCTCTCTTATCAGTAGGAGTGGTGAATTTAGGACATATCAGTGTGTCATCTATCTGCAGCTGTCCTTGCTGCTGTCCAGCTGTCTGAGAAGAGTTTCAAATGGGTTATTTTGTTGAGTTACTAGTGAAGGGAAGGCAGACATTGAATCTGCTTTGGGTGGAGGAACAAAGACCTCATTTGTAAGATAAGAGATCTTGTCTCTGTGACTGTTTTCACACACAGATGGGGGAGATTATCCATATGCACCCAAATGTATGGGGGAAGTTGTACCCAACAAATAAATGAGCAGTCACACTGCTGAAGGTTCCTAAGAAATAAATTACAAAGAAACAACAAATGGGGAAACTGCAATCACACACACACACACACACACACACACACACACACACACACACACACACACACACACACACACACACACACGTGCGCGCACGAATCCTCTGTAGAAAACAGCTAACACATCCAAAGGCAGTGACCACCAAAACTCCTGAGTATTTGGCTTTACCCGCATGGGGCCCTTGACTCTGATAGGTCAGCCTTGTCAGTGCCAACTGAATTCCTAGTTCATATTTCTGCAGTTCCCAGCATATAATGCCCAAAGATAGAGTAGACATTCTTTTTTACAGAAAGTGTATAGTACTTGATGATAATGGAAAAACTTACCAGGGGTGTGGAATATAGAATTTTTAGACTTTCTATCTGATGTTCATGAAGTGTTGAGTAAGAATTCTGGGGTGCATTAGTTAGTTGTCTCGATGCTGTGCTGCAGTAACATCCTCTTGATAATTTTTGCTCACAGTTCCAGGTTAGGGTCCATTTTAACAGGAAGTGCAGCCTGGAAGAAAGAAAGCTAAGTGAATAGCCAAAGTGCTTTTGAAAAACAAAGTTGTAGCCGTCAAACTTGCTGATTTCAAAATTAAATATACAGTTCTGGTAATCATGGTGCACTTCTGGCATAAGGCTTGGTTTCTAAGTGACTGCAGAATTCTCGAGTCTCGATATAAGTTACACTACCTCTTATCATCTTGCCTGCTTTTGATGACTTCCTGCATGGTCTGCAAGCAGAAAAGAAAGCTGTCTCTGTGCCTGTGAACTGAGGGCTGAGTGGAAAAAATAAATAAAAGAAAGAAAGGAAGGAAAGGCCATGACTACTCTTTGGCATATGGTGGAAGAGAAGGCTTATAGATTTGTGGAATAACACAGCTAACGGCTGTGGGAGAGTCCAGAGTGGACCTGAGCGGGACCAGGTCCAGCAGCCAGGAGGCTCAAAGGTATAAAAAGAGCAGGTAACCAAAATGGTTGAATTATATAGGGAAGAGTAGCTTGGGAAAGGGTTTAGGATAAGGAGTTGGGTGTGCTGGCTAGGAGGCCCTGTAACAAGTAGGAACTGAGGGGTGCAGGGAGAACCTGGCGGCCAGTGTCCACTTTGATATGTTAAGTAGGCACCTCAGCCATTTATCCCAGGTTTGAAACCTCACAGGGACCATGATTATCTGACAGACTTAGATTTGTGTACTAAGCATATCTCATTTCCTTTACTTGTTTTGTCTCTGAGGTGAAGGTATTGTTACTATCCTCATGTTTTTAGAAATAAAATAGGATTTAGTGAAAAAATTAGAGGCACAAGAATAATGTCCAAATTATCTTCCTTTTCCTCCCTAATAATTTGATTAAATCTATTTTGTACTTTTCCAAAGAGAGGATATGTATCTTTGGCATTATAAATTCTGTCCCTCCCTCCCTGGTGATGATGATCATGATGATGGAAATACACTGTCAAAGTGGGAGTGTTTGGAGGGGCCTGGCTGCACGTTTGATGACAAGTTCCTCCAAGACCTGGTGACACCATGCTGCCGTGGCTTTGCTGCCGCCACCTTCCCTGTCCCTCGTTCTGCAGTGTGGGAGGCTAATAGCTGTGAAGGGTTCTGAGTTCTCTTCCTATTAGCAGTCTCATTCCTATTATTTTTTATAGCCTTGGTAGCTCTTACACTAAGGACCTTGAGTGTAACTTCTTATGGTACTTATATTTCTCTTAACAAATTCCTTTGTAAGTTTTCTCCTTACTTTTAATACACAATACAAGGTGAACTAAAAGTTTTTTATGCTTAAAACGTTTTGTTCACTTCCAGAAAAGAAATCATGAGGTGGGCCTGAGCAATGGACCCAGTTTAAAAAAAAAAAAAGTTAATTCATCTCCTCAGCTGTCGTGTCTCATTTCCAGGATGTGGCATTTGTAACTCATTATACTAACCTGTCCACCCTTCCTCCAGCCAGTCCCTGCACAGTGAGCCCTGGGGCCTTGCATTTGCTAGACAGGTGCTGTGTCACTGAGTCACATTCACACACCTCTAATCTGTATTTTTTCACATGATAATTGATAGAAACTAGTTAAATTTTATGCCGTGCTTATCTGCTGAGATTTTCATACCTTTCCCACATCCCACATGTATGATTTTATAAAGTAGGAGGTAAACACTTGGTTGTTATTGTATTTACAACCACTACTAAGACAGAAATAGTACCAAAAGTTAAGGAATAGGAACATGGAGACAGAGCAGGGTTGTTTATACATGGAAGGATACTTTTATAATGCCTTGATTTCCCATTAGCAGGCATTTACTATGTTTACTTCTCTCTAGTTATCAGGAAATATGAAGAACAGAAAAAGCATCCAGGAGCCTAGATTTGATTATTACAGCCATGAACTTCCTGATATTGACCTCAGTGAATGTGAATTCCCACATGTCATTGAAATTTATGACTTTCCTCAAGAATTTCGTACGGAAGACCTTTTGCGGATTTTCTGCAGTTACCAGTAGGTATTTGCAAGGGAAAGATGTCATCTTAATACTTTTTTAAAAAAGACATGTCTTTTTAAGTTTTTTAGCTGTTTATTTTAACATCAGGTTTGTGTGTTGTTCAGATCTACTAGAAAGCTTATATATCAAACTAGTCTTCAGTTCCTTGAAAGGGCCAGGTAGCCTTTATAGACATTTACAAAAACCATACTGTTGGTGATGACTCCTATGTCTGTCTTGGAGATACATTTAGCTCATTTCATTTACATTTGTTGTAATTATTGATGCATTTAAACTTTGTCTGTATATTTGCCTGTCATCTCTCTAGCATATACTTCTCCAGCCTTTTCCTCCCTTTTCTGGACTTATGGGTTGGCTTTTTTAACATTTTATTTTTTAATATCATGTTTCTGTTCTTTGGTGATTACTCTAGAAATTTTAAAAATGTGTGCTTGAACTATTAGTGGCTAAAACTAGTTTTTTTCCTTTGCTTCTTTCTAAATACTGTAAGGTCTTTTTAATTACATCTCTTTACCTTGTACCCAATTTATATGCTGCTGTGGCTGTTTCATTTATTTTCTCCCTGAATGAGATATAGTCTTTATCATTTAACTTACTAATGCTTTTCTAGTAACAAACTCAGGTGTTGTTACTTTAATGGTTTTTTATCAGTTTTATTCTTGTTACAATTAATTTTTTTACTGTACAAAGGATCAGTCCTGGGTCTCATATATGCTAGATAATGCTCTACCACTGTTCTTCATTCTATAAAAGATGTATGTTGTGTGTGTATTGGTAATTCTAGATCTGCAGTTATTTTTATTTCAGAAACATGGAGATATCCTAATGCATATGGCTTTCTCTTTGAGTAAGAGTTAGTTGACAGTCTCTTTGCCACTTCTGAATGTAAACTCTTTCCTCTCTGAATGCTCTTAAATTTTTTTCATTGATTGTGATATTGATCATTTTCACTGTGATGTGGGCTTTGTAGGTTTTTTTTTTTTTTAATTTATCCAGATTCAAATTATGTGAGCTTATTAAATCAGTGGTTGATATTTCATTGACTTTGGAAATGTCTTAGACATTGTCTCTTCATTGTTGCTTCAGACCCAGTCTCCCTTCACCTTCTCCAAGACACAGATTAGGTGTGTATTAGATTTTCTCATTTAATTTTCTTGTTACCTCTCTTCGGTATATTTCATCTCTTTTTCCCTCAGACATTGTGAATTATTTTTTCAATTTGAGGGCTATAGTTTACTTATTTATTCCAAGCTGTGCTTAAATATTACATTGTATTTTAAAAGTTTGTTTTATGGTACCTTGAATTTTTCAAAAAAATATTTTTAAAGTATAGCTGGAAGTTTTTCTGTTCCGTCTAGGCCCTTAGGTCCAGACAAATCTCTCCCACCTGCAGTCCTACAGCTGTTTATAAAATAATTATTCAGAAGCTTGTATTAATTACTCAGAGACTTATAAACTGTTTGACCTATGGCTCAGGCTGATTACTACCTAGCCCTTATAATTTAACTCAACCCATTAGTATTAATTTATGTATTGCCATGTATTCAATGGTTTTACCTGTGTTCCATTACATCTTGCTTCCTGGGAAGCAGCCTACAGCATCTCTTTCCAACTCTGCCCTCCTTCACTTTTATCTCTGCTTGGATTTCCTGCCTGCCTCTAAGCTGCCTTGCCATAGACCAAAACAGCTTCTTTATTAACAAATGGTTAAAAAAAAAAAAAAAAAAAGATATTCTACATCACTTTTTCTTTTCTGTCTAATCAAAAAGGAAGGTTTTAATTTTAACAGTAAAATTACATATAACAAAACAATATCAAGCAAGAATTACAGTTACTATGTCTAGTCTACTTATGTTTAGCAAAATTAAAGAAAATATTCTATCATCTGTCCTATTTTTGTGAGGCTAAAGTTTTATATCTAATTTACCTTTTATCATAACTATAAAAAATTATAATCATAACTGTCTATTCTTCAGTTCCATCAGAAACCACACAGAAGGATATAATATTACCTGAGTAAGAAAGGGCATTATAAGCAACTTCCAAAATTCTAGAAATGAGAGACATCTGGCTACCAGAAAGTCACCTAAAGTTCCTCTATAACCTTGGGACACCTATCTTCACCCTATAGCCTAGAATCTCTGGCATACCTTTCAGTGAATCAGGACATTTAAAGAACTGCTCCGCCCATCCTGGCAAGGTTTGTCAGTCACTTCTCACTGTGTCCTGCAGAATGTCTGACAGTTTCTTCTGTGAAGCAGGAACCTGAAGGACCTTCTTGGCTTGTTTTGACAAAGTTCAGTGTCATTTTCCTATGGATCCTGCATGTCCAGTTTATACAGCATACTGTTGAGCAGTTGAGTCAAGAACAGTTTCTTGTCCATTGGCTAACCATTGCCACAAAGAAAGTAAACTCCAAACTTTCTTCAATGCCAATTATGCTCTTGAAGTAGATTGGTGCTGCCCGGTCTCACTGTCCAGAAAAGTCTAAGTTTTAAAAATATTTTAAATGCCTTAAATTTTAAAGGTCTCCGAAGTGTTTGAAGATTATCTATCTAATTGAAATATATCTTTGTATATCTAAAAATAATCTGACATGACTATAAATTTGATTATCATAGAGGGCTATTAATCTGTATTTAAAATGATACATTATAATTTTAAATGAATTACATAAACTTAATACCTTAAGAATAGAAATATACATAGAATATAAGAAAATTGACCTTAACTTTGTATTAATAAACCAAAATCCAAACCACTGTAAAAAACTTTAGATAGTTTTTTGGATTAAAGTATATTCAATAATCTACCATTTAAAAAATCATTTCTATAGCATATCCCCCCCCCTTTTTTTTTAGAAAGATATGGACTATGACCAATAACAATTTGTAACCAAACCCTCTAAACAGACACCTATAATCCATTTTTTGGGAATGTTGACATAGTTCTTTAGACTGCTTTCTGCTGATTTGGGGTTGCTGGTAATCTTTGAGGGACCCTGAAGCTGGATCATCTTAGTCAGCAGCCTTGAAGCTGATTTGGATATTGGATCATCTGGGCTATCTTTTCCCATCAGAGATTTTTTTTTTTTATTTTGGGGGGGGTCTTCCTTCATTAAACCATATTAGCCTAGAAGTAATCCATAGCTGTGGAAACAAAAGCAACAATATCCTTAGACCTAAATTTCAAAATCAAGATACCTTTAAAATATATATGTTGGTTTAACTTAGCAGCCTTTCTAATCAAATGTCTTTCTGCAGTTAAAATTAAAAGAAAACACAATAGTATACATCATCTGGACTGTATATATTTTCCATCTTTACATGGCTTATTATATTTTTATTACTCTATTTTTTAAAGGACATTTTCTATTCTTTTTTCTTTTCTCTTCCAAGCCTACATATATTTGTACACACGTTGTAACCCATTTAGAAGTTTCCTTCATGTGAATCTGTTTTTGTTGCATATCTTTAATCATATTTTGACCAGGAGAGCTTTTACATTGCTGAACTCTGTGGCTCGGACCCTTTGCTGTATCTTCCAGGCAGCTGCTGAGAAACATATCTCTGTGCTGCTGCTAGCATGAGGCTGTGAGACTATGAAGCCCAGTGTGGCTACGTTTCTGTGTGTTCAAAATCTTTTTAAAACTTTTTTATTGACTGATGGTGAACACTATTTGTAGCCAGAAGTATATTACCTGTGCTCCATTACCTGCGGCTTTCTGAGTGGCAGCCTACAGTGTCTCCCTGACTCCACTCTCCTTCATCTTTATTTCTGCTTGGATTTCCTGCCTGCCTCTAAGCTGCACAGCCTTCTGTAGACCTTCTGTTCCTTGAAGCTCTGGAGTTGTAGTTGTTCCTGACTTTTATTTATCTTAGTACTTGCTCACAGTCTCCTCCTTTTTTGGGAATTTAGTTATTTTTTAATGTGAGTTGATGTTTTTCTTGGGGTTGTCTTTATGGGCATTAAGGCCAATGGCGGGAAACAAGGAACTTCTTGTAAAACCTTTATGTCTTTTCATGTGCCATGTGCAAAAATGCTAACAATGTAATAGTCTTCATATTATTTGAAATTTCCTAGCCACTCAGGAAAAAATCAAAGAGAGTGATTTTTTTTTTATTGTTACATGTCACAGATGTTTTTCTTGTGATACATATAAAGTGTCTGTTTACTTAATGTGCTGCCCGTTATGCCTCCCTTTTTAATTACTGGTGTGTTGATTAGACAGTTCTTGTCAGTCATCTCATATTACCTTGTCTGTAATTTACAGATTCAAATCTTTAAAGACAGACCTTTTTTTTTTTTTTTTTTTTTTTTCAAGATAGGGTCTCCCTGGCTGTTCTGGAGCTCACTCTATAGACCAGACTGGCCTTGAACTCTCAGAGATCCACCTGTCTCTGCCTCCTGAGTGCTGTGAAATCAAAAGCATGTACTAGCCCTGCCTGGCTTGGGACAAGAAATTTTAACACATCTTTAGAGTTTTCTGAGTTAATAGTCCCATGGACTGTTTTTAGTGTTGTTTGTATTTAAAGTGACTTTTCTTTAGTCTTCCAGTGCTTGTGTGTGTGTGTGTTTGTTTTGTTTTGACAGGGTTACTGTGTAACCCCATCTGGCCTCGTACTCTTCCCTGATTCACCTCTTCGAGTACTGGGATTTTAACCATAAGCTGCCATTCTTGGTTCAATTAGGTTTATAAACACAATAGTTCTTCTTCACACTCATAATTCATTCAGTAGTGAGGAGTTCAAGTGTGTTACAAGTGGTATTCAGAATGTTTATGCTAACTCTTGGTGTGTATGTAGGTGGTACATTTTAGAAGAAAGTAAAGGGATCAGAAAAATACATATTATTTCTAAGTTACAATAAAAATAGACTCAGGAACAGAAAGATAATTCAGAAAGTTATTAAGAGAAAGATGTTCAGGGTCTCTAAATGAAAGTCAGTATCAAGGAGTATACTTTAATATTTCAATCCTGCTATTAAAAATGAATCAAGTCTATCTGATGCTACAGATTTAATCTTAAAATTCATTTTATATATATCCCAGATGCTAAGATTATAGACATGCTCTGCCAGTTCCCAACTTTACATTGAATTTGTAAGATTCTGTTTTAGAGAATGGCTCCTAATTTTTTGTTAAAGGATCAGAGGGTGAATATTTCAGGTAGCTGTTTCACTAGGACAACCATATACAAGATATGAACAAATAAGCATGGTTGAGAAAGTAGAATTTTATTTATAAAAATGGCAGGCTTTTGTTTTAAGATAGTATCTAGGTATCCCAGGCTGGCCTTGAACTCTTGATCCTCAGCTTTAAGAAGTGTTAGGGTTTACCACTACATCTGGTCTATGTCTTAGTCTCAAGGAATAATTTTAAGTAAAGTACTAGAAGAGATGAAATTAACTAGCAGTTATATACTTGTGTTATCAGTTAAACTCCATTGGAGGAAGACAACTGAAAGGAAGCAGGAGTGAATGGATTCTAGAAGACTTAATCGATACCATAAACCTTACTGTAAATGTGTAGTGTATTCAGTCATTAATTCAGTTTTGTTAAGACCCAGTGTCAGGTGCTGTTCGATTCCTAATAGATCCTTAAGAGCAGTCAATAAGACTAGATCTCAGATTTGAGCTATCTTAGATTATCATTGATAAAGTTAGACTGTCATTAATAAAATAAGGACCATTTTGTCCATGTCCAGAATTTACTCGGGGCTTATTGGATTTTGCTGCTATTTTTGTTTTTGAGACAGTTTTTTACTATGTACCCTAGGCTAGCCTTGATCTCAAAATTTTTACCTCCCAGGACCAGATTTTAGGCATTCGCCACCATGCTAGGCTTAAGGATAGATAATTCTTTTGAGTTGTTTGCTACTCTGCTTTGCCTCTTCCTAACGATATCAGCTAGAGCATTTTCTATAAAATCTACAGCCATTCTCTAAAGGGTCTGGAAGGACTGTGAAGTCTCAAGGGCTAAGGTGGCTTTTAGCTGTGAAGCTCTTTCCCATCCTTAGCTCTGTGCAACAGAGACTCGTATTGCTGAACTGAAGCCTTCACTTCTGTGGTCATTTTATAGCATATCCAGCTTACCTTCTCTAATCTTCCTTTATTAGCTTTTCTGTCAAGGAAGTTAAGGGAAGGCTGTTTTAGCATTTTTCTTTAATAGTGATTTATAATTTTTTAAAGGTCATGATGCAGAAGTCTATAATAATACCTGAGTCAGATACCAGAATCAACTTTGCTTCGTCTCCATCTTTATCAATATCAATCTTCCTAGTGACTATTGCTATTTATAATAAAATTAATGAGCACTGTTAGTTTAAAAGTTGCCTCTGAGTGCTGATTATCATGTTCCTGGCCTGTCGTGGACAATCTGGTTTTCTTTCCCAGTGGCTAGCTTTTATAGTACTTCAGGGTGCTAGGCAGGCTGCCAGGAGAGAAAACGTATCAGCAGTCTTACCCTGCGAACTACAGTAGTGGTTCCTGCAGCAGTGAAGCCCACTGGTGCAGTAGAACTTCACATGTGCTGGGGTGGGGGTGGTAACCAATAGTCGTCTGATTAGATTTAAAGCTTGTCCAGCAAGAGGAATTCATGCCTGTAAATATGACTAAGAACCCATGGCTGGAGAGATCATAGACCCTAGGAGAGAAACTACTTTTGTCATTTTGCTAAATTAATATAGTATCCAACACCTACATACTTAGGAGTTGGGGATCTGGGGTGAATTTAATCAAAATAAAATGTATTCATATATTAAGGGAATTGTGTGTGTGTGTGTGTGTGTGTGTGTGTGCGCGCGCGCGCGCGCGCGTGCGTTCTCACTCACAAGCATGCACATTTTATAATCTTGAGAGTCTTTGTGCTCAAAGTTTTCTGGCTAACTATAGTTATTCCTATCCCCCACCCCCACTCCTGATTTTTCTTCTACAACAAGAAAGAGTACTAAACATTTGTGAGTATAGTTGCATTTTTTATTGTTTGACATATTTATTTTTACATTTGAATTCTCTAGCAATGTAGTACCCACCCCCAACACGGTTTACATTTGCATCAAGTTCAGGTCACCCTCCCTGACTTCCTGGATTCTTCTACCCTCCTCTGGCTTCCTTTTTCATGTCTTCTCAGAAGGGCATTTCTTTAAAACAGTGCATTGAGTACTTTACAATTCCAGCATGTTTGTGAGGAATAATTAGTTGCCATCTATAAAATGCTCCCAGGTAATTTTTTATGATGGTATTATTGCTTTTAAATTTTATAGTGGCTTCTTTGTGCCAAGCTGTTTCTATGTCACTATCCCCATTTCTCTATCTTATGAAATGCTTTGTAAGACTATTTTAAAGACATTTCATAAAACAAATTTTAAGAAATGTAAAAATTGTTTTCTTTTGTTACAGAAAGAAAGGATTTGATATTAAATGGGTAGATGATACACATGCCTTAGGAGTATTCTCCAGTCCGATCACAGGTATCTGTCTAGTGACTCTCAGGAATCCCAGGTCCCTGAACTGTTCATTTTCTCCCACTTCTTGTTTTTATTTCCCTTCTTTGCCAGCCAATTGGAACTTTGCTCAGCCAGTATCTGTAGTAGAATAAATACTGGTCTTTGAGACATGTGACTTGATACCCACATGTTCTCTCCTTCTTCTCTTTAATCCAGCATTTGGTATTTGGAAAGGAAGACACTTCCTTCCAGGCAATTTGCACACATAAATGTCAGGCATGGTAAAGACCACAGTGAAACTAAATTTTACAGTATTTATTTTTTCCTACAAATGAATTTGAAAATAGAGTATCCATTGAGACTACTGTGATAGCTACTGTCTGAATATTTGGTTGGTCTTTTGCACACATTCATATCCTGGGCTCATGATCAAATTTTTGCAGAGGAATCCACAGCAATCAAAAGTGGTGTTTTGCTAGTTTTATCTGAACCATCTCTAGAGCATGGATTTTCATGAACCAGACAAAATATTTTTGGCTTTGTAGAGCAAAAATCTTCTGTCATTACCTAACCCAGCATTGGAGCATGAAAGTCACCCCCCCAAAAAAAAAATACAAAATCTTCTATCCTTACCTAACCTGGTTATTGTAGCAAAAGAGCAGCTATAGTGTGCAAATAGGCTTGGCTGTGTTTCATAAAGTTTTATTTACAAAAATAGAAAGTCCATTGGCTGGGTTTGGTCTAATCTCTGTTCCTAAAGAGATCATTCCTCAACTTACTCTTTACAGATGTTCTGTATTATATGATCTCTTTTTTCCTTGCCATGAAAACCAACAAACATAACTTCTAAAAGTAAACGCTTTATAAAAAATAACCCTGAATTTTCTTCTGCATCATTTCACTTCCTTATGTCTGTTCTTCTTTGCAGCTCGTGATGCACTGGGCATTAAACATACCATGGTGAAGATTCGGCCCTTGTCACAGGCTACAAGAGCAGCCAAGGCCAAAGCGAGAGCATGTGCTGGTGAGCACACAACCTCTGCCTTGGTTCCTTATTGATGGTGAAGTCATTGTTCATTTGAGCCGTTTCACACCACCCAGAGCTCAATAGACACTGTGTTTTTTATGTTAATACTTCTACTGATATGTTTTAAGGACAAAAAGAAAAAGACCATTTTGGAAATATGCCCTTTGGGCAGCCACTTGAAATGTGGGAGAGACTAAGGGAAGCAGTAACCAGATTGTGATGACATTTCAGTTTGTAGAGTTGCTGTAAGGAACTGCGCTAATGCACATAATGCAGCCAGGGTTGTTTGTGTTTTGCTGTACTAATTTCTGTGGATCATCATCTATCAGGGTTGTATTAATTACTGCTGATACCGCCCTTGTTAGTCTGTTTTGTCTGTTAATTACTGAGTTAAATCACTTGGAGCTATAGTGGTTTCTCTTCCTTACTGCCTTTTACTCCCCTTTTCCCTAGAGTTTCTCCAGCCAGCCAAGGAGCGACCTGAGACTTCAGCAGCCTTAGCCAGAAGGTTGGTCATCAGTGCCCTTGGGGTTCGGAGCAAACAGAGCAAAACCGAACGGGAAGCAGAGCTCAAGAAACTGCAGGAGGCTCGGGGTGAGTTGGTGGTAGGGTTCTCCTGCCTACAAGGGGTTCACTGGGAGGCCTATGCTGACAAAGAAAAGGGAAACGAAGGAAGTCTGCTCCATTTGGTCATTTTTATTTTCAAGAAGCCTCTCAGATGCATCGAAGTTGTTTTCAAGCCTTACATTCAAGAGAAGCATTCGGGAATTGTCTCCTGTTCACACACCAAGGCATCTAATTAATTTACTGTTGCTAAGAGATAGGCTCCACCCTCTCAGCTCATTTCTAGCTCTTCTACAATGTGCCCCAAACTGAGAGAAATTTCTCCTCTAAGACTTCACAGTCTCCCAGACTTGTTTGCTGTGCTTTTACTGGGCCATGACAGTGTCATGGTCTAGTCAGATGGCTTAGATCTTTGGTAGAAAGCAAATTAAGGAAGAGTCAGCAACTGATATTGGTGACAATTACTGTAAGAAGGGTTTTGTCCAATTCTTGAGACTGTCTGGAGTAGACCCACCTGTTTTCTGTTTTCTGATTTCTTTCTAACACCTAAGAATTCTCAGGAAATATTCCCACAGATCTACAAGCAGAGTTTTTCTTTCTTACAGTTTGGCTTCAAGCTTAAAATACATCTCTTTATAGGCTGTTGAGTCCTTTGTAAAACTTGGACTTGGGGCTGACACAGAGTCTTGTTTTAATCAACCCGCAAGCTTTAGACAGGCTCTTTGCTTTTCTTCGATATCTGTAGAATCAGTGAAGACATTCTGAAAATTCTACTTACCAAAAAGTGACTTCATTTTGCTCCTTAAACCGAAGTTTCAAACTTGTTGTTTATTGCCAGTCTAACAAGGCCATTAATACTCCCTGTCCACTATGCTTTGGTGATAGCAGGCAGCCTCGGACTCTCAGCTGCACTGGCCAGATAACCGGTGAGTGAGAGCATCATGGCAGGTGCTAGAGTTGTAGAGTGGAGCCCAACCAATTTACCTTAATGATTATAATGAGGCAATTTTTTCCTAATGCATTGTTCATTAAGAGGTTTTTTTTAGAAAAAGGAAAAGATTGCTTTTGTTTTTATAGATGGTAAATAACAGAACTGGATTAAATAGAATATGCGGTATCCTTTGTTTATTTGTTATCTCTGATGAAAATGACTCTTGGATGTTAACTGCAGTTATCTTAGAGGGTGAATAAAAGGACTTGGGGATGTAGCCCAGTTGTAAAGTTTTTGCTTAACATGTCCCAAGGCTCTGGGTTCAGTCAGTCCCAGCACTGAATAAAAGCAAGCAAAAAAGATGAGTAGAGGGTAATGCCACTGGTATCTAACGGAGACATTGTGTATACCATGCCTTTCCTGTAAATGTGACATCACTTGTGTCTCTGCAAATACTGCAGCTGCTGCTTAGCTTGAGTGGCATCTGAGTGTCCTCTAGTTTTGGGCAAGCACACCAGCATGCTATTTCTCTTGAAGTGTTTGTTTTAAATGCTTTGCTGTCCAAAGGACATTTCTGCAGTGCAGTTTAAAAATGAGACTATTGGCCGAGTGCCTTTACTTGTTTTAGAAATAGAATTTTACTCTGTAGGCCTCTGACCTAGAACTTTCATGTAGCCTAGGCTGCTTTTGAACTTATGTCAGTCTTACCTCCAGTTGTGGGGTACTGGGATTATAGATATGAGCTGCCATGCTAGCTTCTCTGTTGCTTTTTTAAATGAAGAACCTTTTGTTATTACTTATTTAGTTATCTGAAATGGTGTTCTCACTGTTGCTGAATTTAGACATGTAGTCATCCTGCCTCAGCTTCCCAGCTTCCCTGGTAACTGGAACTCAAGAAGGCTTTGAGACATAATTAGAGACCAAGGACAGATTCTCTCTATTAATGTGTAGATTACAGAAGATCCTTCCTCCTTCTCCATCCGGGCTCTTCTGTTCTTTGTGTCTGAGAAAGTAAAGATGGGACATTTCTCTTTCTGGCATCTCTTGTATTGAGCATTCTCAAGGAGGTGTATGGAGTCCAGGCATCTCACTTAAATGTGTTTTGTTCCTCTCCTTGAGACTTAGAATCCAGTCTAAGGGGAACTACCTGCATTAAGCAAAGCACAAAATAGGGATTACTTTTAGATATTTTAAGCAATTGATTTTCCTTTCCAGACCTTCGCTCTCCCACGGAACTCTCTTCTCTTTCTCTCCATGTGGTTTTAGGATTGGATGCAGGATCAGTGCAAGCCAAGCATTCTGTCACTGAGCTATACCCCAGCTCTCCTCTCATTTTATTTCTGAAAATTTTTAGTATAAGGAATGGATAAGAAGGTTTTGTTGATGAAAGGGACTGCAAGGCGAATCATGGTAGTCATTTTGATGACATTGTCTTGATACCTCTGATGCACAAGATACTACTGTCTCCAGTTTAGGGCTGGCCCCAAGAAGTTAAGTCAGCCCCAGGTTACCCACCTAGGAAATGGGAGGAAGGATTTGAATGTAGGCTTCTCTAATTATAACTCATACTTTTTTTCTACCCTTTTGAAGGGTTTGGGGAAATCTGCTATTTTCTCTTTGAAGAAAAAAAAATATTACCTTTGTAAATAAATTTTTAAGTCCCCCGAGAATGTACTATGATAGGCTTCTTTTTAGTTATAGATACCAAAGACTAGCTAGCAGCTTGACAGAAAATTTTTCTCTAGTAAGACTTAAATCTGTGTGGTAGTTTAAACCTGTTTCTCCTACCTTTTTCTAGTAGGAATCTAGACTATCTGGATGTCTTTCTGTACTAACAGCTCTTTCCTATAGAGAAAAGGGCAGATCACTAAGGAAATAAAGACACCTGGGCTGTGATAGAGCCGTTGCTGTTTAACTAGCTGTATGGTTTGGACAGGTCAGGTATCATTCTTTGTCTACTTTCCATCTAATGGAAGTAATGCTTGTCCTGCTTAACCATGGAGAAGTTTTTGAGCACAATATAATGTGTAAAAATGTTGAGAAAAATGCTTTACAAATTCTATTCTGTTTTCTCTGTTATAATATGACATGAGAGGAGAGAGAAAGAGATACAGATACGGATGCTTTCCCATTACACATAAGAGATGTTACTGATCAGTCATGGCTTTCTCCCTTGGCAAGTACTGACATGCCTATTGCCAGTTGATCAGGATTAGCATGGGCCGAAATTTGTATGTTATTCTTTCATAGATCCTTTCATTAATACTATATAATAATCTGATCCTTTTTTGTGCTGCTTGAAGAATTCTAATGACTGCCATGTTGTTGAGAACAAAACACAACAAAAGGTACATCACGTGTGCTCATTGTCTCTCTGTAGGAATGATGTTGGCTCCTTTAGTTTTTCTTCATAAATGTTAGGGAATTTTACTCTGAGCTTTCTATATCACCACTCCCAAAAGAGTTGAACACACCTAATCTTTTGAGATTTTTCTGATAGTATTTTTCTATTCTTCTTGGATTCTACTAAGCTTTTAGTGGGACAGCATGTACCTCTGTCCTTTAAGGGAGATGCATGGACTAGTTTTGGAAGACTTGGGAAGGAAGGGCCAGATCATTTATAGCAAATCACACTGTTTGTCTCAAGAGGAAAAGACCTTTAGTACATTGTTTTTGAACATCCAGCAGTGTGCACACAGATCAGAGCTGTGCTGTACTCAGAGTGGGGAACTGAAGCATCCATCATCCATGAGCACTTTGGATCTGACTTAATCAGGTCTTTTCAACCAATGATTAACACTGAATGAAGAAGCCACACAAGTGAGGACTGAGTGTAGGAATCACTGTAAAATTTTCCATGTTTGCTATTCCAAATATTTGATTTCTAACTAAAATTAGAAATACATATCATTGCCTCTCAGAATAAGTTGCTTTTTCATCTTCAAAGTCTGCTATAATTGTACTTAATAATTTCATTTTATTCTTAGGAGTAGGTGATTAACTGACTGGTTCTAAAAGGCCAGCATCTGGGCTAAAGCAGAGGAAGTAAACCATTTGATCATGTAGTTTGATTATTAAATCACAATGAACTTGGAATCATTTAGATAGTACTTGCTCTTTTGTAGTAAAACAGATTTACCCATAGAAACTAACTCTGGGAAACCTTCTTACGCATTCCATTATTCTGAAGTGCTGTGTTACTGACCATAATCAGATTTTCAGGGTTTTTTCTTTTTTCTTTTTTTCTTCCTTGCCCTATTATCTGAAGTTCACTTCATTTCTAGCCATATTAAAATTATGTGATTTTTTTGCAGAGGTGTAATATTTACCTTTTAGGGGGGTTGCTTGTAAATCAGAGACAAAATTGTCAACAGTAGGACTAACTGACCACATCAAGCCTTGCTAAAATAAATAGCACATCATTTCTTGTGCTTAATACACTGCAAATAATTTCTCCAGTTAAATGGGTCCTGATGAGGTCTCGATTATATGTTCCGAGTGTACTGATGCATGTATAAATACTTGATAAACTTTATCTGGAGCCTTGCTCAAATTCAGAGGTTATGTAGACTGCTTACTTCTCCTTGATCTCCCAAGTCTGTCAGGGAATAAAGGAAGGCAATTAAATTTGCCCAGGCTTGTTCTTCACAAAGCTTGCTGATTATTACTTTGTAGGTGGCTACACGTAGAATTGTGATCGTTTTAAGCGTCCAAGTACACTTTGAAAGTCTTTAATTTGCAGCCTTCCTCTTTCATCCCCTTTTCTTGCCAAATAAAGCAGCGTGACCCAGAGTGTTCCCTTTGCAGTCAGCCCTCAGCACTCCTCCATGAGCAGCACTAGCTGGCTCTGCTCACTCAATAGCCATTTCTGTCCATTTACTTTTCATACTGGCATAGAAGTCTTCAGGGCCAGCTTATGTAAATGTTTCAGGTTAATCATTCACTTCTAATGTTCTGTCCTCTCTCAGTTCCTTGCTCTCACAGGTGCTGTAGGCTGTTTTTATTTTAAATAAAGGCAGTGTTAATGACAGCTTTTTCTTCATGCAGTCAATCATCTGCTGTCTTCTTTGGATAAAGGGACATCCTTCTTTCATTTAATTTTTCACATGCTTTTCTTCTCTGATAGTTTCAGATGTCTGGTTGTAGAAAGTATGCTGCTTAATAAGGACCTGGGCTCCTGCCCCAGTTTTTCCTGATTATTTAGCCTTAGCCAAGTTACTAAAGCTCTTCAATCCTGTTCCCTATCTCAGACAGGGAACTACCTACGAGTCTGTTTTGACCATATTCCTGTGTTTCAGATACTTCATGTTTTCACTATTTCTTCTCAATTTGTTTTCCTATTCTTACTAGTGTTTCATGCTTTACCTCAAGAATTTGCACACACATACACACACACATCACACTAAGAGGGAGTTTTTTTGTTAGCAAACATTTAACACTAGATATATTTCAAAATTGTGCAACTTTCTAGCCTTTACAAAGATGACACAGTATCTATACTATGTTTAGAAAACACATTTATACTGCTATGTCTTAAGCAAAGTGTGTGACGAGACACATTAAATAAGCCATATAGAGACCAAACAGCCTCATATCTGGTTAGATTTGCCACCAGCAATGAATTTTCATCCAAACTTTGAAATAAAAACAAAAACTTTGTTTTTAGAGCTGTTTTGATTTTGGACTCAAGAATTATATAGGTTGGTCATACTCAGAACCCTACTACTTTCCTAAGAAATCTTTGCATCCTTTGGATAAGTGCATTATTGCTGGCATTGCTTATGAAGAACTTCCGTTCACCCAAGTCTGCCTGCCATGCATCTGAGCCCTAGTATTAATCAGCCTTCAGTTCACAATTTGTTGGTCTGCACTTTTGCCTCATGTAACTTTGCTGCTATATTCAGATGATGCCACAAGATGGTGCCCAAATAGCAAGAAATTTCTGTATCTCACATTCCCAGTGTCAGTCAATTCCCAACCAACATCCTTCTCCTTAAAGTACATCAAGTATAATTCAGAGGGGGTTTTTTTGTAAGTGATTTTACTAATTTGGAAGGTAGATTTGAAATAGTAAGTGTTAATTCTAAACTCACCTTGATTTCTGTAATCCACCTGCTTCATGATTTGAAGAATCTTTTATAGATATTATCAGTCTGGAACAAGAACTCTTAAAAAGAAGCAGTTAGGGCTTATGGTATGCATATAGTATTAAGGTGAATTGCTGTCAGCCATAAAGTTAGAACCAGTATCATGTACAGGAGAAACTATTTTTACATTATTATCCATATGAGTGACAAAATTACAGTTGCAAAGTGGCAATGAAAATAATTCTTTCTATGGTTTGGGTCACCAAAACATGGGGAACTGTACTAATGGGTCACAGCACTGGGAAGGTGGAGAAGCATTATTCTAGAACATTTCTCATTCCTGAAGTGCCCTGCAAAATCTTCACACAGATTTGCCTCCGAATTGTTCTCATTTAACTTAAGAGTAGGGAAATAGTGACCCCACAGAATGCTGCCACCATCTGAGTAGTTTGGAAGATTCAAACATTGGTGGCTCAGTGGGGAACAGCACTGGCTACACTTCCACAGAGGTTGACATGTTGACAGAGGTTTTTCTGTCCTGCCCTTGTCAAACATCTGTTTCCCAAATAATAGATTCAGAAGCTTAATATCAGCTATAAAATGTTTGGCCTATGGCTCAGGCTTATTACTAGCTAGCCCTTACATCTTAAATTAACCCATTTGTATTAATTTATGTATTGCCACTTGCCTTGGCAATACTGGTCTACTGGCTCCTTGGGCAGCTGGGCTGGAGTCCCCTGACTCCACCTTCCCCTTCCCAGAATTCTCCTAGTCTGGTCACCTGCCTATGCTTCCTGCTTGGCTATTGGCCAATCCATGTTTTATTAAACCAATTTGAGTAACAAATCTTTACAGTGTACAAGAGCACTATCTATTCCACAGCAGACCTGGGTCTGATTCAGTACTCAGCTCTTACAGAGGACCTGAGTTTAATTTCTAGCACTGTATCATGGCTCAGAATCGTTAGTAACTCTAGTTGCAGGGAATCCAACATTCTCTTCTGGCCTCCAAAGGCACTAGGCATGCAAGTGGTACATAGACACACAAGCAGACAAAAATGCTTATACATTCAAAAATAAATAAAATATATTCTTAATCCCTGTTGAAATGTTTAAAAAAAAAAAAAAGTTGAACACACAAGCAATTAGGGATGGTCACTTGGAAGCACTAGACACACCTGAAAAGGAGACTTAAGCACCTATTAGCAAGATTAGACACTGAGTCTTCCTACATCTTACTTATCAATATCATTTATTTTCCCAAATCCTTATACTTCTTATTCAGAAACCATACAGTGATGGCCTGGGGAAATGGCTCCTGGTGTAAAGATGTGTTGGCTCATTGTGTTAGATAGACAGTTGTCACTAAGCTAATGAGCTGAGTGCAGTCTTCAGAGCCACCCGCTGTGTAGGAGAGAGCTGACTTCCACAAGTTCCCCGCTCGCCTCCACATGTCGTCATTGGCGGGCACACAGATGAACACATACATACTATAACATGCTTTAAAAATGGGGTGGGTGCAGTTTACAGTGGGCATCCTAGTGTGGCTTCCTACTGCTATGACAAAGACTGACCAAAACTAGGTCATAATTTATCACTGGGGAGGTCTGGGTAAGAGCTCAGGGCAGGGCACCTGGGTGGGATCTAAAGCACACACCACTAAAGAATGCTGCCAACTGACTTGCTCCTCATGGCTTGCTCAGGGTGGCACTGCCCATAGTGGTCTGAGCCCTCTCATATCCATCACTGATCAAACAAATGCCTCTTAGACTGCCTGCCTGCAGGGCACTGTGATGAGGGGCCCTTTCCTCAGACGGCTTAAGCCTGTGTCAGATTCACAGGAACTAAGCAGTGCGGTTCCCCTCGGGCAGAGGCTTATTGTGTGTCTAACATGTGTAGTGCCTGCGTTTCTGTCTTCAGTATGACAAAGAAGAAGAAAAAGAAAGAAAATGGAGAAGGAGTCGAGAGAGGAAAGACAAAAAAGGTTAAAGAATGTCTTAGAGTAGTATGAATTCTATAAAGCACTTGGAAAGTTAGAGATATTAACCTCTGGACTCAGGTGAGCTGATCAGAAAATCTACAATTTGACTTGTAATTTGAGTAAAGGAGACTCATGGCTATATGAAATACATAATGGTATAATTAACGTTGACCTTTATTTACAGAGAGAAAACGGTTGGAAGCCAAACAGCGAGAAGACATGTGGGAAGGCAGAAGCCAGTCTGCAGTTTGAACATCACTTACTGAAAGGGTGAAGCCATGAATTAGAAGTGTTCTCAGATTCTTGAGACAAGAGGATCCTTCCAGAGCCATGTACATGCAGACGAGCGTGTTAAAGAAAACGTGACCAAGACCACAAACTGGAGAGTATAGCAAAAACAAGGAGTACCGTCCCCACCCTAAATTCAGGACTGTCTTCCTGGGGTAGATGTGAAAAGAAACCATCAAATAAGAAGAAAAGTGTGAGACGTGGCTTCTGAGAGTCCTCTGGATAGAAGAGCTCATTTTAGTGTGGTCACACTTCCAAGAAGTCTAAAGCACGTGCAAAGCAGAATAGAGGATCCATGAGGCGTTGGAGGCCCACGTGACCTTAGTACTTGAGGAAGTTGAGAACGGCAGAGGGGTGGGAAGCAGTTCATAGAGACAGGTGCTGGTGTACTCGGCAGGTAGAGTCTACACTGCTGCCTCCCGACCTCTAGAGCCAGTGAAGGGCAGCACATGGGTATTTTGACTCCTGAATATCTTCTAGCTTGGTGCCTGGTACTGTTCAGCTGCACAGCAGCCAGGACTCTTCCTCCATCCTTCTTCACAGTGAGCCAGTCCTGGGGAGCTGAGTGCCAGCTCTAATTTAAGCAGTAATACGTTGTGTGAGAAAGAGATTAAAGGCTATTTTATAAATCATTCTGTGTTTGTAAATTTTGCCATCACCTCTCCACTCAAAACCTACAAACAACGAAAGGAGAAAAAGGAAAGAAAGAAAAACCTGTAGATGAGCTCTTGAATATGTCTCTGATGCTGTGCCTGGTTTAAACGGGTGCTGTTTTTAAAACCCCCAGTGAATAGAGTGCTCTCTATTTTCTGCTCCAGAGTACACTCCCCAAGTGACCATCCTGGTGTGTCTGTGTGGCAGCTATTCTTGCCTTGTCCTCCTGATGCATCTCCCCTCCAGCTTCTTGCCTTTTCCGTAGCTGTCTACTCTGACACCCTGCAGGAATCATCTGGCGCCCAGCATGTTCTCCGTACAGCCTTAGCCTGTGCCAGACCATCCAGGACAGCAATGAGCTGCCAGAACGAAATAACTCCAGGCAGTGAGAAGTTCCCAAAAGGACGTGGACAGGTCAGAGCCACCAACTCAGGCCTTTTCTGTTTTGTATCTGCCTTCTTCACAGTTTTGGAAATTAGCTCTGTGCTGCAGAAAAGGTAGTGCTAGTCTGTAGAGTGCTGAGGAGGCAGGAAGTGGTGTCATGGTGTGCTTTCATCTAGGGCAGATGCCTCTTTCTATGCCCATGACAATGATGGATTGTTAGCTTTGTTTAGAACATGGTAGAATGGGGCTCTTCAAATACTCCTCAAATGACACTGCCTTGGGTCTGAATTTTGACCTGTTCAGTCTTGGAGGCCTGTCACAATTCTTTAGTATTGTTTCTCTCATTCCAGGTTCCCTTTTCCAGTGGTCTGTCCTATATAGTGACTGCCACCATTCCATATGTGGGGAAATATGTTGTTTTTTTTGATCCTCTATTTCCACTTAAGTCTTTGGCTTGTACCTGTAGGAGTCATGCTCTCTGTCTTTATAGAACCCACTTCTCTAATATCAGTTTGAACAGTGGGTACATCAAAAAAATGTCAAGGATTCTAGCATTGGCTTTTATTATTATTAATTTTATGTGTATCTATGTTTTGCCTGAATGTCTGTAAATGCTTGCTAACTGTAGAGTATGTCAGATCTCCTGGAACTGAATTACAGATGGTCATGAACCACCATGTTGATGTCAGACATTGTACCTGGGTCCTCTGGATGAGTCAGGCTCTTAACAGCTGAGCCATCACTCCAGCCATAGCATTGCTTTATACGGAGATGTACTTCTAAGGCACACACTTGCCATGTTTTGGTGCCCTACTCCATGTTAGATAGCAGAACTATAGCCACACATGTGCCCACAGGACAGCACTCTTACCTCTGAGTTATACTTTCAGGCTCTGTTTGGATTTTTTGAAGACTAGGAGAGATCTTGAGAATCAAACAAAATGGCATTGCTTGTCACTTGTCTGTTAAAGTACTTGTTAACTGTTTAGTGTCCTTTAAAAGGCATTATTAATGATAATGTACAGACCCATGTTTATTACCTAGTTTTTAAATCAGTCTCCTCATATCCAAAATTGTTTCTTTTCTCATTAAATGTCCCAACAGCCTGTCTTCCATCTTATGATCAGCTACTTTTAACTCTCAGGATTATTTTTATAATCAATCTCAAAGAATAAATTTTTTTAGGTGACATTTGAAAGTTAGGGGACATTGCTGTTTTACTCCTAATTGAAAATGTGTCTTGCTTACATTATTCCAGTAGTTGGGATTTCTGTGTACTGGCCAGTGGGAAGTAGTCCTGGTCATGACCTAGCAGACTACCTTGAACTTGTCCATGCATGATTAAATTTTTAATTATGCCTAAGCTCACCTTTTTTTTTTTTTTTTAAGATTTATTTATAGATTGTTGTGAGCCACCATGTAGCTGCTGGGAATTGAACTCGGGACCTCTGGAAGAGCAGCCAGTGCTCTTAACCTCTGAGCCATCTCTCCAGCACCTAAGCTGAACTTTTATCAGAGGAGTGAACAGTGTGTGGCTGCCACTGTCTCCTGGAGCAGACCTCTGTAATATAAGGAGAACTAGTGGGATGGTGTGGCTGCTATGAAAGATGTTAGCTATTGGGGGTGACACCTCATGTTCTCTGCTGTACATATATGTTTTATGTATGGTGAACATCTAAATCTCAGGATTATGTAAAATTTATAGTAGAAAGTTACAATTAGTATGGATCCTAGTTTTGTCTTCATAGCATAAAGGCCTTTGTAGTATTAGAAGGTTAGTTTCTGAAGAAGCAGCTTCCTAGCACTTCAGTTTCCCTGAGGCCACACAGTGCCAAGGTGAACATCTTCTGAGGCTTTAGTTCTGTCTGGAATTTGGTGGTTGGTATTCTGTTAACATTCCTCATCTGGTTATAAGTCATGCCTGCCACCAGTCTTCCCGGGTCTTTCTCTTTCAACTCAGAAGTTTAACAGCACAGTCCTTGTGTAGCTTTTTCCAGGAATTAGAACTGGCTGCACCTACCAACCATTTGATGTGGGCAGGGAGGCTGAGACCCTTGCTGCTGGGTACTGTCCGCCCAGCCTGCTTTTTCTGGCATCTTGGAAACTAGATCTAACAAGAAGCTGAGGGTAAGCTCCCTGCCCAAATCTAGTCATCAGTCACCACCCCTCCCACCCCAGCCCCCTAGCTAGCTGCACATTCTTTTGCAGACCATTAACTTCATGTATGAGGATAATGTTGTCACTGTTTGCTGGATCCAACAGGAAATCAGTCCTTCCCTTGTTTACCTAAACTACTACACCAAAATAGGCTTCCTCTGCCAAATGAAGGAGATGAGGGCATGGAGGAAATGGAAAAGGGCACTTTGTAGCCACAGAACATGTCCCTTGTCACTGTCGGGTGGTCTGTACATTGTGGGGAGGAGAGAACTGTAAATCAGCTCTGCCTGCTACCTTTCATAGCCTCTATTGTAAAAGTTTACGGTCTTTGGATTATACCATCTCACTCCTCCCCATCACCTCTCAACCTTTCTGACCCGAGTTTCAGTGTTGAGCCTTGGGAGGGTAACTGTAAAGCAGGTTGGTATCTGATTGGAGAAAGAGACCGGGGTGGGCTATCCCAAGGAGCCTGTTCTGAGCATCTTTGTCCAGCTGTGAAGGACAAGGGCAGAGGGCTATGCACTGGGAGCTACAGATGCACAGCTGCCTGGTCCTGGAGCAGTCCATAATGAGCACACTTTATTGGCTTTATAAAGACCTAGAAGGATCTCTGTGCACATGTCAGTGGAGAAAAGGTCCAGACATGCCCAAGACCCTGGAGTCTTACATCACCTGAGCATGAACAGAGCACAGCCACCTCACACGTGGATGGTGGCCTTTCACAGACTCAGGAAGTGTTCTCACTTCTATTTCCCCAGTCTTCTAACTGCCAAACCTGTCTTCATGTTCTTGCCGAGTGGTTTGACTAACCAGTTTCTTCCCAATTGCAAAAGTGTGTGTAGGGTTAAGTGGCCTTAGTTAAATATGAAGTTTAGGCTAACCCTGCAGTGTGGTTAAAAGAAACTGGACTGCCTGCTGGATGTGGGATACACTGTTGTCTCCTTTGGCAGAGGTCCTGACAGAGACTGTGTTTATGTGGCCTCAGCTGTCTTTAACCCTTGCTACTCTGTAAGAAAGGCCCTGTCTTGCTACTTGGTGAAACTTGCCTCCCACCGCACCACTGTATTTGGGGGTGTTGATCTATCAGGAAATGGAGGGAGGCCTGAGGGTTCAGGGGTATTAGAAACACCTCTGTGTGTGACAGAATGAAGGAGAGGCTTCAGAGGATGAGACATGAGTTCTGAGTGAGGATAGGGTGAGGGACAGCATTCACCAGTCCCTCTGCCAGGTGGGACTTGGACGGAGCTCGTAACAGAAAACTAACTCCACTTCCTGTGTTCCTTGGTCCTCTGTCCTCTGCTCTTCCAAGACGTTTGCAAAGCACCACTTAGATAGGGACCTTGGCCACAGTTCATCCCTAAGGAGCGTAGAGTTCCTGAAACTGGGAATTGTGCATCAAGTTTTGAGGCGGATTGAGTCTCGTTAAGGAAGAGAAGGCTTGGCTGGCCGGAGCTTGGAGGCCATGCTGTATGAATAGGCACTTGGAAGAGGCCCAGAGCCATCCTGAGAGTGCTGCCGTCCAGGGTGGTGATCTGGCCATCAAAAGCTTCCTGAGCAGGTTCTTGGTGTTCCTTGTCACTGGCCCCTTGTCCTGTGAGTCAGGGCTCTGTGAAGGGCATGGCTCCAGTAAGCTGAGGTATCTGGTGTGTGAACAGAGCTGGGAGTGTGCAGCAGTGGCTTCAGATCAGGTTGTTCCTGAGTCGATGTTCCTGCTCTAGGGAGAGCTCTGTATTGGGTCGGTAGGAATCTCCTGCGGGCCAAAGAAAAACAGCTAAGTGGCCAAACCCAGTGCAGCCCCTTTCCATCAGGGCAGTCATAGGCACAGACAGGCAGTCTATTGAGTGCAAAGAGCTATGCTGGCTCTTTGTTCCCTCTCCAGGTTCATTCTATGCCCTGGGATCTGGCCACCCTACTTCTTGCCTTGTCCCCGGTTTCTGCCTGGTACCAAGAGCAGGAAGTTGGGAGTGAAGGGAGAGGCCAGTCTTCCTGCTGTGGCTCTGCAGTGGCAGGGACTGTCTGTGACTGCAGCTCCAACCCGTTTCACCCCCCTCCTCCGTGATGCCGCACTGGCTCCTGGCTCCCAGATGCCCCCACCCCAGCTTACAGGGTTGGTAATTTTCCATCCCTTTACTGCGGGGCTCGGGGTCACTTGTTCCCGGGCCCCTGAGGTGCTTTTGTTGTATAACTTGGGTGCATTGCACTGAGCCGTCATGTCTGTATTAAGGACTCTGGGGCTCTAGCTTCTGGCATTGTTTTTCTGTCCTTCATCCCTGCCCTGGATCCCTAGCAGTCAGAATATGTAGGCTCTGCTGTCTGCGTGTACACAGCCCCACTTCCTCTCACATTCTTGTTCGGAGTCAGCAAAGTTCTCAGTTACCCGGATGTAAAGCTTAGATGCTCTCCCCCATTTGTTGGCAGAGTTGCTTTTAAAACAAATGAGGCTCTGGATGTCGCTCAGTGATAGATTACCTGCCCAGCCCACGGAAGGCCCGCCTGTGCCAACTCAGTACCATAGAAGAAATCTAAAAACAAACTGTTCCTGACTGAAATTTGTCGGTGGTTCCTAGAAGCCCATGGAATATAGGCGTCAGTGTCCCTATTTCAGAGATGGAAACCAGGAACTGCTCAGTGCCTCGCAAACCTCGGGGCCTTGGGATCCCTGTCACAGCACAGCCTCCTGTAACCCCTCCCTGAAGAGCACTTCAGTGATCTGGCAGTTCATAGTCTGTTTCTATAAAAGAAAATTTCCCAGGCAGAGTGGCACATGTATGTCCTTAGTAATGCCTAAACCAAGGAGGCTGAGGCAGAGGATGCCTCAAGTTCAAGGCCAGCCTTAGCTGCATACCAAGACCCTGTTTCAAACAACAAAAATTTTTAATTAAAAGAACTCTGTAGCTGCATGGATGCACTGCTCTTGAGGTCCCGAGTTTGTTTCCCAGCAACCACACTAAGGGCTTGTAGCTTCAGGCTGGGGAATCCAATGCCTCTGGGCTCCATGAACACTTTGCACTTGTGCACATACCTTTCCACATGCACACAATTAAAAATAAAAGAAGAAACTCCCCAGGTTGAGATTTCCTGTCTTAGGTTTGAGAGTGGTAGGACTAGGTTTAGAAGACAGGCACATAGAATGCTCTTTGTCTTCTGTAGCTCTCCTCTTTCAAACCTCACTCCAGCACCGCATCCTGATATCTCATCCAGCCTCCAGGGATGGAGGGATTCTATACAAAGGCCTCCTTCCTCTGCCCCTCTGACACTGCAGTCTTCCCGGCCCTATTTATATACTGACGGTAACAGTAAAGATCCAGGGAACTTTTCCTGAGAAGAAGGCAGCTCAGGAAAGGGGACAGGTGTGGACAGGAAAAGCATTTTAGTTTGTTTCCCTTGTGATAGAGACAAGGTTTCTATGTGTAGCTCTGGTGGTCCTAGAACTCACTGTGTAGACCAGGCTGTCCTTGAACTCAGTGATCTGCCTGCCTCTACCTCTCAAGTGCTGGGATTAAAGGTTTGCACTATCACACCCAGCCAGGAAAAGAAAATCTTGATGTGGCTTGAGAGACTAGGAAAGATTTTAAGAGAATGGAAATTAATTTTACAGTCAGTCATTCATAACAGTGTGTAGTTGCTGGGTGGTGAGGTTGATGGTCTGACCATGTCATCCCATCCAAAGCTGTCTGTGCATGCCTACAAGTCACACCCAGGTGTACTTTTAAAGTTTTCCAGCTCCCTCCTACAAAAGGCTGTTTGTTACCACGGCTGAGTTACCTGTATGGCAGTTGTGCAGCCAGACTCGCTGCCCATCATACTTGCAACGGCAGCGCAACATGTTGTTGGAGAAATCTGACTCTGCCACATCATTTGTGGGGTTCACAACCACCTGCAGTGAAGGAGACAAGTGGGTGATGTGGTTTCTGAGTGGGTTGACGTGTAGAGTTCTTTACACCATACCTAGTATCTTATAAAGTGTCCTTTCTATGTCCTGATTTGCTGATCCTTAGTCACCCCCAGAAAGTACACATTAGCATGCCTCCTCACGGATGATGACTAGGAATTTCCCAGTGTTCACTGAATAGGGACTGAAGCCAGGAGCTTTGGGATTCCTGTGAGGGCTCTTCCCCTACAACACAGTTCCTAAAAGGATAGGTCTGTAGGATCCCATGGGAAACAAACCACCTTCCTCTGACCCCAGGGCATCTGTGACTGCTGGAAATTATCCTTACCTGGAAGATATAATCCCCTGGACCCACATCTGTGATATCCACCCACTGGCAATCGATGTCATGCCGGTATGTGTCCCAGCAACCTACAGCCACTCCTTGTTCCCCAAAGTTGGCACACGCATAACGCCGCTGCACTCCTGTAAAGCAGAGCACATAATTATCACAGCATCAAGAAGTGTGACCAGGCACTGTGTGGTCCTTCATAGGCTTCAGCAGGTAGTCTTCTAACTGGTTTTACCAGCTCCGGACTTCCGCCCAGTACATGAGTTTGGGGCCTATGGTTCAGTTAAATGACTTGCTCAAGGATAGAATTTATGCCAACTGAATTTGGCATGGGTAAACTACATCCATGACGAGGACAGTGATGTTTTGGATGTGCTAGGAAAAATCCCTATTGGCCTAAGAAGTGTGAGTGGGGATTCTAGCCCTCTGGTACTGATTCTGTTCTCCAGCCCTGAGGTCTGATATTCATCCGGTTATATTACTAAGGGATCAGACTGTGGAAAACAAGCAGGAAACGCATTCTCTGCCCTCCAAGAGCTGCTGAAAGTTTTAAGCCTTTCTGAGGTGGTACAGAGCTCTGGGAATTGAGAGGAAATGAGGATTTCCACTGAAGGTTTTGGAAGGCAGAAATTGAAGTTTTTGAATTGCCCTTGAGTGTTATTGCCAAGCTAGACTCACCAGGAGCATGGGGCTGTTGAATGAGGAAGAGAGGAGCTTGACCCCAGAGGTACATGAGAGATCCCTTAAGAGTGCACCAGGAGGCTACGTGATAAGAACCCACAAACCTGTGGGGCAATTTGTGTCTTCTAGACAGAAGCTGGCCTTGTGCCCCTCAGCCACTTTGGAGCCATTGAGTGTGAGCAGATCATAATGGGTGAAGACTTCGATGCTGTGGTAGTGCCTGAGGAAGAAGCAGAGCTGTCAGCCCCACAACAGGAGTAGGTCATCTGGAGAGGTTAACAGTGAAGGATGAGGACCCATCATTACCCAAGGAGGAAAGTTATAATAACAGGGCAGTGCCCTTCTTCCCAAACTCAAGATTAGCATGCTCACAGACCTCTTTGCTGCCGCTCCTGTCAGGCAGCAAGGCACAGCTATCTTAATTTAGGTAAAAGAGGTACAAACTGGCTGCAGGGTCCCAGGTTGGGATGGGGAGCATTAGCCAAGAAATGGCCTCATAGTGAATGAATATGGGGATAGAGTTAACTCTGCTCCATCAGCCTGGGACCGAATTGCTACCTTATTTCCTAATCCATGGTAATGAGAGCTCTGTGTATGCTGTAGGAAAAGGTGCTTATTAACTCAGGCCAGGCCAAGTCCCCAGATCGCTGCCCACACCTCCCAGCTTTCTCTACACATGGCTGTGTCCTGAAAGAAAATAGCAGAATTCCCTCCCTCCCGCTCTGCCTCCTTTCTTGTCTGGAGGGCCCTTATAAGAAAGGATGCCTATTGTCTCCTTCTGTACCAGACTGCTCCCTGCCATTCTTTGAGGCTTCACCTTGTTACTACAGGAAGCTGCCAACCTTTTCTGCAGAGCAAGCATCCTATTTTGGGCCTCTAGGTTTCTGAGGTCTCCACTTTACTTGGCTTCTGAAGACAAAAGCCACCTAAGGCCCTATATAGGCAACGTGTGTAATAGTATAGATCAACTGCTTGCAATCACATCTCTGGAATATTGATGTGGGAGCTGGTCCCATAAGCACCATCCACATAAGGTTGCAGCCAAGGAAGATGTAAGGGTGTGGGGGCAGGAAGATGCTCCCCTTGTCTCCAGGTGGCTAGAAAGGCCAACTACCAGGAGTTTACCTGAGGCCAGGGAAAACCAAAGTGTTTAGTCCCTGGACTCATAAGCACTAACCTGTGACATTGGTGCCAAATCCAGCTGTGGCGTCCAGCCTTGGGCCGGAAGTCAGCCCGGCCGAGGTTGTAGATCTGCGAGGAGAAACGCAGCAGGCGCCGGTGTCCATAGGGCCAGTCCATGAGGTCAGCAGACTTGGAGAGGCAGTTTTCCTCGTGGGCACAATACAGCATGCTGAGTGGACGATCCTCCAAGTAGGCTGTCTCTTGTACCAGCTGGGCATTCATCACAAGGTCTGGGGCAGCTGGCGGGGCAAGGGAGGCACAGTGAGGGAGCAGCAGAGCCTGCTCTTCAGCACCAGGGCAACTGAGTCAGAAGATGTGAGCTCTAATGATAAGGGGAGCAGCCCATCACTGGCAGGGTAGCCGCTCCATTGTCATGGTTAAGGCGTCCGGCTTGGAGCCAGCATTCAGTATTGCCTGGGTTTCTGGCTGTACCATTTACCGGCTCTGCGGCTGCTTAATGTGTTCTGTCTCATGTTTGTCATCTACAAGGTGGGAATCACACTGGTGATATTAATAGGTTGTATCTGTAATGTGCTTCGAACATTGTCCTGCAGTAAACAGGAAATGGATATAAGCTATTATATCTTTTGTAAATGCTTTTTTTTTTTCAATCTTACAAAGTACTTTCAAGCAGCTTAGTGGATAAAAGCCTTTCAAAGGCATTCCTAATACCTAACTTGGTTGGTTCAGCCAAGTGCCTGTCTTTACCTGCACCTCAGTCTCTCAGTGTCTCTGTCTGGAGCATGAGGGCCAGATTGGAAACCGAAGGAGTTGGTCCTGGAGCCTGCCCCTCAACTGTGCTGTTGAGGCTGCTGAGGTGTGCTTTTGTGCTCCTCTAGGTGGTCCATTCTAGCCACTGGCCACTTTCATGGGTGCCCCCATGTATTACATTTCTCAGGTATCCCGGGTGTATCCCCAGGGCCTCTCGCCATGCAAAAGTCCAACCTGAGGTCAGCAAGATGCCTCAGCCAGTGGAAGTGCATGCCATGCAAGCCCAACTACACATACACACACACATACATGCACACGCACATACACATACACACATACATATACACAAACACACATACACACACATACACATACATACACATACATACACACGCACATACACATACATACACACATACATATACACATACACATACACACACATACATACACATATACACACGCACATACATACACACATATACACGTACACACATACACACGCACATACACATACATACACACATACATATACACATACACACACATACACATACACACGCACATACACATACATACACTCACCCCAATAATAATTCTAATTGTTTTTAAATCCTGCGTGTCTATGTCAGTCCAGCCTCTTTCCTCACCTGTAGGGGGCTCCCTTCTGGAGCCTCCACCATTGCTATGTTTCAAGTGTCAGTGCTGGTGTGGAGTGATCCGTTGCTGTTACCATGTAAACTCAAAGGAGAAACGTGCTCTTCCTTGCAGGTGTGAGGGGTTTGGAGATCTGGGCAGATGCGTGTAAGGCTCTGTGCTGCTGAGAGCGGATGGGAACATGCGTTTGTTTCTCTGGCTGGGCTATGCTACATGATGCCTGTTGGGACACTACCCATGCACTTGGAATTCCTGTGCTTGTGTTGGGGAAAGTCAGGATATGGCCACTGACAGACCTGAGGTTCTGAAGGAAAGGAGAGCTCTCCGGGAGAGTGAGGAAAACCCACAACAACAGAAACAGATTCAAAAACCAAGGCGGGGAGGTGAGGACAAGCGGCTGGTCGGCCACCTGCCCAGCTCTGAGCACCAGATGTGCTCAAGAAGAAAGACAGCTGCCATGGAGGCAAAGGGAAAGTCAAGATTGCCAGGCCGGGGTAACCAGCGTGTTGTGAGGCCTGGTTGCAGAGGGCTCCACTGACTTCCTGTCTCTTTCAGGGGAGAGTGGGAAGGGCGTGCTCAGGACTCTCCCAAGAGTGTGCTCCAGAGGGCTCGCTGGCTGGCAGGCTAGGATGTCTTGGGGTTGGAGTGTGACTGAGGGGAAGGCCAGTGGCCTCTGGGGTCGGTGGCGGCCTGCAGCCTTTGGACTGCATGTAATTATCTTGGCTCCGGCCTTGGCGGTCAGTGTGAAACAGCTGCTGCTGCCCTGAGAATCTCGGTCTGTGGGGCAAACTCTTGCCACAAAACCGTCTTGTCCTGAAGCCTGTTGGGTAAACCCCACGGCTTGGCCTCAGGCTCTGGTGTGCCTCACATTTGTGTATCCTCTACAGTATTTCCTACAAACAACAATAAATTCATTTTATGCTGTAACTCAGCACACTCACAGTTCCTAGAAAAACCATCACCCTTACTAAGCGGAATGGAATGCCACGTTTTCTAGTCTGTCTCACTCTTCTAAAACTGTTGTTTCCAGTCCCCAATTGAGATGCCTTCTTTTAGCTTCTTGTGCTTTTTTGTTTTCTCAAATTTCATTCTCACAGAAACTCCATGAGGGAGGAGGGCCGGGCAGGCGTTGCATCTGGATATGACAGATGGCTCAGCTGTACAGCCGGAGAATGGTGGAGCTGCTGTGTCCACTCCCTGCCCCGTCACCCACCGGTCCCATCACTCACTGTTCATGCAGGCCACTCCAGCGGAGAAGCGCCCCGGGCCGTGGGAGCAATGCACAGGCCCATGTCTCTGACACTGCTGAAGGGCCAGCTCTGTGCCCAAGCACTGAACTCCGCTCATCACCACCTCTTTGGCCTCTGGTGTCCCCTGCCAATACCAGGTGTCCTAGGGAGACAGCCAACATCGTCCCGTCAGAGCAGAGAGCTACTGCACTGAGTGCAAGTCATTCGGATGCCCCCATCCCACCAGACAGTCCAGCATAGGCCTTACAATCTTACTGATAGGAATCCTATCTCATGGGTAAACCATGTCACATTTGGACTCCTCTGATATTAAATGCTAATGTCATTGGGGCAATTCTCTGCTACCTGTGGCACTGTCCCATCCATCTCCAAGAAGGCAGCTCTGCTGTTTGAACAGGACAGGCTTGGTCCCTCATTCCTGTATCAGGTAGTGTGTCCTCATTCCCAGCTGGAGGGTAGAGCCCAGGCCTCTGAGTGAAGTCTGCCCTTGCATTGCCCAGGAGGCTTGTTGGCTGCAGTGAATTTGCCCCTATATACTCTTGAAATTTGAAATCCTCTCCCTGGGGAGCACATTGCAACCCTGGCCCCTCATTCCCTCAATGGAGTCAAACTTTAGTCTGCCACAGGCCTTTCCACAGGCTGTTTCTTCTTCTTGCCTCTTATCTGGCTAACTTCAGTTCCTGGTTCCCACCGATGGAGATGCACTGCAGGCCATCTGAGCAACCTTGCCTCATCTGTGCCAGTGTCTATCACACCATCCTCAACACCCAGTCTGTAACAACCCAACCGTAGCTTCACTCAGTAATTGCCAGATAGATGCATGGCTAGCAGCTCTGGCAAACATTCAGTCCTGGGGCTGGAGAGATGGCTCAGCGGTTAAGAGCACCATCTGCTCTTCCAGAGGACCCGGGTTCGATTCCCAGCACCCACATGGCAGCTAACAACTGTCTGTAGTTCCAGTTCCAGGCAAACACCAAGGCAAATAAATAAATAAAATAAATAAATAAAGTTTAAAAAAAAAAAAAAAAAAAAAAACATTCAGTCCTGTCAACCCAGGAGGCTGAGGCTTTACAAAAGAAGCCAGACTGGACCTACCTTGATAGCGAAGTTGGCGTATCCCAGGCCAAGTTGCCGGCAGGTCACCATGGCTTCCATGAGCCCCCAGTGGTCACTGCATATAGTCCCCCAGCGTGGGACCCCATTCACTTCCACCTGCACCTCCACCACTCCCTCTTCAGAGTTGCGTCCACCGGCCAAGCGCACCTATGATCGTCAGAGGTGTGTAAAGGAGGAAGTCAGGGTGGCAGGCTGGGAGTTCTGTCAGAAAGTGTGGTTTGATCCTACACCAGACATCACTACCACCCATCTCCTGTGTACTAACTTAGTTCACTGGCTAGTGTGTGATGTCCCGGCATGCTAGAGAAATATGACATTTGTGCCCATGGCAGGGGTTTGTGCCCTGGACCTTGCCTTCCTCACACATAATAACCCCATTATGCTGACTCAGTTTCCCAAGGGCATTTGTTTTTGTCACCTTGTTGACTGTTGACCCATTAGAGAGCTAACACCGTTTTCAAAGACAGCAGCAGTTTACCCACCCCAATCCTCCTGTCTCCCCCCATCCCCTGTCCTTAGTGCTCAGGACCTGGGAGTGTGAGCCAGTGTGTATAGCAGTAAAACCCCATGTCCTTCCGCCATCTGTGGGACTATATGTGGAGCCAGGTGACAGAAGAGGGTGGTCAGGCCAGCCCCAAGGGCACCCGGACCACCAGGGCAGAAGTCATAGCTGTTCTGAACCCCTCCCCCTGACTCCAGGTTGTGTCCTGGGGCTCCCCAGACCCTGCCTGAGGACATACTCAGACTTAAACCCACCTGCTTTTGGAAGCCCATGTCAGGGATGTTGCATCTGACAGCAGCGTCATTCGCATGTTGACAACCATTCTGTGACCCTTCCAGGGCAAAGCAGTCACTGAGGGTCCGCTCATACCCCCTGCAGCGTACCTCGCTCAGGTGGATGGGTCCTAACCCTGCAGGGAAGAGCGGACTGTGTGAGGCTCCTCTGTAAGCCACACCTGTGACCTCCCCTCCTGGAGAGTGAACTTTCTATTCTGGCCTCAGAGAGCCAGTGACACACGGACCTTCCTACACACCCCAAACCTCCTTGCTCACCTTGGCCCAGCTGGGCCCCAAAAAGGGCCTCTCGGGCAGAGCCAAAGCCAAGCTGACGACACACAACGCTGGCTGAGATGAGGTTCCAGCTGTGGTCACAGACGGTGCCCCACTGGCGGTTCATGAGCACTTCCACACGGCCCTCGCCCACCTGAGCCCCAGAGCGCAGGCGCACCTTCAGCTCCTGCTAAAGAGGAGAAAGCTGGCATGAGGAAGGGCAGCATCCTGAGCCACCGGGATGGACCTCGGGGCGGGGCTCCTGCAGGCTGCAAGGCCAGAGCCAAGGCTTGGCTAATCTTGCCTGGGGCTTCCTCAGCTGTCCTTTTCCCAAGCTCTTCTTCACTGACATGGGGGAGGGGAGGTCCTGACTTCTTGGTCTTTGCAAGAGAGGGTTTCTCTGGGTAGCTTTGGCTGTCCTCGAACTCAGAGATCTGCCTGCCTCTGCCTGCTGAGTGCTGGGATTAACGGTGTTAGCCACCACTGCTTGACTCTCAGCTGCTTTTTAAACACAAGGCCAGGCTCAGGTTCAGTACCTTCCCCCTCAGTGGCTACAGCTAAAAGTTGATTAGCCTTTTCACAGTTGCCTTCTCTCCATGGCAAGTGATGCCAGCTTTCCATCTATGGTGGGATGATACATGATCTCTTTTGTGAAAAATTCCTAATGTTCTTTCCTTCTGTGAGCCCAGCTCCTCCTGGAGTATGGTTCCTCTTCCCTGTACCCAGGGGACTGGGCACTGCTGAGAAGGACCCCAGCTTCAAGCTGGTCAAGAGCACCCTGGGGCCTACCTCTGCACGGGACTCCTTGCGCCTGGGCTTCGGCTTCTGTGGCTGAAAGTGGGGCCCTGCCACACAGCTGACCACAGCATGCATGCCGCCTGGACAGGCTGGCCGAAGCTTGCCCCTTCCTGGAGCTACCTGTACCTGGCACTTGGCCAAGTGAGGCTCTGTCCCCAGGCAGTCAACCCCATGAATCCAGAAGGAATTCTTTTTTGTCAGGCCGTTCAGCCTAGAAGACAAGGGAATATGGATGGGGGTTGAATGGGCATGAGGGAGCTGGGGAGGGGAAGGGGGGTTCAGGGGAGAATGGGAGAGGAGAAAAGGGGGGTCAGGGGAGGAGGGATAAGTACGTCATGCCATACCCGTGTCTGCCCTCTAAAATACCCCTCCTCACCTAGACTTGGGATCCTTCATCTTCAGATTCCAGACTTTTCTGTGGTAGAGGAAACAGAGTGGAGTGGAGTGAATCACACACACACACACACACACACACACACACACACGCACACGCACACGCACACGCACACGCACGCACACACACACACACCCCGTGCGCATGCCCCATTCCTCAGGTCTGAAGTTTGTAGCAGACTTTATAGCTCATAGACTCCCCGATCTTCCCCCATCCCTCTCCCCGCTTCCTTTCTCCCTCTAAAGTCTCTACTGTGCTGGGGCTGCCACGGAATAAGCAGCTCATTTTGTCACTCTATCTAGATTGAGGGATCCTTTAGGAGGTCCCTGAGAGAAGAGACCCGGAAAATGTCGGGTGGGAACAATGGCCATTGAGAGCCTTGTTGGGAGGCTGGGCAGGGACCCAGGCTGTAACCAGGGCTGCTCTGTGGAAGGTGGTAAGTCCTCAGGGCCTGATTTGCAGCTACTAGGTGGTGGGGAGCCAGGGGCCCATGTCACCATCATCCCCAAGGACATAGTCATGTGGCTGCTCACCATGCTTTTTAGTCAGACCCAGGGTCCCCTGAGCCAGAAGCGAGGGGCTTACAACTGCCTAGATGATGCGTGACAACCCAAAGTGGAGGGGTGGGCTAGATGATGTAGAGGCCCCAGGGAGAGCCCTCTGTCTGGGAAGTGCTTGAGGGTGTCACTGACACAGCTGGTGAATCTGGGGTTGTGGTAATTATTCATGGAGCTGATGCAATCCTCAGTGACAGTTTGGCCACATTCCTGACAGAGTATTTTTATGTCTCCTTTATGCAAACTCCCCAGCCCAGCCCTTGCTTGCATGCAACCCAATTACAGTCTAGCTTGGATGGGAGCAGGAGTTCCCTGGATGGCACAGATCCCCAGCAGAGGACAGTTGAGGACCATGTGTACCCCAACCAGAGCTAGTTCCTGCTGGAGCCAAGACCAGGGTGCATTCTGCCTACACTTGTGGGCAGCACTGTGAGGACCTTCAGTTAGATCCTTTTAACAGGGGACACAAAGATTTCCATTCAATTGCTCTCATTGTGTACCTACGTTGGTTCTTTCTGTTGGGTTGACAAATGTGAAGTTTACTTTCCAGCCACTTCTAGATGATTCTTGGGACCCTGAGGTTCCTTGCTCACTCTTGACTAATCCATAACTCAGAAAGTCCAGGAGATGTCCTCAGTTGGTCTGTTTCCCTCCAATCCCAACATGTGAGGACTGAACTACCACAGACCTCTGCCCTAATGTGTCCCTGCAGAATCTCACTGAACCTTTCAAGGCTCATACCACACACACATACACAGAGGTCCAGCTTGGCAATCCTGCCCCTCTTACCTGTAGTAGTGGCTGTTGACAGGTACCTGGCTGGGAAAGCCCAGCATCCCGCACACAACCCTGCTGTTGTTCATGGTCCAGCCCTGGTCACACACCTGCCTCCAGTGACCCTCGTACCGTACCTCCACAGCCCCCTCAGTCACTGGGCTGTGCCTTTTGGCACTGGCAAGGATGGGTTTGAGCCGTACCTCTTCCAGCCGCCGGCCCTGTAAGGAATAGAGTCACCTCACCTTACGCCATGTCCTCTGGCTCCCAGGCCACTGCACATCTTTCTGAGAAAGCCAGGCTCAGAGCCATCTTTCTGCCCCTTACTGTTAGGCCCAGAGAGCGGGAAACATTTGCTGAAGGCCACAAGGGAAGTGGGAGCCAAGGCCTTGGTCTGTCTTGGTCCTGCCCTCCTCAGGTGTATTAAACTGTGATCAGGACAGAAACCCTCGGAGGATAGTGGTATTTCCTGGGCATGGAGGGGTCTTTGTGCCACCCAGAAAAGAGTTGAAATGGGCAAGTACAGTTGCTTGAGATCAACCCCTGTATCCTGTGGACCCACTACCCTAGCTCTGAGTGACTTAAACCAGTGTGGAGCCCCCCCCCAGGGTGTGCCAGGGCCAGCTGTCCTTAGGCAAAGACTGCCCAGCAGCAGAGGGTGGTAGCCTGCTCCCTGCCCTGCCCATTACTGTTGTTTGGCTTGAGCTGTTTTTAGCTTGGGGTTGTTTGTGCTGGGAAGAGGCAGCAATTGTGGCCAAGCTTTGTGGGTGAAGCAGCCCCCTTGCCCCACGTCTGCCTCGCTCATAGGGAATGGCTTCTGAGGTTCCCACCAGGCCTAGCATCTGGTCCCTTGACTGGTTCTATGGTAAACTGGAGTCAGGATCGCTGTTCATCCCTGTTCAATGCTCATTGTTTCCTCTTCCTCCTTGCTTACTCTGCAGGAGGAGGCTTTCTACCCTGTCCAGCCCTCAGCTCAGGACAGGACCTCAACAGCCTCCTCACCTGGGGCCCGACAGCATTGGAGACCTTTTCAGAGTGATAGCCACGCTGGCGCTGTGGGTGGCATACCACCCCAACATCTTCTGAGTGTCTGCAGTCACTGACACCCCAGCCGTTAGATGCACACTGATCCAGGGAGCTCTCGGTGCCCAAACAGCGAACATTGTCCAGCCAGATGGGGCCTGTGTGGGAGGGTAGATGAGCTCAAGGATGAGAAGAGGGCCAGCCTTGTTCTGGGTGGGACCGTACACTGTCTTACTGAGGAGCAAGAGAGTGGGGAGCTGGTTCTCTGGGGTGGGGGAGGGGACTTAGTATGGGTACTCCTGCCCATTGTATCCTGTGGAGCTAGGTCCACAGGAGCTGTTTCTAGATAATGGCAGGTAGATAATGGATCAGACCTAGCTGTCCATCTGTCTACCCTTCTGTCTGTCAGTCACTTCCTAAATACCCACTATATGCAAATCACTATGCTCAGAGAAATTAGAGTTAGTGATGGTGATGCTGGTGATCTCATTTCAAGAGAGAGGGGAAGGTCAAAGCCAAGGTCATCTACAGCTCCACTCAGGAAGGGTCTTCAAGAGGCCATTTGAACTGGTCATGAAAGGTTTGGTGGGCTTCTAAAAGTTCTATTGAAACCTCATTCTAAGAGAAAGAAGATGGCTCTCATCTCTTCGCATCCTGTTGGGCAGTGTGTCACGGCCACTCACCTTCCCCTTGGCCATATTTGGCACTGTGTGCCCAGGTCAAGGCTGACTCAAAGCCCAGTTGTCGGCAGGCCACAGTAGCCTCCTGGAGAGCGAAGTCATCATCACACACAGTGCCCCACTGGCCCTGGTGCAGCACCTCCAGGCGGCCTTCCTCTGGCCTGTTCGCTGGCCCCACTAGCCTGAGCTTCTTGGTGCCTGACGACTGTGACCTGCACGAAGGGACCTGGCCTAGCAGCAACAGCAGGAGCACAGGGAAGGCAGTCGCCGGGGGCCACATCATGATGACTTCGGGGGCTCCTGGAGAAAGAATGGACAGTGACCACCTCCTCCACCCAACCTGTCTCCTCAATAGTGTGTAGGCAGGAAGAGGAGGGCCTGCTCCCCAAATGCTGTCCCAAGGCACCCTCAGGTCAGAAACACCTGGTGGTAACACACTTGTCTGCCATCTGATGTTCCCATCACTCCAAGTTCTCATTTACCCCAAGGATAAAACACTACTCCCTAACCCACAAAAAGGTACATGGAATGCTGGGGTGGCTAGGAATATTAATGGGAGTCAGGGCACTTCGCCACTTTTATATGCCCCAGTTTTATATTTCCAAGGCGAAGAGGTTGAGCCAAATATCATCACCATCTGTCTCCTCTGGCTTGGGTGGCCTGTCCCTTCCACCGCAGCCCAGGCCCATGCAGCTGTGTGGCCCATGCATTGGTTATAATTTTGGGAGGGACTTTGCTTTGGTCCACTTGTTCAGCCAGGTATAGGGACAAGAATGTGAAGACTATATATTCCTCGCCTTTACTACACACAAAAGAAGAGTTAGGGGAAGCTTTTCAAGAGGATGTGTGTAAGCTGGGCATGGTGGCTCCTACCTATAATCACAGTACTTGGGAGATAGACTCAGGAAGATCAAGTGTTCAAGGTCAGCCTCTGGCCCATGATGAGTTCAAGACCAGCCTGGGACACATGAGACCATGTCTCCAAAGCTAACCAACCAAACAAAAGAACTATAAAGAGAAGAACCACTTAACCGGGGTCTTGTTGGATGTATAAGAGTTCTCCCAGGCTGGAAAGGGGGCAGCCCAGCTAGAGAGGACAAGGTTATAGAATAGAACAGCAGGTACCATCTCCCATCCCTGCTGAGATCTGAAAGGGGAGGGGAGAGGTGGGAAGGACCCAGATGATCTGGGGTCCTGCGTGCCTTGCAGGGCATGTTCCTTTCATCTTGGCAGAAATGAGGAACTCTAGGAGGGCTCAGGCAAGGATACACACATTAGAGCGAGGGCTAAGCTGGGCCCCTTCGAATTTTAACAGCCTTAGCACTGGGCCTGGAGGGCAGAGCAGGGCACAGAGATGAACCAAGTCTGAGCAGGGCTATTCCAGTTCTCTGAGGTCCCTGCTGCTGATTTCCCTCCAGCCGTACTTTGGGGGGGTTACTATAGGAGTGGATGGAGAAGCCTGACACCCTGCCAATGCTTATGTCTTCTGAGTGATACACACATACACACACACACACACACAAACACACACACACAATCTTGCTAAACAACTAGAGTTTGGGACCCTCCTGCCTCTGCCTCCCAACTCCGAGGATTACAGATATGCCATGCAGCTGGCCTCTTGGCGATTATCAGTGAAGCCAGGTGTTGAGGCACAGAAGTGAAGACATTAAGCACTGCTCCTTACCCTCACTGGAAACAGAGAAGAGCTAGGAACAGGTCAGCCAGGAGTAGGGGCATCAGCATGTAATTCCATCTCCCAAGTGCTGGAGACAGTAAGATCAAGACTGGAAGGACAAGTCTTAGCTAGCTGGCCACCCTGCTCCAAGGGGAGCCCACCAGCCAGCGTAGAGAAGGTCTCAGGCCCTGCTCCAGTCCCCATTCAGCTGCAAGTCACCCTTACTCCTTCAGGACCCAGCACTGTCCCCATCCCCACGGCCTTGATCAGTGCAAAGCTGGATGGTAGGAAACAGAAATACACCAGAGGGCTTTGAGAAATGAGCCTCCATGGCAGCGAGGACTTCCTGTGGTATCCCATTGCCCAGAGTGCTGCCTGCTGGGAAGGCAGCACTCCAAACCATCTATGGTTGCCTGTGTGGGAGGTGCCATGGCATAAGGCCTGAGTCTTGAGACAGGGGAGTCAGACTGCCTGGGTTCAAATTATACTTTCCCACTAGGTAATGTGAGGCAACTTTGCACCTCTGCATCTCCCCTCTGTAAAATGAGGGTGACAACCACATCTGCACCCACCAGATCAATGAGAGTGCTCATCGGATGGACACATGCCATTCCCTTAGGAGAGTACTTGCAGCAGTGAACAAGGATACCTCCTCAGGCACTCCGCTGGTCTCCACCTGTCCAACTGTGGGTCCCTAGACTCATTCCATCCCTTCCACCTACACTATGAAGTCAGACCCCTCCCCCACTTGCCCCAGTGAGGCTGGGCCTGCCATCTTCTGACTCTGCTGCACTTTCTTCCAGATGACAACACTGACTTGCTGTCACTCAACTCAGGCTCTGGGGACTCCTAGATGGTTGTCACCAGAATGCTCTCTGCTGCTTCCTCATGTCCCCTTTCTGTCCTCTGTGTTCCTCTGAGGAGATGGGCACCAGGGCTTGAGCCACGCCAAAGTCACCCCAGACAGACCATTCCCTCTCCAAGAGGAGATGAGAAGCACAGAGCTCACAGTCTGAGGTCACTGGGTCTGGGCTGAAAGGTGACTCCGCACTGCTCCAGAAGGAGTCTGGGAACCCCTAACTACCATCAGTGATCGTGTCAGGAGTCCAGGTTTCTCAGTTTGTACTCATGTAAATTGAGAAGTGGTGTGACGGGCTGTCGGGGTCTCTGATGGGCTGGGCTGTTCTGCTTTGGGGTTTGTGGCTAAGGTCCACACACACGGAGGAGGTCTCCTCAGAAGGCATGAGACAGGGATCTTCTGCTACGAGACCCTGGGCTCTAAGCCGGGACAGTGCCTTCCTTTCAAGCTGTCAGTAGACTGAGCCCTGGAGAGGTCCCCTCCCACACTCCCCCTCACTCCGGTATCCCATAACTTTTACTCACGCACACTCTTCTCATCATTCCCAAAATGCTTCATCTCCAAGGGTTCAAGTGTTTGCTCCCATTGCTCATTCTACTCAGACTGTGAAACTCCTACACAGACTTCAACACCCAGTTCAAATGCTACTCCCTCCAGTAAGGCCTCCCAGTGTTCCCACAGAACCGAGTGCAGGAGGAGGCTGGGCTGAGAATTAGCCCTTGGAGAAGGAAGCAATCCCTTTTCTCAAGGCAAGAAGGGAATGGGGAGGAAGGGGGGGGGGAAGGGGATAGGAATGCCCGTTAGGAACATGTCTGAATAGGCATCTCCATTTCCCAGATGGAAAGCTCCGGCATAGAGAAGTGAAAAGGCACCAACAGGCCACTTGGCTACAGGCTAGACTCTCAAAGTGAGGGATGCCATGCCGGAGGGGGTCCGGGAGGAAAGGTGAACGGAACGCCACCTTGTTGCTGGTTACCACTCAGGCTGAAGTGTGAGGGCACTGGTATAGGCAGCAGCTCTGCCAAGGGGCAGATCCAGGACCCTGGCAACTCCTGGGTGAGCACCTGTGCCATAGGAAGGGCTGGAAGATTGCCCCAAAGATTACGAGACCGTGGGGGAGCTGTGCTGGGGCCCCAGCTCTCGGTCACTCCCAGTCTTTCTCTGCAGCCGTCTGAGCCCTGGTCTAGGCCCTGCTATTATTATATCATGGTATTATTGCCGTGGGCAAGCAGAGTCTGAAAATGGGCCCGCCCCCACCTGTATAGGGCTGGAGAAGGTGGGGTTTGAGCTCTCTTCCTCCATCCCCTCCTTCACCTCATCTCAACAGTCAACTTTGGCCCAGTGTTTAACACCCCAGTCACAGGAGTGACATCTGGTCCTATTTTACCCCGTCCTAGCATTCTTGCAGGGTGAGAAATGGTAACAGACACTGTGTTCACAAACCTAACACACAGACTCCTTCGGGCCAGGACACACCACCCATGCAGCCTAGAACTAACTCCCCCAAACTGGGCACTTGTCCAGTGGGGAAGCAGGTTGTGACCCACAGGTGCTAGGCCGACGTGTCTGTGGGGTCCCCCATCCCTTGCAGCCCCTCGGAACCCTCAGAGGCCTGCCCACCCAGGAGAGACAGAAGTAAGGACAGACGGCAAGAGGCTAGCCAGGAGAATCGCATCAAGCTGGAGCTCACCCGCTGGATCCAGAGGTTGGGGCTGGGCGGGCGCAGCAGCTGAGCAGCGCTAACGGGCTTCTCTGGGCGCCCTGGGGGCTTTTTATCCTCCAGCCTCCCGCCCCCAGTCGGGGCCTTCCCGGGGGAGGCCGCAGGCCCCGCCCCGGGCGCGCCTGTGTGCACCGACGCCCCGCCCCGCCGGCCATTGGCCAGGCGCGCAACTGGGGACAGGGCCAAGCCGGGAAGTCCCAGGCGCTGCGGGGAGCATGGGAGCTGATGGAGTCCCGGGCCAGGCGCGGTGGGGGGCGAGGATCGGGTCTGCGAGTCCTGTTGCGGGCGCGGTTTCCTCCTCTGTCTAACAGGAGATCGAGGCTGTGTCCTATTGACCTCGTGGCACCGAGCACCCCACTTCTTAGGTCTGGATCTCCGTGGGCTGCTCATGCAGAGCAATGCAGGCGCGCTTTTAGGGTGAGGGCCCTGTTCAGTGGTAGGGCACTGCTACTTGAGTACCAAGAGATAGTCACTCGGTGACCTGGTCCCCAAGGTTTATTGAATGCAGCCTGGGAGCGAAGCTGTGCTCTGCTCATTGTGAAGTTCTGTCCCAGGAGACAGGACTTGCTTCGCAGAGTCATAAACTGCACTGGGGAGAACTTAAGACTTGGCCCTTGTCAGGCTTAAGAAGGTGAGGGATGGAACAGCAATGGTGGCTAGTGAGGACCGAGGATCTATGGAATATAACAAATGAAGGAAGGTCCGAGAAAGAGAGTCCCTAGCTGAAGTAGCTCCCGGGCCTCAGACTTCCCAGCCTCAGGATCCAACTCGTGAAATGGACAGACGTTTTAAGCATCCCCTGTAGTTCGAGAGTGACTGGTCCCCCACCTACTGTCTTGCCAGGTGTCCCTGTAAAGGCTCGTTCATTCAGGACCCTTGTTGATTTTCTCCTATGTGCTAGAAAGGGGCCGACGTGCTAGACACTGGCAGAGGGCTGTCCCAGTCTGGAGAAGAAGGATGTGCAAACAAACCCGACCTCAAGGCAGAAGGTAATGAGGGCCAGGATGGCACATGTCAGCCAGGTCACCCTTATCCTGTTGCCAGAGACCTGGGTCCACCCCTGGCTGCTCATGTCTAAGATGTCCCCCCAGTGGCCCTGCCCCACCCGACCTGGGCCCAAAACATTCCCTGGGATGAATCAACAGGAAAGAATGCTCCCAGCCCCGGGTCAGTGGCAGAGGCAGCAACCTGGCTCCTCCCCCAGGGACAATGAGGCAGCTGTGGACCAGGATACCAGGTATGCCTGGGCCTCCGCCCTCTGCCCAGCCACCTCTAATGCTGAGCCAGGAGCAACATAGAGGCTCCGCCTGCTGCCAGTCACCCACCAGGCCTGGCTGCCCAGAGCTAAAAATACCTTGGAGCCCAATGAATGAATTGGCTCCGGAAGTCCTTACCTTGTAACACTGGGCAGAGGCATAATGAGCAGTGGATAAGGGTCTTCCTTGAGAAGTGAGGATATGGACCTAGGCTTAATTGTAGTGGGATTTTCCAAAAGAATCATACCCTCTTTCTTTCTCTCTTTCCTTCCTTCCTTCCTTCCTTCCTTCCTTTTCAAGACAGGGCTTCTCTGTGTAGGTTACCCTGGCTGTCCTGGCACTCATTCTGTAGATCAGGCTGCCCTCAAACTCAGAGATCTGCCTGCCTCTGCCTGGGATTAAAGGCATGCACCTCACCACTGCCTGGCTTCGTACCCTCGTTCTTAAGAGACAAAGGGAGAAGAACTTAGTTCATCTCTGCTGGCTGTGAGTGGATTGAAATGCTGGAATTTGACTGGGCCTGCAGCTTCCTCCTTCTCATAGGACCTCAGCCCGGTGTCTGTGATCCTCAGCCATCCTCTTCACAGGCAAGTCTGGGTCTGCCTTGCAGGTACTCAGCCATTACAGGGTATATAGACCTGGGGGGGTATCACAGGTCCCCAGAAGTCCCAGAAAGACAAAGACAAGCCCTGTGGCCCTGTCTTTCCCTTAGTGAGTTTGCAGGACAAGGAAGGGGATGCATATAACGGACGAGGCAGGAGAGGCCCTGCCAGCATCACTATAATGACCGGAAGGTTGGGGAGCAGCTGCTGAGTCTCATCTTGTTCAGTCCTCTCAAAAGCTCCATGCCGCATAATCTCACAATTTAATAACACATTAAGATGGGGCAGAGAGAGAGATACGAAATGGTCAGAGCCACACAGCCATCATCTACAGAGGGTAGCCAGTGGTGAACTGAATTAGAAACAGGGCTGAGAGGGTGAGGAGAGAGAGATTCACCCACCAAGTGCCTTTTGTCCTGACGGATGGCAGGAGGGTAACCTGGGCGGGAAGAGTGAAAAGTAATATATGATGTTAGTATTGACGGTCACCCTGACAGGAGCCGGGACCACTCTGTCTATAAAGGAATCGCTTTTTTTTTTTTTCAGTTTTTTTATTTTTATAGAATAAAGTCTCATTTTTTTTTTATCCATGTATCCCCTTGTTCCAACTCCCTTTCCCCTCCCAACCCCTCCAAGTCAGTCTTCAGCCTCCTCCTCCTCACCCTCCAGTCCCCTCCCCAGAAAAGGCAAGAAGTCTCAAGGTGGATTAGCTCAGCATCCACTCCAGGCAAGTCCGATTTCCTCATCCTAATATGAAGACTGGTTTAGGTGTTTCTCTGGAGGATATGGGCTCTAAGGTGCCAGTTCATGCACAGAAACACAGTCTGATCCCTCCCCTTGAGGCTGCACATATTGTTCATGCCAGTGAACAGTTACCTATCCTTGGAGGGCTTAGTTCCTTTTCCAGATGGTTCCCAGGTGGCTGTTCTTGATTCAGTGAGCTCCCCAGATCTCCAGCCAGCCATCACTGTGAGAATTTTCCTCATAGTCCCTATTTCCTTGCTCATATAGAGTCTCCTCACCCGCTATCAGCTGGACGAGGGACTCAGCCCAGTGCTCAGCCATGTCTCCCCGCCTCTACCTCTATTCATTGTTGGATGTAAGTTCTGTGATGGCACTTAGGGTGGTTATTCATTTGATTATGGGGGAAGTCCTGTTTAGGCAACACCTTCACTATTGGTTGGAGACCCAAGCAGGGACATCCTGTGAGTGCTTGGAGGTTTCCTTAGCACCTGGTCTTTTTCCAACCCCATATTTGCTTCCTCTATTAAGATCTCCATCTCTCTCTTTTTTTTTCTCTCCCTCCTTGTTGTTTCTCTCACTTAATCATCTCCTTCTTGAGTGATTTGAAATTTCTACACTGGGTTAATCTAAGTGGAAGACCTACACTAGCTGTGGATGGCACTGTCCTTGGGACCAGGGTACTGGACAGACTCCAACAGAGAAAGTGAGCTAGGCATTGGCATAATCACTAGGCCTCCTGACTGCACCAGCAGTGTGAGCATTTAATTCACACCTCTGCTGCCATGCCTTCCCTATTACGACAGGCTGTATCCTCAGACTACGAGTAAAATAGAAGCCCTTTCTTACGTTGCTTTTGTCATAGCAAAGAGAAAGTAACTAATACATGGGGTCATCAGGGGAAAAAAACCAAAAAGCCTTCTGTGTGTGCATTGGAGGCTGTGGTGCGCTGCACAGACCAGGAAACTTCAATTCCAGCTCTGACAGCTGTGGCTCCTGGGAGTCGTCTGACCCAACTGAGGCTCTTCTTTCAGCATCTCTCTATCTCTCCTTTGCATCCCAGATCCTTCCTTGGCATCCCTGCACCACTGACATCGGGTGCCTCCCCAGGGTGCTCTGCTGTCCTCTCTTCCACGCTGCCCCACTATACCTCGCCCAGGCTGCCCTGTGTAAGGGCTGCCAGGCCCGGCCTCTGCTCCCACCACCTCTGCTCAGAGCTCTTGACTCAGCTTCTAACTATGCTGCAGATTCTTCCATTAGCGCTGAACCAGATGGTCTGCCCGTCAAGGAGCTCATGGCCCAAGAGCATACACAGCCGTGTGGAAGGTGGACGGTGACCGTGATCATGGGAATCTGGGTGAATGGGAGAGCACAAACCAGCAAGATGGGCTTTCCCTCTGTTGGAGACGTCTAGTAGGCTTGGCTATGGGAGCTGGGGGACTTTTTGAAGGAGGTTGGGTTGGTACTGTGAAGAAAGGTTTTTCTTTCTTCACAGAACCAGGATGGATGGTCCAGGACCTGATTCCTGAGCAGAGAGAAGGGATAAACCGGCCACAAGAAAAAGAGAAAATCACAGGCGAGACAGAAGGCATCTGTGTGACACCACTTCCTTTGGAAAAACTAATGAGAATTTTCCACTACCAGGTAAGTAAGATCTGGACTTAGACAGGCTTACCCCAACACCCACAGGTCCCCAGGGTAAGTAAGAATCAGAGGGGTCTCTTTCTGTGCATACGCCTAAGTGTTTACAAGTTATACATCAGTCTGATTGCAAAGTAAAACATGGTCTATCTTCCAGTTCTCATGTGCACATGCATATGTTTAGGGAAACCTTCCAGGTGGAGTTCAGAACTTTCCAGTCCTTACAGTTCTGGGAGCATGTTATTTGGAACCTCTTAGTCTAGCCTGGGGTCCTCATATATTCAATTCATCTTCCACTCCTTCTCCATCCCCACAACAAGGGGCTGTTAGTTGTCCCGGTTCCCAAAGACACAGAGATCTCTGCCCACAGCTATCTTATTGTGCCGTGTCCCAGTGGGGCTGGAAAGGGGGAGGGATCCCCCCGGGAGGACAGTGAAGACATGCGATCTGGGTTGAAGTTGAAGGTATTGAATAGAGAAAGTTGAGGAGTGAAGAGGACACTAAGATCCCAGGACAGGGACAGGAACATCCTGGCCTGAGAACTGTGACCTTCTAGCCCTAGAGCCAGGTGGGAACTGACCTCCTCAGCAGGTGTGTGTGTGTGTGTGTGTGTGTGTGTGTGTGTGTGTGTGTGTGACAGCTTTCTGAGGAGGTGTAGGTTCAGATTTTAAGAACCTGGATCTTTTTAAGCACTGACTGGAGTGGGATCCAATTTCTCAGGTTCATACCCTGGGCTGGGTTGGAGGAACAAACAGGGAGGAGTTTTCTAAGCACTGAAGTGCTCAGGGCAGGGATTCAGACTCCCTCCTGCCTGTCTGCCTCTGCATGCGGGATTCCCGGGATTCCCGGAGGAGGAGGAAAGCCCTGAGTTCCCACAGATGTGAGACCTTCAGTTCATCGTCATGTTCATCTCTTCTCCATATCTGTAATAGAAGGTTTTCTGGCCCGATGGCTGGTGGTCCAGACCCACAGACCTGCAGTCCCAGAATGACTAGCCCCAAATAATCACACAAGGCTTGTATTAATTACATTCTGCATGGTCTATGTCTCAGGCATATTGCTAGCTAGCTCTTGCATCTTAATTAACCCATTTCCATTCATCTGTCTTGGATGGCCTGTGGATTACCTGTGTTACTTCTACATGTTGATTCTTGGGCAGCTGGATCGAATCTCTCTTGACTCCACCCTCCTTCCTTTTATCCATGCTTGGATTTCCCTGCCTACTTCTAAGAGACCTGCCATAGGCTAAGACGGTTGCTTTATTAACGAAGGATATTTACATCCCACATCACAGATCCCCTTACATGCCCCTGTGGTGTGAAGCATGCTCTCATTCACCGCCCCTCCCCCAGCTTCTCATACCTGACTCTTCACCTGAGGAAGGTTGAAGTCTCTGTCACCTTCACTGCCATCCCTCTCTGTCACGCTCTTCATCCCCACTAGACCACTCTATACACTACCTTCCTCTTATTTCCCTCTTAGCCACAGACCCTCTCAAACTAATCACCAAGACCTCTTCAGCTCCTTCAGAAACACCCCCCAGCCCTGCCCCCTCATCCCCTGGGTCACCTGCAACCCTTGGATTCCCTGTCTCAGCAGCTAAATGTAGGCACAGCACAGCGCCTGGGCATGTTTCTCTTCAGGTAAATTAAAGCCATACATTCTGGGGGAAATGAGACTGAGTGAAGACAGTGTCAGAGCCTAGAAGCCCCTGAGATCCTCATGAGTTCACCATGTCTTCCCTGCCCTTTCTACCCCCCAGTAATTGAAGCCCTTTTTCCTCACATAGCACCAGACAAGTTAAATTAAAAGACATTTCTTATTCTATGACATTTTCCTGGGTCTTTCATAGCAACAATAATAGTAATTGCATTTCTTCTTCCAGTCTCTCTTGGCAGGTGAGATTATCAGGCCTTAGTGGGCTAGCCTGGGAACTTCAGTGACTGTGTGATAGTTTCCTCATTTAGGATTTTATCTCATCACAACCTCTCTGGGGCAAATCATTAATTAAGAACTGGGGCACCTGAAACACTATGGTATTCACGCTTAGCCCTGGGTCAGCCATTTGTGAATCACTCTGGCGTTGACTGGAATTCTGAGGGAAAGGAGAATGTAAGAAAAAACCCATTAACTAAGGAACACTGCATCTAACTTCAGCATTGATATCTGCAGCTTGTTTTCTGCATTGGGGTTTGTCATTCCTAGATCTTTGAAAGTAAATTATATGATTTTTGCAAAGAACTGGTTTTTATCTTTTCAGTGAGAATGGAAGATTGCTTTAATTTTAATTTTTACTCTTTTGTAGTTTTGAGACAGGGTCTCTCTATGTAGCCCTGACTGCCCTAAGACTCACAGAGATCCACCGGCCTCTGCCTCCCAAGTGCTGGGATTAAAGGCCTGTGTCACCATGCCCAGCAGTTGTTGGAGATTAGGACTGACAAATCTTATTTCCATGTAATCAGCATATATCCTGCTCCCAGAAACCAGCAGGGCAGCCTATAGGAGGGGTGTTAGTGGGAATTCTACTGAATTTGCTTGCTTAGGGGTTGAGGAAGGATTTGCTAGAATAGGTGTCAAGGAAGAAACATCAATCTAAGACACCCAGCAGAGAGCCAGAGGATGTGGGTCCATTGGCATCAAAGAATAACCAAAACTGAGATGACCTCAGGCAAGAGTATGAAGAGATGGGAGACAGATCCCATGAGAAACCATAGACCCATCTACTAGACATGTCAGGTTCAGATAGGTCAGGGGGCTCTCCTGGCACCACATGCTGGTCCATCCATTCTCTGAGATGGGTCCTGGACCAGCAACATCAACATCACCTGAGAATATTCTAGAAAGGACAATTACCAAGCCCAACTTAGACCAACTGAACTGAATCAGAAATTCTGGGGATGGGACCCAGCCCTTGCTACTCAGAAAGATCCCCTCCCCCATAATTCCAGTACCTGTTGATGCTGGAGAACTTCTCCACTCATAGTCTAAGAAAATGTTTTCTCTTACAGAATCTAGAGTTTTGTAGATGTCATTTTTCTTGAAATCTCAGACCTGCATGGTGAACTTAGCCCTCTTGATAATGGTAGGACTCTGTCATGTATGCTGAGTCTCTGGAAATCTCAGCTTCTACATCTAGGATTGTTCAAATGCATCTGAAATTCTCAAATCTCTTCCTGAAGAAGTGGTCGAGTGGGTGGCTCTATAGGTCTACTTAAGAGTTCGTACAAATACTTTCAGATTTCCAAGGAGTCTTTTGTGATGCGGAGCATCTGTGCTTGGGAGTATGCCTCATTACCATCCCCAGGAGGTTCCCATTTCCTGTGCCAAGAGTAGAAAGGTCAGGTCAACATATAGATTGTGGCAGTCTTCCACTGGGATAAGAAATGTGGCCTTTCTTCAACTTCATAAGAATCAACAGCATCGGGCTGGAGAGATGGCTCAGCGGTTAAGAGCACCATCTGCTCTTCCAGAGGACCCAGGTTCGATTCCCAGCACCCACATGGCAGCTAACAACTGTCTGTAGTTCCAGTTCCAGGCAAACACCAAGGCAAATAAATAAGTAAATAAAAATAAAGTTTAAAAAAAAAAAAGAATCAACAGCATCGTAAACATCAGACTCTATAAAATCTGAAATCTCTCAGAGATCAGTTGGCCAACAAGTGTCACTGAAACCCACTAGCTTGTAGCAGCATTTCTCTATACCACCAGCTCCCAAATAGCAACATGGAGACTTCTTATTAATTATGAAAGCTCAGTCTTAGGCTTGTTTATACCTAGCTCTTATAACTTAAATTAACCCATTTCTATTAATCTATGTGCTGTCCCGTGGCTAATCACCTCCCCTCCCCATACTTCCCCTGCTTCCTCTATGGCTGGCGATCTCCTTTCTTCTTCCCAGAGTTCTCTCTCTGTCCTGAAGTCCATCCTCTACCCCCTGCCTAGCTACGGGTTGTTCAACTATTTATTACACCAGTTACAGCAAATGTACAGACATCCCACAATATTAGCTCTTGCAGAAAGACCAAGAACCCTCCTTCTCCATGGAGTTGGTCCCAGCCTTGTAACTTACAGTTGACTCTGAGTCTTAGTCCCTGACTATCCCAGATACCCTGGTAGCCCAAGAAGAGTTAATTACTTATAGGATTGTTAATATTTTCACAGAAGAAAACTGCCCAGAAAAAAAACAAAAACAGAAAAGCTTCATTTCCTAGACACTTCCGGAAAACCACCACTTTCCTTAGGACAGCTTGACCTCTATGTTGCCAGAAGCATCCAGAGGAAATGTAGATAACCTATGCCTCCTTTTAGCCTTGAGTGCTGGTAAACAAGATGGGGAAAGGAATTCCACCAACATAGCAGCAGCAATGTGCTTCTGAGGGGAAGTAATTTCCTCTCTTCATTACCAATTAATGAGCATAGCTCCTGCCCACCAGGGCTCTTTGAGTTACAGTCACTGTGGTGAAGTGGACTGATGGGAACTTGGTACAACGCCTTATGCCTTTGGCAAGCATCAGTAAATCAAAGCTAATGGCTGAATGCATCTCATTCAAGACTGGGTGTTGTCCTGTGCTAATTCCTGGGCATGGGGCCATCATGTTTGCAAAGAGACACTTTTCCAGGCACTACAGGAACACAAGGAGGCAAAGCAGCTTCTGCCCTCAGTGTGAGCTGCCCAAGCCATAAATTGTACTCCTGTCATGGTACAAAAGTATGAATCCCATCAGCCTGTGAAGTCATTCATTTACTTGTCCATTCAACAGATATTTATTGAGCACTTATTGTTTATAATTTGGGGACTCTAACAAAGAAAATCAAACCCAAGTTTCCAAGGCTCTCTATATGTACTGGTAGAGCCATGAGTGGTAAGGGTCAGACTTTCTAGGTTCTCGTCTCTGTCATTAGCACTTCCTACCCTTGCCCCTGCCCCTAATCAGGCAATCCCTCAGTTTATATTAAAGAGTTTTTTGGGCATCATCACCATATACACATCAGCAGGCTGTGAACTCTGATTAAGTGAAGTTTTTTCCCATCATCTTCTAGCTCAGCTTTGCTCCTCTGTCTTCCACAGATGTTCATTACCCAAGAAGCTTCTTAGAAAATCCTTTAGAGTCTCTATGGCTACTTGCCACAACAAAATGCTAAGACCCAGCCAGAGGGTCCTGCTAATGATGCCCCTACTATTTTGCCTCTCCAGGCCCAGAGCAGTACTTTCTCCTTTAGAGATGGGTAAGATGCCTCCCCACTGGACTGCCATGTGTCACCTGCATGGACCTATGCTTTTCATGAAGACACACTGCTGATTATCACAGTTTATGCTGCATTTTATATCATGTAGTGTGAGCTTTCCAATGTGGTTCTCTTTCCAAACTGCTTGGCTTATTATATATTCTAGTTTCTTTATATTTTCATAACTACTTTAGAATCAATTTATTAATTTCTGTCATAAAGAAGCTAATGGGATTTTAATTGATATTGCACTGTATTTAGAAATCAGCTTGAGGAGAGATGACATTTCAAGACAACTGGGCTTTCCAATGCAGAGTTTCCCATTTATTTTTGTCTCCTCTGATTTCTTTAATCAGTGGTTTATAGTTCTCAGCATAAATAACCAACAGACCATAACATTTCATTAGACTTACATTTAAACATGTATGTATTTTGGTACTATTACAAGTAGCACATAAATGTTTTTTAATTCTGATTAGTCATTGCAAGTATATAAAACAATCCATTTTTACATATTGACATTATGTCCTATGAAACTGCTCAACTTCTAGTAACATTGGATTTTTCTGCATAGACTGTCATCTATGGATAGCGTGTTTCTTTCTCTTTTTAAATATTCATTTATTTTTATTTATGTGTATGGATATTTTGCCTGCATGTATTGCATCATGTGCGTGCAGTACCCTTGGGGGCCAGAAGAGGAACTGCGATCCCTGGAGATGGATGTGGGTGGCTAGGAACTGAACCGAGGTCTCTGCAGGAGCAGTAAGTAATTTTAACTTTTTACCACTGAACCATCTCTCCAGCCCATCCCACTAGTTTTGATGAGTTGTATTTTCATTGTCATTTAGTTCAAGATTTTTTTTTCTCTTAAGACTTCCTTTGTGGGCTGTTATTTAGAGATGTGTTGCTTCATTTCTGTGTCTGGCTAATAGTTATTTCTCTCTTATTTAACCTCTGTTTGTTCAGCTGTAGTCAGATAATATACCCTCTGATTTGCAAATGTGTTGACACTTGTTTTATGGTCAGGACATAGTAACTCGCATATGTTCTAGGGACCCCCAGGAAGAATGTGTATTCTGTATGGGCAGGTGGAGTTTTCTACATTTTTGGGTCCTGGTGTTCAGTAGTGTTTTGAATCTTATGTAAACCTGAGTCTGGGCTGGCTGTTCTATTGCTTGTTAAACTATGATCTCTATTATTTTCTTTTAGGTCTGTCAAGCTTGTCTTCATGTACTTTGTACTCCTTTGTCTGTGTATACAAGTTTAGGATTGCTGTGTCCTTTGGGTACTCACCTTGTTAAAGCCCAACTCCATCTTGTCATTATCTTTGCTCTGAAGTAAAATATCTGCTATGAATACAGATAAACCTGTTTCCTTCCCTTTTCTCTTTTCTTCCTCTATTTTTTAAAGACAGTATCTCACTATGGTCTCTGAACACATGATCACATGATCCTCCTGCATCAGTCTTTAGAGCCCTGGGATTACAGGTGTGTACCTCCACACCTAGCCTTACTTTCTGACCAGTGTTTATCTAATGCATTCTTTTGATCTCTTTCTGCTAAACTGATTGCACTGTTTGAAGTGAGTTTCTTGTAGTCAGATTATAGTTGGGTTGTGTTTCTAAATGTACTCTGCACTTTAATTGGCATTTACACTTATATTTAGTAAAATCACTGGCATATCAATACCCTAGTCTGCCATTTTATTTTGTTCTCTCTCTCTCTCTCTCTCTCTCTCTCTCTCTCTCTCTCTCTCCTCTTTATCTTAAAAGACTTTCTAGGTAGGGAGCTGTAGAGATGTGTCAGCAGGTAGGAAGGAGCATATGCTGCTCTTACAGAGGGCTGGAGTTGGGTTCCCAGCACCCCTGACAGGTCATGACTCCGTGGAATCCAATGTCTTTTTCTGGCCTCCAAGGGCATCTGTACATACACGGCTTATATTCACATAGACACATACACATAGATAAATAAGAATAACAACTTCCTGGATACAGAATTGGAGGCAAAGAGTTCCCTCCTGGAGGGTGATGTGCCATTTCTCTCTGACCTGTGTGTTCTGGAACCTGCTGTTGTTCTAATTGTTACCTTTGGGAAGCTGTTTTTTTTGTTGCTGTTTTCTCTATTGCTGTTCAGAATCGGCTGAGGTATGTCTTGACGCAGATAGGTTTGGTTTTATTCATCTTCTTGACTTTGTAGGTTTATGTATTTTGCAAAATCTGGGAAATTTTCAGCTATTATTCCTTCATGTGCTTTCCAATCCCATCTCCTCTTTGCTCTGCCTCCAGGACTCCAGTTGGGTGGGTGACAAATGCAAGATCTTGTTAAATCCACAGATCCCGGACGCTCTGGCCGTTCTTTATGGGTCTCTGTGTCTGGTTTATGTAATTCCTTGCTCTCTCCTTCCCATAGTATTCCTGAGATTACTCTCTGAGATTAAAACTTTGTTTATTGCATTCTTCTGTTCCAAAGTTCTCTTTTATTCTACCTTTGTCTTTTAGTTCTACGTCTACTTTCTTTTAGGTGCAGTGGGAAAAAACACTTCCGTTTCCTCTTCCTTAAAGCCTGCCCACTCTTCCTCCCGGCCTGTTCTGTGTAAGTTGGTGTTATTGCTTCCTTAAATGTCTGGTAGAATTTTCGAGGGAAATTTGATTTTACTTTCTCTCCCTGGAAAATTTTACTTCCTCTCTCTCTCTCTCTCTCTCTCTCTCTCTCTCTCTCTCTCTCTCTTCCACTGATCTGGAAGTTTCCTTTGTTGGGAAAGTTTTAACTGAATTTCTTTACTATAATCTAGGGTTGTTTGGGTTATTCAGTTTTCTATGACTGGATTCACAGATTCCAGGAGTGACCTAAGCCTCATCTCCTAGACTCTTCCAAGGTGACTGCTGTGGTATGACTGGGAACCACAGGTATCTGAACAGTTGGTCCTCGGTCAGTGGGGCCGTTCAAGGAAGTTATGGAACCCTTAGGCTGTGGAGCCTTGGGGAGGAAGTGGGCTACTTGAGGCAGGCTGAGAGCATCCATAGCCTCACCCAGCATCAGGCTGAGAGCATCCATAGCCTCACCCCGCATCTGGTTCACACTCTTTCGTGTGTCCTGCTCCCTGATCCTGCTACCATGCCTTCTCCACCTTGATGGACATCTAGCCCTCTATAACCGTAAACCAAGATAAACTCTTTCTTCTATAAGCTGCTTTTGTCATGGTTATTTTATCACAGAAACAGAAAAGTCATTTCCCAAACCTTATTTTGGGAAGATGGTTTTTTGAAGATGCTATTAAGCTCTTGGTAAGAGTCTGTCCTCTGTTTAGAACAGGCCCTACAACTCATGATTGGGAGAGAGAGAGAGAGAGAGAGAGAGAGAGAGAGAGAGAGAGAGAGAGAGAGAGAGCTTTAAGACACACAGGCACAGAGAAAAAGCCATGGGAGAACAGACCCAGATAGCAGAGTAATGCTGTCACAAGCCAGGAAAACCCTACAGCCTTCAAAAGCTGGAAGAGGCAAGGAGGATGTGATGAGTCGGTCACCTAGGAGACAAGCCTCCTGGCACTCCGTGAGGGGTGACTTAGACTAGTCTCTGGAGATGCTTCTGGGAGTCTGTCTTGATTGTGCCGATTGAGGGGCCACCTTTTTCTTGACTTTGGCCCCGTACTACAGGATAAAGACAGGAACAAGAACAAACGTCTGTTGCTTTAAAGGGCCCACCTGTTTTGTAGTAAATTCTCTTGGCATCTTTAGGTAAATCATGCAACACTCACAGATGAGAAGTGGCTGAGACCATCAAGGACCCCACAGCTGCTTTGGAGATGGCAGCAATGACTTCCCTTAACACACCTCCTGAGTCTCACTCCCAGTACATCTGAAGTGCGTCCATCCTCTGTGTTAATATCTATTCAGCTTTTACTGTGACCTACACAGTGTCTCTACTTAGCCCCCAAGTGGGAGAAAGGGCTGGAGGTCAAAGGGCTTAGCTTTGCTGGAAGACACAAGTATTGTCCCTCAGATCTTCCTGGCAGAAGCCTTGGGGGTGACATTGATCTGAGGCCTGTGTTATTTGAAAACACCAACATTATCTAATTTTAACAGCAAGGACTGTGTTGGAAAGTGGCAGGAAAGGATGGAGACTGTGGGGTCAGGCTAAGTTCAGGAGACCTGCCCTTCATGAAACTACAGGCTTCTGGTTCAGGTACCTACCAATGAAGTAGCCTCAGGTCAGCCCATGGAGCCCTAAGTTCCCAGCATAGTGTCCAACTGGGCCAGAGGATTCCTGGGGGGGTTGTTGGAGGGGCTGGGGGCTGGAGGTGAGAAGTCTGCCAGAGACACTATGAAATGAGAGGGTAGTTTCTAGGAGAGAGTAAGGTGCAAGTCCCCCCAAAAAGGAGAAAAAGACATTGGGGAAAATGTCAGCTGCCCAGCAGAGGATGATATCAGTCTGTTGTTCCTTCTCCAGGTCCCCTTTCCAGTCACATCTTCCTGCTTTGTGCCTAGGAAGGGCATTGAGGTTCTCTCTCTCTCTCTCTCTCTCTCTCTCTCTCTCTCTCTCTCTCTCTTTCTCTCTGAGACAGAGTTTTATTCTGGAACTCACTATGTATCACAGGCTGATCTTAAACTTGCAGCAATTCCCCTGCCTCAGGCTCTGGAGTGCTTGAGATTACAGGCTTGAACCATAAAGCCCAACCTCCTCCCTGCTTCACTTCAGAAGATGCCTCCAGTCAGCGATGAGCGATAATTAGACTGTGATCATTCTATTTAAGCGCTTCACTTAATCAATTATGGCCGTCCATGCTGCCTCCTAGTATCGATCACAGAGTTCCTGGTTCTGAAAATCTCCAAGCACCCTCCTGGGATGCAGCCACCACTGCCACTGTGCATACCAACAGCATCCCAACGCTCGGTGCTGAAGTGCACATTTCTGCGGGTTGTTTGGGATCCTTGCTCACCGTAATTGTTTCTGAGATAGGACGGAGTGGCAGCTCCTGCCATCACTAACCTGAACCTAAGCAGGGAGCAGTTCAGTTAATGGCGCATGCAGCCGCTCCCAGGAGGGAAAGATGGGTTTGACAGCTCCAGACGCCTCTCAGAGGACGAGGACACGGTCTAGAGATCAGCTGTGAACATTTGTGAGGATGGTAATTTGAGGAGAGGTGACCCCGGGCAGACACCAAACTGCCCCAGCTACCCACAATCAGGTGGCTCAGGCCTGGCCAGTGGCCTGTGGAGGCAAGAGGGGGATTGAGCTGCCTCTGCCAAAGCAGGGCTGGAGGTCAGGCACAAGGAGACAAGTTACCATGATTTTCAAACTGGGAGTACATCATAGAGGCACACGCCCCGGTTCTGCGCTCATCTCGGGATGCAATTTTATTCCCTCAGGTTCTGGGCAATGGTTTATTTCAGTTGAGGAAAAGCCTTACTCTCTGGTCTAGACCTCAGGTTCTTCCAGCCATTGCATCACAAGTGCTGGGGTGCAATATTACAGGTATGGTCCTGTGCCTGGCTTTCCAGGCAATCTTATTGCACATTAAAATTAATAATCACTGGGGTAAATCAGGTTTTTTAAACTGATGGCCAAGGCTGTGGAAATCTGTATTGAACTCCAAAGTTGCCTACATTTTTTTTTTTTTACATTTATTCATTGTGTTCATGTATGTGTGGGCATGTGTATGCCACAGCGTGTGTGGACACTTTACAATTTATTCTTTCCATTCATCAGGGTATTTTAGAAAAACAACAGAATTATGTCCTTAAAAAAAAAAAAGTGTAGTTGTAGAGTGGGTGTGGGGATACCATTCCATTTTGTTGTCATTGGGGAGATGGTGGCCTCTGGTGGTGGCTGGTCAGGAGCGGATGAGAAAAGAACTTGCTCCCTTTCGGGGGGGGGTGTCCTCACTTCCAGTGTGCAGCAGAATTACCGGGGCACGGTGACAGGGGAAACTTCTTGGCCTTTGGCACGGTAGATGACAGCACCACCCGATGCTGATGCTGGTGCCCGGGCACACTGCTGTAACCCTTAACAAAATCGCCTCCTTCCCTTAACCTGGCAGGAAGCCTGCTCACTGGCAGTCTTATTGGTAATGGGGAGATGACTTCCCTCCATTTGTGTGAAGCAAGCCGTGTTCAAGGGTTAGGAGTGCTGTGTGGGGCAGCCCTTCCCCTGGATGTTCTCTCCTGTGTGGTAAACACTTTACAACCGCTGTTCAGTGAGCTGGATGCTCCTGCACTTCCCAGGACCTTCATGTGTCCCTGGGATGTTTTATAAGTGACCAGATCTACCTATATCTCCATCCATTATTCATTTTGAATTCTAAGCAAGCAGAGAAAAACAGAATTAATTAAATATTTAATTCATGTCCATTAAGGCTAACATATCGGTTTTAGTTGAAATTTATGGCCTTGTTGTATTTTTTTTATTGCTGCCCATATATTGCCTATAGGATACTGGCTGCTTTTATATAATATAGTGTTTCATATATTCATGCCCATTTTATAGGATTTGGAACATAACTTTAGTGTTCTCAGTAATTATAGAAACATCCAATTTTTGTTTTTGTTTTTTAACAATATTGCTGGTTGTAATCGTGATAAATTTGTTGTCAGGCTGCTACTAATCTGGCCATAACCACCCTCACTCTTCTGGCCTGTGGAATACAGGGCCTGATTACAATCCTTTTATATTGTACCATGTTTATGACTCTTTTGAGACAAATATGAAGCTGTTGGTACACTAACTGTGAGGCTGTTGGTACACTGACTGTAAGGTTGTTGTTGACTGACTGTGAGACTGTTGGTACACTGACTGTGAGGCTGTTGGTACACTGACTGTGAGGCTGTTGGTAAATGACTGTGAGGTTGTTGGTACACTGACTGTTAGGCTGTTGGTACACTGTGAGGCTGTTGATGACTGACTGTGAGGCTGTTGGTACACTGTGAGGTTTTTGGTTCACTGACTGAGGCTGTTGATACACTGACTGTGAGGTTGTTGGTACACTGACTGTGAGGTTGTTGGTGACTGACTGTGAGGCTATTGGTACACTGACTGTGAGGCTGTTGGTGACTGACTGTGAGGCAATACAGAAAGAAAACCAACTTTTCCTGAAAACACAACAGATACCAGGCTGTCCTAGGGCCACCCTGTCTCATTGGCCCTCAGAAAAGCTCCTCCCTGTGGGAATCCCATCCCTACCTACAGATGAGAAAAGAAAGGCCGGGTAGAGTTGAATAGCAGGTCAATGTCATGGACTGAGAAGGCAGCTCAGCCATGAGGGGTCCACCCCCCAAGTGAGACCCCCACAGACACCCTTGTCCATCCCCTGGGAGGTCTTTGTAGGCTGGAGAGTGGAGGGTGAGTTTAAACCCAGGGTAATCACAGACAATAGAGTGGTCCAGAGAGAAAGCTTAGATACACCCACACCTTCTGGTCATTTTTGCCAGGTAGAAGGTAGAAGGGCGTGGACAGCAGACTCCTGGGATGGATGGAGCTAGTCCCTGGCCTGAGAGCACTCCACAGGCTCCCAGAACTTCTTTATTTGAAGCAAAGCATTTTCAAACTTTTCACTAGCATAATGTATTTGTACCTCAGTATTTCTGGAGGATGCCATGTCCTTGAGATGGACTGGAAATGACCACACCTGAATCCTAACCCTTTATTTAGAGCTTAATTTTGATGCTCAGAGTCTTACTATGCAACAATTGAAATACCACAAATTGTGGCTTCACTGAACCTGCAGGACTCATTCTGCAGGGAAACGTAAGGGCCAGGGAAGCAAACCTGCCCTCAGGCACACAGCGGAGTCCTGCCTGGGCCAGTTCCTATGGCCCCATCCAAGCTGCTCCCACATGTCCTTCACCCTGAGCGATTTTAGCACTGGCCCCATCTGGCTCACAGCCACTTCCATCTATACTTTATCTCATTCTTTTTTATTTGTTTACTTTTTAAGACAAGTCTACACAGAGAGCTGTGTAGTATTGGCTGTCCTAGAACTCACTCTGCAGACCAGGCTGGCCTCAAACTCTGCCTACATCTGCCTCCCAAGTGCTGGGACTGAAGGTGTGAGCCACCACTGCCCAGCTTCTTCAGCTCATCTTTGACTTGGGTTTTGTTTCAGTTCATCAATTTCTGGCCTCTACCTTGGCAGGGAAGATAACTTTCAGTTAAAAGTCAAAAAGGAAGGGTGCCCATTCTTGGTATGCAAAGTAGCAAAGGCTGGTTTGGGAAAACAATTTAGTTGTTTCTTACAAACTGTGAGACAATACAGAAAGAAAACCAACTTTTTATGAAAGCACAACAGGTACCAGGCTGTCCTAGGGCCCCCCTGTCTCATTGGCCTAGGACATTCTAGGACATCTCATATAGCTTATGGTTCAACTCACTCCTGGGTGTTTCCCCAAAGGAATAAAAATAGATTTATATAAAAACATATACAAGAATGTTTTTAGAAGCTGGATTCATAATCAACAAAAAAACAAAACCCCATAAAACATTCCAAACATGTTTCAGTAGATAAATAAAACTGTGGAATGCTCACATGATGTCTCCTGTTCAGCCACACAAATATTAAATGCAATGGCCAATGACCTTCAGAGGCACCCTGTAGCCAAAGGAGATAGTCTCAGAGCTGAAGACCCTTGATTACATTTATAGAACATTTTGGAAGTGGCAAATCCAAGGTGATGAAGAATGCATTATCAATGGCCAGGGTTTCTGGGTGTGGCTTTAGATGATAGGAGGTTAGGAGGTGATGGGGTAGCTAGGAACCTGACCTTGATGAGCTGTGTGTGAATCTGCCTAATATAAAAAACGAAGGACCAACCAGTAAGCCCCCCACCCCCACCCAAAGATACACTCATCCATGGTAACCAACATAACAGCGGGGCTTCTCATGATGCTCAGTGGTAGAGTGCTTGCCTGGTGTGTTCCAGGCCCTGGGTTTGATCTTCAGCACTCTCTCATCAACAAGCCTCAAGGAAATGTACACTTCAAATAAGGTATAAATGCATAAAGGAAAAGACTCATGGTTGCTAGCATCTGTCCAGAGCCAAGAGGAGGTGTGTCACACAGATGAAGACCCCATTTTCTACTGTGCCTTGGCCCTGGACTTTCCTTGCCTTATAGAAATGCCCCTTTCTGACAGCCAACCACCTTCCCACTCAGTTGGGAAGAAACACCAGTTCTGGGGCTTTCTCTGAAACTGGTCAGAACATACCAAGACTCTCTGCCCTCTGGATACTGGGGAGCAACTGGCTGGCTCTAGGGACAGTGGTGTGAATCACACTTGGCTGTTACTTGGAGCTCTGCCCACTCCCTGGGATTCCAGAGAAAGGAAACCCACTCTATGCTTCCACCCCAGTCATCTCTCAATGAATAGCCACTCCACCCTGTTACTAGGAAAGACTCTGGAAGCAAATTAGCTAGAGTCAGCTAAACTAGTAGGATCCTGGGAAAGCAGTCCAAAGACACTGGGAAGCGGGACCCAAGGGTATTCAGCTCCTAGGGTGCTAAAGCTGATGGCAGAGCCTCTGGTCCTGTCTGAGGCTGGTAGCTCTATGATAACTCACTCGATAAGGTTGTATCAAGAGGCAAGAGGGGAAAAATTCAGTGGTGGTTCTAATCATTTGTAGTTATCCGAGGGATTCTTAAAGTGGCGTCTTACGGTATGAGTGATGGGCTAGGTAGTGGACAGAGCTGGGCCATCCTGGCCATCCTAGACGCCCCTGGGCTACAGTTTCAGCAGCCAGTACTTTTCCCGGATTACTCATTCGGCTTCAAAACAACTCCACCCACTTGCTTCGGAGGCTGCCCTGCATTCTTCACCTTTGGGATATCATGCCAAGGAAGAAATATCAGCCCAGGAGGAAGGTTTTGGCCAAGTTCAAAGGGAAGGGCTTTGGGGAATGGAAAGTCCTTTGAAACCTGGTTTGGATGGTGACTGCCTGACCCAGATTTTCCCTTTTCAAAAATATGCTCAGAGCTCAAAGGCCCGGGTGTCATGTAGACATGGGTGTGACAGAGTTGCAAAGAAAATAGAAACCAAAACACAGCTGCAACTTCACCCAGGGAAATCTCAAACCTGTGCTTGGCCAGCCTCCAGGGGTTTAGCTTGTTCAGGTACATTCTTGGGGGGCCTCTGGTAGTAGTGGTTGAACCTAGAGCACACCCAGTGTCCCTGGCTGTGTTTTAGGGGCCAATTCTTGTGTCAATAGAAGACTTTCTGCTTTGTTCTTCCTGCCCAGGTGTCTTAGTTCCCTTAGACAAGGAAGCTGAGACTCAGCGGTGACCCAGCTGTCACCCAGTAAGAATTCTCTACCTGCCTGTGTTCCTGAAGCCTGATCTATTCAGGTAGGAGCTTCAGACTCCACTTCCACAGTGAAGGTGGCCAGGATTACATTTTCTGTGTCTACTTATCCATTCTACAGCTAGCTGTCATCTCCGCGGTGGACAGAGAACTTCCTTCCATTCTTCCTCCTTCCAGCAGGGAAGTGGGTTTGACCCAGCAAAGACAATCTTGAGTCTCATCCACATCTGACGGCTACCCTTCTCCCAGTAGAGTTGGAAGCAACCCTTTGTAGGTTCTGGGACTGGTTGGTTGCCCACTAAGTCACCATAACACACTTGAGTCTCACCTGAACCCAGCTGCCGGGGCCCTTGCAAAGTCTCTGTGTGGCTTTCCACACTGCAGACTCAGGCTTCCCTGACTCTCTCCTACCTGTCGTGGACCCTGTGATCTTGGCAGTGTCTTTCAGCCCAGAGTTCTCATCTTCATTCTGTGGTATAGCTCAGACTCTGTAGGTCTGTCTCTTTGCTAGCTGATTCCTGTTAGGGTCTGCCAGCGGGACACAAGAGACAGTAGAGGGAGCTGGTCCTTGCTCCCCAATGACGGTTCTTTATTTTGCAGCTAAAGTCAGTTCCTGTGTTTAGCTTTGACACTAGGTTCTAGACTCAACTTCCTTACATTCTTCAGATGTACCAAGCAGGTAGCAACCCTTCAAAGAAGCCTCATCCTATCTCCAGCCCCAGCTTCTAATAATGTATTTCTGAGTGTTTTTGCCTGGGACTGGCAACTGATGTTTTCAGTTAATCCATTCTGGTATCTCAATGTTTATTTGTGTGTGTGTGTGTGTGTGTGTGTGTGTGTGTGTGTCTGTCTGTCTGTCTGTCTGTCTATCTATCTATCTATCTTTTTATCATCTAATAACTACTTTAACTAATCCATTAGATTAAATCTTCTCTGTTAAAGTAACTGCTGTGGTTGCTGTTTTTCTGGCCAGACACTGGCTGCTACACACCCCACGGCTGCCAAAGAGACTGAATGGGGAGGCTGTAATTTATCATCTGTTTTTCATCCATCCAGGGGGTAGGTAGCTGCCACTTTACCTTGTCACCGCACTATGCTGAGGCCATTCCAGCCCAAAGCAAGAAATCCCGATATCCGGGCCAGCCCTGTAACTCAGTCAGGAGCAAACCCACGGGTTTCCCTCATCTTTAGAAACAGCAGGATGCCGAGGTCATTGCAAGAGGAGGTACAGTTGTCTGGTCTCAGAGCTCCTTGGGCTTACAGATACCCCTGTGGTAATGAGTCCAGGGCTTTTCCAAGGTCACCCTTCTGTGCCCATCTTTCTGCCCATAACCAGTTAGGAATGATCCCTCTGGTGTGGTGGAGTTCCCTGGGGCCCATAGGAAATGAGAGGATCCCAGAACACACAGCAGCCATGTTGATCTTCCCTTACCTAGCACCAACAGAAGTCAGAACGGGGAGGCTTTCCAAGGACCAGCTGTCCCTATCCAGCCATTTTACTGACGGACCAAGAGAGGTAGGGCAGCTCGCCAAAAATCTCACAGTCATCGGAAGCAAGCTGTGGCTAAATCAGATTTTTCTTTTCTAGAGAACTCCTGGCTCTTCTCTTGGGTCACACAGAAATTGCTGTCGTCCCTGGGTCTCCGCAGGCCAGCTGAGTTCAATGTGTCCAAGGCCTTGTGTGTGACCTTAGAAGAGCTTTCTGCTAAACCCTGGCTTAGCTCGGACTTTTTCAGAGTTCTTCCCTTGATCTCTGTCTTACTCTGTCTGGAAGAGAATTTATAGCCTGGATTAATTGATTGGAAAAGACCCACCCTAAGTGTGGGTAATGCCATTCCAGAGGCTTGGGTCTTGGACTGAATACAAAGCAAGTGAGCTGAGCACCAGTGTTCATCTCTGATGTGGAGGCAACCTGCCCAGCTGTCTCCACATCGGCTTGTCTGCCTTTAACTAAGATCTTGTTCTCAAACCACAGGCTTGGAGGTACCATTCTAATGAAGGCTCCCGAGAGTCAGGGCAACATATTCCTCCCCCCCCCCCCCGACAGAAGTCCAGACATTGTTCTATTGATCAGCCCCGTCACTCCCCAAGGCATTTTTTCTCCCGCAAGCTTGACAGTACAGAAGAAAGATATCTTCTCTCTTTGAGCAGCAGAAGCAGCAGCTGTTCTTAGAAAGCTCATCTAGATTCTGTCCCTAGCATAACAGAATCACAATTTCCATTTGCAGAAGGAAAATTTTTACCCTGATTCAATGCCTTTAAGGTCCAATGAGACTAAAAGCCACCTGGGAAGGTTCTTAACATCATGCTCCTGCCTTGCTTCCTGCTGAGCTACCCAAACAGTCCCCTGTGTGTGGCCTGGGGCCCGAGGATTAGCGTGCCCAGACAAATCGCCATGTGCCACCTAGACAGAGTGGGGAGAGAGGATACATACAGAAAGGGTTCTGAAGTACATGGAGAATGATGAAATACCATCAAACCCTTTGAAGCGCAACATCTGTCCCAGAAATGGACTTCGTGGGGTCTGATTTTGGGCTCAGCTCTTTGGTTCCTTCTTATTGCTCAAGGGCAACTCCTGTGGGGTCTGGCTGCCTCTAGAACACAGGCTGAGAAACTGGAAACCTTGCCACTCTGGTGGGCTCTGGGACAATATATCCCTTTAGGGGCTTCTGTGCAAATGTGGTGTTTGTGATATCTACCCCACACAGAACTGTCCAATGGCATTTATAGTCTCACTTCAATGTTGAAAAAAACATTACTTTTTATTTTGTGTCAGTCTGATAATAACATTTGGGGGCTGGAGAGATGGGCTGGTGGTTAGGAACACTGGGCGTTCTTCCAGGCAACCTGGATTCAATTCCTAGGATCCACATGGCTGCTTAGGACCTCCTGTAGCATTTATTCCAAGGGATCCTACACCCTCATGCAGATATGCATCCAGGCAGAATACCAGTGCACATAAAATAAAATAAAATAAAATAGGGGCTAGAGAGATGGCTCAGAGGTTAAGAGCACCGACTGTTCTTCCAGAGGTTCTGAGTTCGATTCCCAGCAACCACATGGTGGCTCACAACCATCTATCTTGAGATCTGGTGCCCTCTTCTGGCAAACAGGCATAGTGGAGGCAGAACGTTGTATATATAATAAAATAAAATCTTTAATAAAATAAATAAAAAATTGTGTGTGTATACACACACACATAGAGAGAGCGCGCGCGCGCGCCACACACACACACACACACACACACACAGAGAGAGAGAGAGAGAGAGAGAATCACATTTGAAAAGGGAGCAACTAGGGACCAAGGAAGATGGCTCGGCCATGCTAATGAGGACCTGAGTGAGTTTGGATCCCAGTACTGATGTAAAAAGCCAAGTGAAGTGGTGGTGTGTACTCAAAACTCCAGTGCCGGGAAGGCAGAGAGAGGCAAGAGGATCCCTGGGCTTGCTGACCAGCCAGTCTAGTCAGATGTGTGGGCTCAGGCTTACTGAAGCTGTCTCCTCCTTGTCTCTTCCTCCAGCACACATACACTTGTCCCCAGGTTAGCCCACTTAGATTGAATTGATTCCAAAAAGATCTAATTACATTTTTCTGTCCCAACAGGTTGGTCAAAGTCTTATCTGAGCCTACAGCATGAGCACCTAAGAACAGGGGTGGAGAGTGATAGACTGCTGAGTGCTGTGCAGAGCGCAGACAAGGGGCGACACACCAGTGGGAGGTGGAGATGGCGAGGAGCCTGCGGCCTTACAGACCCCAGTTTATGGGCCTTCTGAGTTCTGCCCTCTTTCTCATGGCTCTGTCACATCCTCGTAGCATCCCCACCATTTGTGTTTCTGGGGTTTTGTCATCTGAGAAAACACCTAAAGTGGGGGCCTTAAGGAATTACCTGTTTTATAGTTTCAACCTATCATGGTAGAGAGAACATGGCGTACCATAGCATCTATCTCATGGTAGCCAAGAGAAGGAGGGAGGAAAGGGGAGGGGGAGGGAGGGGGAGGGGGAGATGGGATGGAGAGAGAATATTCCAGTAGAGAAAATGCCAGTGGCAGGTTGCTAGATGCTGACTGGCTTTCTCCTTTCTCCTTTTTAGTCAATGCTTGGCCCCAATCTATGCGATGGCACAGCTCACATTTGGTGTGGCTATCCTCCTTCTGGAAGCATCCTTGCAGATACACACTTAGCCTAGAAGTTGGTTCTACTGAGCCCCTAGTAGGAAAATCAAGTTTAATCATCATACAAGCCCACATTCATTTTTTGTGACTTGCAGCCATTGACTCCTAATTCATTATTGGAGAAAAGGAGTCACCAGATCAGGTGACAGGAACAGCCTAGATATAGCAAGGGGGATAATGTGGATATTAATGTCAGGCATTTGTTTTGAGGCACCAGATGTATGCTAGACACAGATAAGTGCTTTACATTCGCCAACTTTAAAAAATCTCTACACTCCTAAGAGGCAGATGTTATTATCCCATCTCAAAAAAAAAGGAGCTGAGACTCAAAGAAAATAGACAGCTTCCTCCACACAATAAACAGCAGAGCTGAGATTCAACTCAAATCTGTGTGGGTTGAAAAATGTATTGTCTTTCAATGCTACCATGCTATTTTTTTTTTCCCGTGCACCATAGAGTGTCAGGCCGCTGATACTGTACATAGCTGGCACATGGGCAGCCTACCTTGCTCAAGGCTGGAGGGTATGCGGGTCAGAGTTGCCAGTGGAGGTTGTCCAGTACCCTGGAGAGCTCCCACTGAGCCCATGTCCACTTGGTTCCATAGGCATGAGCCTACGGGGCAGCTCAGCCTCCATCAGTACCATCAGGATGCTGGCTGCTGCTCACTGGCATGAACAGAGACAGCTCGTCCTTGGGGAATATCCTAGGTCATCCTCCCCCTCCACCCTAACCCACTCTAAGTTTTATCTGTATAAGACAGGATGCTGACTTAGGGTGCCTGTATCATCATAGCCAGAGAGTTGAAAATAACTTAATCTCTTTCTAACCAGTCCACCTGTTTCATAGATGAAGAGACTAGCAACTGTGATCTGTTAATCATGCCAAGCCTCCTTCGGCAATGTAAACCAAACTGACTGCTTTGCATAATAAAGGTTAAAATTATGAGCCGTTGAAGGAACAAATGAAGCTTGGTCATTCAGGCTCGAAATGTGTGACCACCACCTTTGTATTTGCCTTTCCCTTTGCTCCATCATCAAAGTCTGCTTCTACCACAGCTGTTTATTTTTAATTCACATTTCCCCAAAATAGATATTCATAACTTTCCTGCAATGTATCTGGCAGCACCTTCTACATCGACCAAGAGCCACAGTATTTTCTTGACTGGGTGCATTTGGGGTTTTCTTTGACATATAGATAGATCTTTTGCTTGGTGTCTAAGCTGTTTCTTTGTGGGTAGTGTTGGCTGGTTCAGGCTTCCTTAATACGTTCTTCATGACTGCATTTTGATGACATTAATGAAATCATTCTGAATATCAGTGGGCAGATAATGAGTCTGGAGGAAGGGATGGGACCAGGGCCCAGATGGAGGAAGGGGCAGGGTGATAAGGGGAATAGTGAGCGATGTTAAATTTTCAGTTCCAAAAGAAAGCTGATGGTAGAACCTTAGAGCCCTACCTTCTTCCATTTGGAGAGATGTGATAGGGAGCATCTTGTGGTCTCCAACCTGGGTGGGAAGGTGACATGCTTTGTTTATGCTGTGGAAGAGAAGTTAGCTGAGTTTTTGTTGTTTGTTTGTTTTGAGTTTGGAAAGACCACAAGGCAGGATGCTGATGGGTTTTAAATGTACTTACCTGTATATTTTTCTTGTGACCCCCACACTGGCACAATTCCCTATGCTCTCCCTCCCTAGAACCCTACTTCTATAACAAGGGAGTAGCCTGCAGCTCCCCAACTCTCCCTTCTAAGCAGAGGTTGGCCTGGCTTCCATCTATACTTCAGCTATTTTCTGGGTTAGAGAAGCAAAAGAAGCACCACCCACCTGCTCCCAGGGCTTGTAGGTCACCAGAAGCCATCTTTTCCAGGCTGAACCAACAACTGAAGGAACTGAGGGGGAAATCAAAGTCCTTGAAGGTACCACATCTGAGGGGAGGCAGGAAGTGACAGGCAGGGCTGTCAGTCCAGAACCACACATGGTTGTGTGGATGATGCACAGCACAAGCTTGGAAGACAGGTCCTGTTTGCTGCTGCTGGATCAGATGTGTTGATGGATTAGGACACTTTTCTGACAATCAAGTATCTTCCATTAACAATATCAATACCTGACAAAATTGTTTCAACCACTGGAATGGATTGGGGGACATCTCTGCATCTCATTTAGAGTGAATCTCCTTCTGTTTATCCTGCTGGGCTCCAGCAACATGAGTCTAAACTTGTTTTCGAAGCTAAGATAGACAGCTGTTGACAGGGTAGCTGGGCCCTCTGGAATCAGTCGTGACTACTTGGACCCCAGTTGATCCTCTGTAGACCACGATGGTCGTAAATCCTGGTGACCTTATACAGCGGATGTCAGAGTGCAGGCATGAAAAAAAGGATGCTTTGGAAACTAGAATTAGAAGTTGTTTAAAAACTCTGATTCTATAATATATACAGGGTGGCCCAGGCAAGGGCCAGATTCCGCCCCCTCTGCCCCTGCAAACAGTAGCTCTGTTTCATCCTTCTAGACATTCCTGAGCTGCTGAACTAGCAGTCTGCTCCTCAGAAGTGCCATTCAATAACTGCGGCCCTCCCCTGCCCCTCTGGCTCTTCCCATAGAAAAACAAGCAGGCATCACTGGAGGTAGGTGTGAGGCCAGGGTCAGCAGGGCAGCTGAAGAAGGTACTGGGTGAGGCAGCTGTGCAGCCATGACTCTGGGCAATAGATGACCCAACTGGGCAGCCAGCCAGAGTCCCTCAGGGAGGTCACTGGGAGGCCAGGAGCTGTGGCTGCCTTATGGGACATAGACAGCGCCTCCTTTCAGGCTGGAAGAGGTGTCACAGAAGGCCTTAGTGACTCAGATAGCTGAGTTGAGGCAGTTTACCTCCCAACATAGACTGTAGGTGAGGGGATGACTCACAGGTGACTCTGTGCCCACCTTGATCTTGTCACTGGGGCCTGAAGCTCTCAGACCATGTCCAGACGGCTTGGATGAAAGAAAACTACATTCCTTTCCCATCTGGGATGGAGAATTGCCCCAGCCCAGCTCTGTGGCCCCAGCTCCAGACAGCTGCTCTCCCAGCTGGAGCACACAGAGGTGCCAGAGACCAGAGGCACGCAGGCGATTGATTCTGCAGAGGCTCTGAGGTTGTGTATCTTTTCTCCATCCCCCAGAGAAACTGTTCCCCAAAGCCAAACAGCTCGGGGAGTGCCAAGCTGATAAAAAATAGATTGCAGCCAGAGTGTCAGAAACGGAGAAAGGGACAGAGGGCTCAGCATCTTCCTAGGAATTCAGCCATAGGGTCCATCTGGGGAAGGGGCCTGATGGCCCTCTGGATGCTGGTTTTGGACTATGCCTTCACTCAGGGAAGGGCATGGGGTATTAGCAGGATGGGGGTTGACAGCATCACTCAGTGGAAAGCAGGAGCCTGGTTATTGTGAAGTGACTCACACTTGACCAAGGAGAATAGGACCTGGGTTCTTTATTCCTCAGGTGACCACAGTACCCTTTGCTGAGAGCCAGCTACATACTAGGAACTGACCATTGCCACTTCCCATAGTTTCCAGAGCACAAGTCGATGAATTATGCTATGATAGTTCAGGCTACTGTAACAAAACACTATACACTGGATGGGGTAATTAACATAGAAATGGTATTTGTCTCAGATTTGGAGTAGAGAGCTCAAGAAGGGAATTCCCCGTGTGGTTATTTGGGGCACCCCTTGGATTGAATTTCTACTACACTTTCACATATGGGAAAGAAAGGAGAGAGAGAGAGAGAGAGAGAGAGAGAGAGAGAGAGAGAGAGAGAGAGAGAATTGCATTGCAGTACTGCACACTCTGGGGTCCCTTTCATAACAGGCCAACAGTCACACTCCTAAGGCCTTTATCCTCGAGACCTTCACACTATCCTCCTGAGTCTTCCCTCCTGGGGTCACCACATAAGGATTTCAATTTAATTTTGGTGCATCACATCACATACCATTCGTTCTACTTCCCAGGCAGAAAGAAGCTGCAACAGGAGCTTTGCCTGAAGCCGCCCAGCTGGTCTGCAGTCATGCCAAGTCCTAGCTCAGACCTCTCCAACCATTAAGCCACAGGCTTAACCATAGGTAGTATGGGTGAAGGACCTTCTGTGAAGCCTAGCATCTATGCTGCCAGACTAAGGGGCTTCCCCGCAAAGATCCAGGGGTGTGGAGAATGGTGATGGGTGTCCGTGCATTAGGCAGATCTTTAGTACCTGAGATGCACAATACAAGAGAAAATGAGGGTACTGCCTTGTTACATGTGTAAGGGATGTCAGGAGCATGGAAAGTTGGGGGTGGGGGGGCAGGTAGGCAGGTGGCCCTTGTCCGGGTGTCTGGCATAAGTGCAGAACAGATGACTGGATAGCCATGTGGTTGGCCCAGAGAGAGATGCTCTCAGAAGTCTGTATAGATCAGAATCTGGGCCTGCCCGTGATGCTCTCTGGGGAGGGGGTGAGGACAGGCTTGCACAAGCTCTCTGAGTGACTCTGAGTTAGGTGACCATAAAGCACACTACAGGAGACCTGATACAGGATGGGCCCCAGCTTAGAGAAAACAAACAGGCAGGAAGGCAGTCAAGGCTGGAGCTTGGGCACCACGACACAGAGAAGCGCCAGCTGCCATCAGACAGGGCATGGGCTCCCAAAAGGAACTCCCAGTGAGGGAGACTTGCTGCACCCTTAGAATGAATCCAACTCCCTTCATGTCCATTAGGGTCTTGTCTGCCATGCCCTACATGGCTCTCCCTCCATGCTTCTACCTCCAAGCATCTGAACACGCTGCCCTGTTTGCTCTGAGGAGCTCGCTATCTATGTTGGCCTCCCCAGTCCTAAGGCAGGAGCCCAGGCTTGGATGCCTCTCTGAGATGATGTCCCGACCCTCAGTTCCCAAACGCTGCCCACTGCAGCTGTGCATCTTTTCTCAACACTGTCTCAGCATATCGAGCTTCCCAGGTGCTCCTGGGTACCATCAGCTCTCCGAGGCTGGGAAGGATCCAGTTGTCAGTTTTGCATAACTGTGCATCTCCGCAGCCTATCACTTTGACATTTTATTAGTGGCGTGTGAGTGTAAGTATGTGTGAGTGTGTGTGTGTGTGTGTATGTGAATGTGAATATAAATGTGTGTGAGTGTGTGTGTGTGAGTGTGTATGTGAATATAAGTGTGTGAGTGTGTATGGTGTATAGTATGTGTTATATGTGTGAGTGGTGTGTGGGTGTGTGAAAGAGTATGTATGTGTAGTGAGTAAATATATATGTGTGTATTGTGTGTGTGATCAGCAAGGCTGCGTAAATCTTTGTAGTGACTTTTGAAATGCTTTCTTAACATTAATTTAGTCCCCTGACATGGGGAAACAGGGACAATCATATCCCAGCTTTGCTGTCCAGGAATGTGTGTATTTTTGCTCACTTTTCACAAGGTACAATAAATATGAATGGCATCTGCTGACAAGTTCCCCTCCCTCAAAGCTTTGCTTCAAATGTCACCTCCCCAAGATGACCTTCCCAACCACCCCCGTCTCAGCTGGCCACATGTGGTTGATTCCTCTGCCTGTGCTGTACCTTCACTTGACTCCTGAAATGCTGTCTCCGTCCTGCCAGGGCAGAGTTCCTGTGTTTGTGGAGTTGCTGTGTATGTTTGGACTTGTCTACATGCTTTTGCCAATGAGAGGAACTCCATTCAAATCTGCCTAACTAGTGAGGAATGAAAAGGTGGTGCTCCAGCCAATGAAAAGGTGATGCTCCAGTCAATGAAAAGGTGGTGCTCCAGCCAATGAAAAGGTGGTGCTCCAGCCAATGAAAAGGTGATGCTCCAGCCAATGAAAAGGTGATGCTCCAGCCAATGAAAAGGTGGTGCTCCAGCCAATGAAAAGGTGGTGCTCCAGCCAATGAAAAGGTGGTGCTCCAGCCAATGAAAAGGTGGTGCTCCAGCCAATGAAAAGGTGGTTCTTCAGCTGATGAGGTAAGCAACATTCAAGGGCGGGGCAAGGGTAGTTATGATTATTCTCTCTTCTCTCTTTCTCGCTCTTCCCCCTCTCCCTCCCCTCCTTTCTTCTCTCCCTTTCTGTCTTCTTCTTTTCCTCCCCTCTCCTTATCACCCTATGCTCAGGCTCTTCTCTGTGGAGATTCCATTTTCTCTCCTGCAGACGTTGCTGTGTGTGGCTCATGAGCACTGCTAGAGCCAGGCAGGCATCCTGCATCACTGATTACATCCACGAAAGGAGCCCTGTGCCCATGTCCTCAGATCAGACTGCATGGCAGCACTCCAGTTCTTTGATCAGCCCCCGTGAGTGGGAAGGGACTGGCAGACAATCCCTTGGTCACCACTCTTCATCTGTGGCACATGTTGTAACACATTTGTAGGAGTGAGAGAGAGGACAGACTATTAAAAAAGAACCTTGGGGAAGGGCGCCAGGAAGCTAGAGATGGTAGAAGTCCACCAGGATCTTACAATTGCTTCTATTTAGTGTCCGCACAGAAAACACAACACTGCTTATGATCTCATTGTAGAATCAGAATGAGCAGGACAGGAAGGATGGCTCAGCAGCTAAGAGCACTTGTAGCTGTTGCAGAGGACCAGATTGGCTTTCAACACCAAGGTCAGGCTGGTCTCAATTGCCTGTAGCTCCAGCTCTAGGGCTTCTGACATCCTCTTCTGGCCTCCTTGGACACCTGCACATGTGTGTGCACCTGAACACATGCATGCTTGTGAACACACACGCGAGCACACATGCACACATATGTATATAAAACAAATGTTTAAAAGTCCCTCCCTTCAGATGGCCCTATCTTGTGTCAAGGTGACACACAGCTAGTTGGAACACTGTCAGAGTTGGGAATGGAGCCATGAAGCTTGAGACTAAGCTTTCGGTCACAACTTTCAGGCCAGAGTGGCCACTGAGCCTCAGCTAAGCGTGGGGCCTCCAAAGAATGCAAATATGCCTTCGGGCCTATGATGATTAAAACCAGAAAGGTTTAAAGAAATGCTAATGAATTTTAAAATAATTTTGTATATAAAGTGTTTTTAATACAATAATTTCATTTTATATAAGAGTGTTATTAAAAAAGTATATTATAAGGTTTATTTTAATCCATTTTTATAGTCATAATGTATGAAGAGGAATTTGGGTATTTTCCTCATTAAGTATGTGATAAATGTTGTTTACTTTACTCTAAGTTAATTATGAAAAAAAGCGATTTGTTGACAAATCTAATTTGATATATTATGTTTTATTTGAGGACCAAAAGTATTTTAAAATGCAGATTGTAATTATAAGTTACAGCATTAAAAAAAAAAAAAACTGTTTCCATAACCTCAGATTTAAAGCTATTGAAAGTTTTGTGTTTTAAAAAATCACCTTGTCTTTTTAAAATGTAAAACATTTTCTTCTATTGAATATTGAGATTAAAAGAAATGCTTGTTACTGCTATTTGCCAGAATGTCTTAAAAACATCGAGGGGGTGGATTATCTTTATTCTTGATAAACAGCAACAAAAAAGCTAAATTGGCTCTAATTGCCACTCTTTTTTCCCTTCTTAGCACTGTTTTATGGAGTGCTAGGAAAAATCTACAATTATTCTGTGTTTTATGCTCCTCATGAACCTGATATTATATTCTGCCTCAGTGTTCCTTATGTTTCTTATCTTAAGCCAATGGTCCATAGTAGATGTAAATTAAATTGAGTATGACGGAGAGCAAAAAGAATTTAACCCCACGTGTTGGTGAAACCCACAGATGGCTCTTCAGCTGAACAAGGAGCCTGTGTGCTGGAGTGAGGAGTTGGGCTGTGGGATTGACCTGGTCCTCCACACACGTGTGTAGATGATCCACCCACACACCTCCTGTTCCTCATGCCCTTCTGTTTGAAGCACTAACCATTTCACTACTGATTTAGAAAGAGATGTAAATACATAGCTATGGCTGTGAAGCCTGGGTCCCTTGCAGATCACAAGCACACTGTGGAGAAATGTTCCCAGTAGCCCATCAGAGCCTGGTGCACATCTGAGATATGAGAATCTCTGTGAGTTGTATCTTCCCATCTACAGCTTCTGGTATTTTATAAAAACCTTAGCTGTTTGCTGCTGGTGCATAATCTATGACTTACATAATATTGAAGGGAAAAGAGCTAAATAATTTTTTAAAGGAGAAAAAAAATCAAGTGCCTTGGGGCTGGAGAGATGGTTCAGCAGTTAAGAGCACTGACTGCTCTTCCAGAGGACCAGGGTTCAATTCCTAGCACCCACATGGCAGCTCACAACTGTCTGTAGTTCCAATTCCCAGGTCCAGGCAAACACCAAGGCAAATAAATAAATAAATAAATAAATAAATAATAAAATTTAAAAAAAATCCAGGGCCCCCTCTTGAGTATATTCAGCTCCCATGTTTAGTCAGCTCCATTGCACATGCGTAAGCTGTGTCTGTGCAGCCCAGGGAGTACGGGGTGGGGGGTGGGGGGTGAGGGTGGAGCTGATGAGAAAAGGACCAGGCCAGGCAGCTGGAGAGGAAGGCTGATGTCCCTTAGCCCCACGAGGACTCCCAGACCCTCCTTGCCACAGGGGGCAGAAATACAGAAGAACAACCGAAGCCATGCAGGAGACATGACTTACAGGACAGAGTTTAATTGGTTTAGCCTAAAAAGCCCATTCTGCTCTCTAGTGGACATGGAAAGGCTATAAATATCTGCAAGGTGACAAGAAAGAGAGGCTGAGATCTATCTGGCTGGATAAGACCTCTGAAGAATCTGCTGCGGATCAGAGCCCACTTCAGGGGCTCTTGTGAAGCCAAATCCCTCTGTCCTGTAATGTGCACACAAACTCTGTCATGGACGATGGACTCAGGGTAGCATCGAGCTGGAGTGAAGGCCCTGGTTCAGATCCCTCTTGGCACCCTCCCTCTCTAGGTTAGTCAGTGTGCTAGCCATCCATCTCTGTCAAGGCTTAGCTAGAAATCTTCATGCTCTGGATGGGTGACCTGAGGTCTCAACCAGCCCTACTACCCCACCACCACCAAGACTGTGCCCATGTTCAAACTGTAGCCAGATAGAGAAGCACACAAAAGATGGGGTGGTGGGCTGCCCCCGCCCCCAAGCAGGGCCATAGGAATTTGGAGGAGATCCTGGTATTGTGAGACCATCCCAGTCACGCCTCAGAAAAGCTGAGCTCACTCAATCCTTAGCTGAAGCTGGCAATGGGGTACCCCATGTCCTGGCGGAGTCAGGGAGGGCAGGACAGTACTGAGATTTGTTTCCAGCGTGGAACAAGCATGTCTTTGTGATGGAGTGGACACAGGCGACCAAGCTTCCGGCCAGGGTAGCCTCTGGTAGTCCTCAAGATGGGGATCATGGGAGTGGGGAAATTGTTCAAGGAGACTGTTGCTCTTCCTGTTTTCTTTAGTTCCACTGGGGTGGTGCTGCACAACCCCACTGTCTGGAGAAGAGGCTAACACTCAAACCCCAGCTCTAAACACTTGGCCTTCTGACTTGCACTTGGACATAAGACTGGTCAGTGAGGGGCTGGAGAGATGGCTCAGCAGTTAAGAGCACTGACTGTTCTTCCGGAGGACCTGAGTTTGATTCCCAGCATCCACATGGCAGCTAAAAACTGTAATTCCAAGATCTGACACCCTTACACAACTGACAAAGCACCAATTCACATAAAATAAAAATAAATATTTAAAAAAGATGACTCAGTGAGGCTATTTCACAGATGAAGCTGATGTCTCTAGAGGCAAAGTGTTGTCTTTAAATTGAGGAGCTCTTGTCTTGTGGAGACTGGGGCAGGGGGACTTCCTGATTCTCAGAGTGAGAGGCTGTCCTGCAACTGAACAGAAAATCTTACCCAGAGGGCCAAGGGGCAGTCACTGGGGAGCCTGTTGCTCCTCTAAGGAAATATTTAGGAAGTGCATGGACATCTTTCAAATGGTTCTCAGCCATCCTCAATCCCTAGCTCTCTGTTTGGTGGGAGATCCAGGGCCAACTGCATTTGTGGAGACTCTGGAGGAAGAGCAGAGGATGAGGAGGGGACAGAGGGTTATGTGGATGCAATTCACGATATTCTAGTGGTCTCTGGCTGACACCAGGTTATAAACACAACGTCTGATAACCATGGTCAGCACAAATGTCTCAACTGTGCTAAGGATTGAAGACACGGGAATTGGGAGGGGGAGACCTCCACCACTCTGTGTCTGCGCTCTAGTCCATGTGGGTGTGGTGTGTGTGTGTGTGTGTGTGTGTGTGTGTGTGTGTGTGTGTACATGTACATGCACACACCTACCTTGGTCTCTGGACTTGTTTCATCATGGGGATGTAGCTCACTCTGATTTCTCAAGTTACAGTTGGTGCGGTGGGAGTTCCCAGTGGGGCTGCCTATGCCTGGAGCCCATCCTACCATTTGGATGGGGTAAGGGTTCCCCACGTGACTTGGGAAAGTAATGGATGGGAAGATAGGCAGAGGACTATGGTGCAGCAGCAGAAAGTCCCAGGAGGCACCATTTCCTAGAAATTTAAAAGATGCACATATTCGAAGGGCAGCTGTAACTGGTGCTTTGGGGCTAATTACTGTTTCTAATCTTTTTGTGTGATCATCGCTGAACCCCAATTTACCCACCAGTCATTTAACTAATTCTCACGCAGCCAGGAAGTGTGCCCACTGGATGTCCCGTAAACAGGTCAATTCTCTTGGCATTTGCCCTTCAGTGTGGGGTTAGCCTTCCTCCTCCTCTTCCCACCTCCCTTCTGCCTCTAGAGCTGGCTCCTGGGACCAGATGGCTGCAGCTGGCCGATCACCAGCACTCTCCTGCCCTCTGATGGCCGCCCCGGAGCCAGCCTCTCATTAGAGCCTTTCCCAGGCCTTTTCCATAGGCCTGAAAGAGCAGCCTAGAGTGGTGTCCTGGGCCCTGCCTGCTCTTGGGAGACAGAAGGCTTGATTCTACCCTGAGCTAGGCTCTCTTTCTCCAGGGACCACACAGTGGGCCACCCTTGGATTCTCCTTCCATTAGGGAGCAAAGACAGTCCCTCAAGGCAATCCCCTGCCTAGAAACTCAGCATTTATCTGTCTTGAGGCAAAATTGCAGAGTGACCGGCTGGCTACACTCTGGTGCTTTCTGTGTCTTTCCTCCAAATTTCCCTCTTCAAACTTCAGTTGCTGAGCACCCCCCCACACACACACACATAAACACACACACACATAAACACACACACATAAACACACACACACATAAACACACACACACACACTCTGTTTCAGCCCCTAGACTCCACATCTTTGCTCCGTTTCTCTGAAATGCTGGTCCAGGTCCAGCACTCTTCATGACCATTAACCTACCTACCCCACTTCTCCCTGTTTGTGGGATGCCAGAAACATGGCAGGCAGTTATTAATGAGGAAGCCACCTCAGTCCTCACTGCCAACCTCTAGACTTCTCAGCAGGTGCCATGATACTCACAGAATTTTGTTGTTGGGTTTCTTGTTTTGGGTCTTGTCTTATGCTGTGGCTGTAGCATCCTTGGGTTAATGCAGTAACTGCATGATCATTTATTAGATTTATTGGGGGGTGTCTCAGCCTGTATATGAGCTAAATGCCATTTGGGCAGGAGCTCTGTGTCTGCCCCCTCTCATGACTTCATCAGCATCATTGTTATAAGACAGCAGGTGTGACAGGAAAGGTTTATTTGAACCAGCCTTTTGTTCTTTAAACACAGGAGGAGCACACGGCTAGATGCACCATCTTGGAGAATGGTTTGCGGTTACAGATTTTCTTTTTGTGCCCTTTCTTTTAGGGGGTGTTTCCTGGGCATCTTTATCTTCCTAGAACAGTCTCTTATTTTCTGGAAGACCATATGGGCTCTTCTTTGAATTAGAATAGGGCTCCCAAGGGGCAGGCTTAGGGCCCTGCCATCTTCAATCCTGGCACAATTGTTGTATTCAGTAGGCCCTCACAGATGGAGCCAAATGTGAAGGCTGGTGTGTAAGGGAACTGGAATTGGAAGGGCAAGTTCAAGTTCAGAATTACCTAGAACATGAGATAATGTGGGGCCATGACCAACTTCCCTGCTCTGGGAGACTCTGGAGGGCCAGAGAGCAGTTGCTCTGAGCACCAGGATGGAGAGAGGTCATTGTTGCCACCTTCCAGGGCTCAGGATGGGCCAGATTCTGTCTCTCGTCCTCTGCTGTTACTTTGCCAGAGGAACCCATCTCAAAGGAAAAGTCCTTTGGAGTCTCCCAGAGGAGATTTTACTGGAGATGGGCGCTGGGGGCCCTGGATATTTGTGAGACACATGGATGCTTCTCAGAAGGTTGTGTGGTGCCTGGAGTAACCCTGTGCTTGGAATCTGGACTTCTGAGCTGTACAACTTTGGGGAAATCACTCCTCTACTCTGACTCACTATTTTCTGGGTGATAAAATGAAGATGCCCAAAAAGTCACATGACTAGGATCAGCATCAAAGCACAGAGTCAGCCAGGATTGACCGGAAAGCCTAAATGGTTTCTCTTCTTCCATGACAATTTTCTGGTTCACCTTCATTTCAAAATAGTAACTGACCTTGAAAACGGATCTCTTTTCCTTATTTGCTTCTTTTGGTCAGCCTCTCATTCCCATTGTGGTCTCTGGGTCTTTTTATCCTTCATTAGGAAGTAGAGGCTAGTACACAACTCTCAGGACTGTGTGAGGACCAGAATGATGTATAATACCTGCTGACAAGGCTCACACATAGAATATGCTCAGGGGCAGCCACTTCAATTAAAAAAGAGGGAACGTACCTCGGTCATAGGGCCGGGCTAGAAATGAGCTGAATCCCCAGATTGGAAAAACCCTTGAGGGGTGTCAATACTGAGTGGCAGAATTAGAGGGAATCTTCATTATGTAGTAGCTCAGGCCACAGTGCCTGACGTAGGAAGGTTGCTATGAGTGTTTGCCTGGTGCCTGGCCTCTACTGGCAGAGTTCTATTGAAGTTGCCCAGGCATTCTTGGCTAGTCTGCACCTTTTCCACATGATCTGCTGATGAGGTACACCCTTGACTGGAATTATAGGGGCAATCCTGGCCCCATCTCGTATGTGTGACTCTGTGCCTGCTCCAAGTTATACAGTGGGAAAGACCACTGACCAACCCTTAACAAGGCAGACAGTGTATCAGGATCCAGACAATCTTTAGGATCTGTTCAATAACCTCTCTTACTGATCACTCCCCAGAGCCTGGGCATCTGGAAGCAGGACCCAAGGTCAGGTGCTTCTTGATAGAATCAGGTTCCTCACAGTGCACTAATGCCCTGCTTGGGTGTGGCTCCTGAGTCCCCTGTCAGCTCTTGTTGAGGTTTGTGTCTCCCTCTGGGTGGGATGCATAGGAGGGGCGTGTCACATGAGTTACTATTCAAACTGAAACACCTCTGAGAACAAAATGGAGCGGTGTTTCTAAAGAACAACAGGTGTGAACAGACAGACTGGAGTGTCATCCCTGGGGTTCTAAGCCAAGGCTTGAAAGCGTAAGATAGATATGGGTCAGGACTCAACTGCCATCACCTGCAGGCCCCTCCCAAGCCCCAGGCGGGGTGCAGTTGTAAGAACAGCAACAGTAACTGCACACAGATCACAGTGTTCCACTCTGCCCCACTGAAGGCTTGCTATGAGCCCTGCCCACTGAGAGTCCATGTGATACATCAGATGCCCAGACACATCCCTGAGCTTCTGCCAAGAAACAACACTACAGCTCTCTGGATGGCAGAGTGGTGTGTGGTCTACAAGCTCTGACACCTTCTGTGGCTCATTTGCTCTTACATTCTCAAGAGGAAGGCATCAAGACACCCATTTCATAGACAATGAAACTGAGGCCCAAAGACAAGAATCTGTCCCAAATCTTACCAGGTGGCCAAGTGAGGTATCTGAGCTGATACAAGCTTTCACCTCACACCTGCAGCATCTGACCCTTCCTGTGGGTCAGAGCCTCAGTCTGTAGCCTGAGTGCTGAGGATGGAAGTGAATTTAGGTGATGAGAATTATAAATTATTTGCTGAAACCTCAGGGTGAATAAGAGGCATGCTGTGGTTCTGACTCAGTGCAAACATCTTCCCTCAAGGAGAGGCCTCCCTACACCAGGTCAGCACTGCAGGAGATGCATGACTCCCAGTCACTGGGGCCAATGTTCTAGAATCTTCCTTGGCATTTACAATTATAGGCTTTTATTTACTGTTTTTTATTCCCTTTTCCACATTTTCCAATCTTTTTTTAAAAAAAGATTTATTTATTTATTATGCATACAGTATACAGAAGAGGGACCAGATGTCGTCATAGATGGTTGTGAGCCACCATGTGGTTGCTGGAGATTGAACTCAGGACCTCTGGAAGAACAGTCAGTGCTCTTAACCTCTGAGCCATCTCTCCAGCCCCTCACATTTTCCAATCTTTTAGGTTCAACTTGTATTTGTTATTTGCCCAGCGTCTTGGAAGTGTAATAAGGAGAAGGGCTGATACTGAGCAGGAAGCGCTCTCCTGAAATCCTCCGTGTGAATCTAGCAGATAACAGAACCCAGGTTCCAGATGAAGGACAGTGTCTGATGTGTCCAGGTTGCACACTCAGGAACGAAGAACCAAGGTCTTGGGCTGAGTGAGACTGGTGGCTTTTCTGGCCTGTGAGCAGGAGTTTCACACTGGACACGTCTCTGAAGGCAGCAGCTGTCAGCAGGTGCACATGCTCTACAAGTCTGATGACCTTCATTTGATCCCTCAAATCCATGTACAATAGAGAAAAATCAGACTCTACCAAGTTCCCCTCTGACCTCCACACCTGTGCTATGATACCCCACCCAACAATCATAAATAAAGCAAAATATCAACCAAACAAAAAGATGAAGCCAGCCACACCTTGGGCTAGAACTTTAAGCCATATTTAATTGAGCCAAAGGTAGATATTGTCCCAAGAAAATGAGGGTCCCTTGAAGACCATAAAACGGACTTCTAGAATTTCAAGGACAAAGTTCTTTTAAACTGCTGACAAACATCCATGAAATGAATTTTAGCATTAAATAAAATTCAACAAGTTTTTATTGCTACTTTCTCAGAGTCAGATATGCATGAGGAGGGGAAGACCTGGAAATTTTGAAGAGGATGGGACACTTCCTGCCACCATCCTGGCACCCTCATGCTACTGTGGTAGCAGCAAAGTCCTCTGGTGAAGTTGTCAAGCATGCCTGGGAGGCATTGCTTCCAGAACTTTCTTTTGGAGCTCACCCACAGTATCATTTCTAAAAGTTCTGAGAGCAAGATACTGGCTTAATTTTCTTCAGTCCAGACTTTTCTGAGCTTTTTGGCACCGGTCTCTGCCCCTAGCACCCTCTTACACCTGGGGAATGTTTGTTGACATCCCAGGAATAGTCCAAGGAGCCCCTTTGGCCTACAGGCAGCTCCGTGGTGGGTGATAGACTGGCTCTGCTGTGGGGGCTGCCGATGTCTCTCTTTGCTCTGTTGGACAGAAAATGTGTTTACTACAGCTAGGAGCTAGATTGGCTGATTGCTTAAAATGGGTGTCTCTCCAAATTGGGGGATTACTCAAACCTCTCAGCCTTTGAGCTGGAGGGTTCCCTCGGGTCAGCAAACAAGTGTTCGGGCACGTGAGTGCTGCGTGGCTTCCCTAGCACATCCAGGAGTGGTTTCCAGCAGGAACCTGATGCTGCTTGAATTCTAATCAGAAGAACACACTGGAAAACAGCAGAAGAGCATCCTTTGCCTCCAGCACGCAGGCTTGGTGCACAGGATGCCGGTTTTTTCCCTGCCGGGAGCCAGACTCAAGCATTCATGTGCAGAGTGAAGAGGGGCAAAGTAGCTATTTTCAGGACCCAGCCTCCAAGCCTGAACCTCATGGCCATGGCCTCTTCTCAGAAGTGACACGTAGCCAGGGCTGTTTACCCAGCAAAGCCAGTGCAAGGAGGCCACTTAGCTTGCCAAGGCTGTGGTAAAATGAAATGCCTGCATGGGTGTGGTGACATTTTTTTTTTCTAGGTTGGGAAATAGCCTGGTAGCATGACGGAGAGGATGTTCTTTTGTGTCCCATAGTCCTGGCCTGGCCTCAGGCCTGTCAGCAGGCTGTCTGAGCCACCAAATCTTCTGTGTGGCATGCACCCCCTGAGCTTGGCTTTCATATTGGGTTGTCAAGAGTCTGTGGGATCTCTGTAAACTTTTCCAAGCGGTCACTGTTTCTAGTCTATTCTGAGTCACATGCCTTTAAATGTCCCAGCAACCCCATGAGGAGGGGGCCAAGGGCACTCCTTATGTTACCTCTTTGGAAACAGCCCTAGAGAGGCTGAGCTGTCTCCAGAATTCCTGGGTGGAGCTGATACCTTTGCTTTGGTCTGTTCCACAGAGCCCGGGTCTCTGCTTCGTCATCTCTGCTAGAGAAATGTCCGTCTTCTGAGGCCTGCAGGAGAGTGCAGGGCCCCAGGGTCTCCAGGTGCCTTCGCAGGGCTTTTCTGTCAGGTGCTCTAGAGAAAGGTGTGGGGAAAAGAGAGGAGGCCTTTCCACACAGTCCTGTGGGTAGCTGTCTTCTCTCTCGTGGTCACGGGGTACTGGGTTACGGTAGCAGTGCATCGGCTTTGTTGTGTCATGATTAGTGGTGGGACGTTTGTCAAGCTGACTTTATTATCTTACTTTGTCCTCCCAACAGCTATGAGAAGAGAGCAACCAAATGCCTCATTTCACAGTTGGGGAAACTGAGGTACTGAGGAAAAATGTGTAAAGTTACATACTAGTAAGCATCAAAACTGAGGCCCAGACTCGGAGTGGCTGGTCCTGGGCATACTGTCTGTACATGGTGCTGTATTTAGGCTCTGGAAAGGGAAAGATGTGGCTCAGAGAAAGGGATGGGCCCTCATATTCATATTGTAGGAAGCCTTAGTTATCTACCTTAGGTCGCTTTCCTCTGCATCCACACCCAAGGGCAGGGTGTGAGTAGAGGGTGTATTAGTTACTGTTCTCGCCATTGTGACCAAAAGTCTGTCAAGAAGCAACTATGGCAAGCGGAGATGATTTTGGCTCACAGTTTCAAGGATACAAACCCTCTGGATAGGGAGGTCAAGGCAGCTGGAGTGTGAGGCAGCTGGTCACATGGCAGCCACAGTCAGGAATCAGCTGACAGGAAGCAGGAGGAAACCACAAAAAATGTAAGGTTTGCCCCCCCCAATACTTCCTCCATCAAGAGTCCACCTTGTAAATGATTCTTTATCTTCCAAACAGCGCCATCGGCTGGAGTTCAAGCATTCAAACCCATGAGACTATGGGGGACATTTCACGTTCAAACCACAAGGGAGTGTGTGTGTGTGTGTGTGTGTGTGTGTGTGTGTTGATGGGGAACACTGAGTCACCTTCTGTGGCAGTGTTGTCAATTGGAAAGAATTTAGAATCACCTGAGAGATGGGCTTCTGAGTGTCTCAAGGAGGATTATCTTGATTGCATTAATTGATGTGGGAAGACCCATCTTAACTGTGGACAGTACTGTTCTTTGGCGGGGTCCTGAACACTATAAGACGGAGAAAGCCACCTGAGCACTAGTATGTATATGTTCATTGCTCTGCGTCCCTAATTATGGATGGGATGTGACCAGCCCCCTCAAGCCTGATGATACCATGACTTCTGTACTCGGAACTGTGGGCCACAATAAATCCCTCTCTCTTAGTGTTGTTTCATTTGGGCGTATATATTTTTAATCATAGCAACAGGAAAAGAAGCTAAGACATCTTTCTTGTACCTGTGATAACTACATCCACAATAGTTTTTTTAAGGAACTCTTATTTTCCTCTTCTCTCAGCCCCTGGACCTTTTCCTGTTCAGAGCTCATGGGTTTTCCTACCGCATCTCCAGTCCCTCGTGGTACCCAGGTCCCAGGACCAGGATATTAAAAAAACAACTCAGGACACAAACTCAGCACGATTAGAAAGCACCAAGCTGTGGAGACGTTATACGGGGAAGGGTGGGGTGACAGATGTTCACACAGGCTGAGTCCAGAAGTAGGCAAAAGGCACCTATTTATCTATTGGATCCTCTGAGACATTTCACTAAGCACCTCTGGGTTGGGCACTGTGCTTGACAGGGGGTTAAGGACAGATCTCAGTGAACTTGACTTTTATCTTCATCTGAAGCCAGTCACTAAACTTCCGGGTATCAAAGTCCTTCCCTCCTGGATGAGGCTGGGGCAGCACAGCTTCTGAGCTATAATGAGGCCTCCGTGAAGTTATAGACATTGGATACTTAGAATAGCACAGGGCCTGTGTAAGAGCCGAACAAATAATGGCTGTTAGTGCTATTATTATCTCTGTTCTTGGGAGCTGACTGTCTGGTGAGGCACAGGCATTAAAGAAAGTAGATAATTTCCTGATGACTTGGGCCAGGAAGTGATGCTGAGTTGCTGGAAGCAATGAACTCAGAATCCCTGCCTCCTTGTTCCCTGTAAAAGGTCGTCAGATCTGGGGCTGAGGCCAGTTTCAAATACTCCTGCTCTGGCCCAGGGGTCCTGGGGTTCAAGAGAGGTACCCACGTCACTTTGGATGTTTTTCCCTTTTAGAAGGAGGGCAGGGCTGCTGGGGCAGAAGGACCAGCCAAGGCTGCATTACAATTCTGCAGTGTAGACAAAAGACAACAAGATGGGGAATCCGAACAGCCAAATGAATTTATAAGAGCAAGACATTTAGTGGCATGAAACAAGCCACTTGTGAAGGGATCATCCCCTGGCAGGTGATAAGCGTTTTGGAAGCAATGAAACAGAAAAGGACCATTACTCCGTGGCCTAGTGCAATTCTTCTGGGGAACTCTTAGCTGTGTAGATAGGGTGTCACTCCTCCGAGGCAGGACCCAATTCCCAATTCACCTATTTTATTTAATTCATGATCTTAGGCTCCAGTGGCTCCAGACATTCTCAACTTCAATTAAACTGAGTTTTTCTTACCTTCTGAGCTTATTTAGAGAAAAGAAATGATTTGATTTTTAGCTTTATACTGTCAACTTTGCATCCCAAAGTTATCCCCAGGAGATATTTTTTAAAAAAAATGAAATACAGTCTTGAAGTAAATTGTGGTATGTTTGGAGAACCATCTTTCTGGGAAGAACAGTGTGCTGGACTTGGGGGAGATGGGGCTGAAGCTACATGCAGGGCTGCTGATTGGTGAGGATATTCCCAGGTATTTTCTAATAGAGTTCTGTTATGATCTGGACCCTGCACCGATGCTGAGCTGAGACAGTGAGGGGGAACCAAGATGAGGAAGGGAGGACTACAGACTGAGCTAGCTCCCTACGGGTGCTGAGATCACTTGGTCTTATCTTATGGGTTTAATGGTAGATTCCCAAAAGATCTGTCCACACCCCAGGAAGACACAAAATATGATTTTATTTGGAAAAAAGATCTTGAAGGTGTGATCATCTGGGTGAGCTCCACATCCATAGAGCAGGAAGGGAGAAGTCCCTGCAGTTGAAGCCAGGGAGTGCATGGAACTTCCCTCAGGAGCCTGAGGAGAGGGAAACTGTCTCCTGCAGAGGAGGGTTGTTCTTCTGTGGTGTTTGGACCTCTGGCAACCAGAGCTATGAGCTCATCCATTTCTGCGGTTTTGAGTCCCTGAGTTTGTACTGGCTCACTTTGGCACCCTACGGATCAAATGCAGTGAGGGTG
>PVIH01000122.1:183993-387624 GCA_004025045.1 Sigmodon hispidus
ATGCTTATTCAGAATACACAATCCACATCAAGCACATTAATCACACATTAATATGATCACACATTAATATACATTAATATAATCATACGACCTTTTCCTCGCCGTTATGTCCACACTTTCTGTCAATGCCCCCGGGGTGGGAGTAGTCAGGCCTCGGTCGCTGGTTCGGGCGGCAATTTGCTCGGACTCTGTGATCCCCCGGCCTAGGATACGGTCCTTCAGCGTCCCGTGAGTTGACCAGGTTGGAGGGAGTCTCGACTGCAAAGCCTCCTCAGAGTTCCAGGTGTTAGTCTCTGAGGGCTAGCTGGAGTCCTTTGCACTTCAGCCACGAGGCTGGAGTCAAAACTCAGCAGGCTTCGGATCTGGCCTCCCTTAATATGCTAATCCGGTGGCCAAGCCGCATCACCATAGTAACTGGGTGAGGCAACCTTCTTTCCTTATCTATCTGTCTGGCCTTTCACTCTGCCAGAGTAACTTTGGGTGGAGTGCTAGGAGAGTAACCTTCTGCTTATCTTTTGCTCCCCTCTGAACCTCTATCTCATTTCTCCATACATTATGGCTTTCAGGCTAGCCTAGACTTGTCCAAAAGGACTTCCATTTTATGCTCTTTAACAGAAACCAAGTGTGGGTACCCCCGTTGAAGAGCTGAACCCATGAAGATAGCAGTTCCTGAGCAGGATGGGTCTCTGGTGGCACTGGACCTAGGGAGAGCTGCTGTAAGACAGACTGATGAGAGCACAGAGCTTTTCATCCCCATCTTTATTCAGCCTGAGCACAGGCCCAGGAGGAGATTCCTGAATGACTGGGTAAACCCCAGCCTAGGTAGCCCTCCCATCCATTCCTGTTTCTTTATCCTTCCGGTTAGGATTTCTGACTTGTCATGGTCACAAGAAGAGACTTAACCCAGGTGACTTGAGAACATATGAGAACACACGTCACCGGAATGTCATCTCACCAGCAGCCAGGTTATATTGGAATCTGGTGCCTTAACTCATGTCTCAGCAGATGTGGAGGTTTAGGGCTTGGTGGCTTTTATGGAGCTTTCCAAAACCATGAAGCACTTTGACACTGGAGAGAAGCCCCTGGGGCTAGAGGGAGCAAGCGTCCCCGCTCTCAGTTGCTCTCTCATCCCACTTCTGATCCATGTTTTTCCACCTAAGTGCCAGCTCGTACCAGGCAGCCTCAGACTGTCACAGCACAAACCCAAAAGCTAGAAAAGAATGCCAAGAAGTTTACTTACAGCCAGGCACTGCCTGCAACTTTCTCTTCTTTCCTATATGTGTGTTTGTGGTTGTGCTATTATATTGCACATGTTAATGTAGTCATATTTTTTTTGCTAGTAAAATTGCTCCTGACTCATATAACGGGATTAAATATATCAGTGATTCGTGGTGTTCCGCAAAGAGCCCTATAACAGCCAGGTGCTCAGCCACATGGATGAGTTTGAGAACCACTGATCTATAATGAAACGTGAAATCACTAAGCACAGAAGCAAGCAGGATGCTTGAAAAAAAAATCATTTGTCATGAATCCGTCAGAATTCTTACAGGGTATAACTACTGTGTATAGGTGATTTGATAAATGAAAGCTCTTTGAATTTTTCAACAAGTGTTTGGAGGCAGATGGCTCAGTGGTTAGAGTGCCTATGTGAACATGAGAACCTGAGTGCAATGGCGTTTCTTGGTTCTCAGTTCATCTGGAATGAACTACAATCCAGAAATAGAGGGCGTACCTGTGAGAGATTATCTGCTTGTTTTTAAGTGGCTAAATCCATTTCTAGTCCAGACCTTTGAGGCAGGAAGACACAAGTGTTTGATTTGGATCTTGAATGGGGAGGCTCACCTTTAATCTGGGCCACACCTTATGCTCTCCGCCCGCTTTCCCCACCATGCTAGCACGTCCTTCCTTCACTGGCATTGGAGCCTACTTCTTCGGGATCCCAGCATGTACAGAAGACCAGCTGAGACACCCAACCCTGGGGGTTGAGCAGCTACTAGATTCTTGGATTTTCCCTTCACAACCAGCCATTGTTGGATTATCTGGGTAGCTATCTGTAAGTCATTTCAAGAAATTTCCTTTATTTACACACACACAGAGACAGACAGACAGACATACAGACATACAGACAGACAAGTAGGTAGAGTTGTTCTAAAAGTTTTGTGGCTCTGGAGAACCCTGATAGGACACTGAATTTGTGTGTTCAGCACCCTCCTCAAAGAGTAAGTTTAGAAGATGCCTGACGCAAATCTCTGGTTTACACCTCCATGCACACACATGTGCATATGAACACACACATGTGCATACACATATCCACTACATGCATACACACACAAAGGTATTTGGATATACATCACATCTAGTAGACTTGGCATGAGATGTCCTTGAAAACCTCCTTTGACTCTAGAGGCCAAGCAAACTACCAGCTTCATTGCATTGTGAACCAGTTGTAGCCTGGTAAGTAAATGCCATGCTTTGATTTCCTTCCAACTTGTCCACATAGATAGATATAGTGTGTGAAAGCGGTTCTTATGCGGCACCTGTGGTCAGCTGGCCCTGGAGGACTTCAGGAGAGGCGGCCATTGGTCCTGGGGCCATGCTCATTGTTTTCCAGAGTTGCTTCCTGCTGAGGGATCTCATGAAACCGAGGTCATCTTGAGGCCCAGAAAGTGCTCTCTGCAGCTATTTCTGTTTGCAGGAGGGCAAAAGCCTGGATGCTGGCCCACTGCCAGCATGCTTTCCGCCGCCTCTTATCACAAAAAGAGCTCGCCACAGCTGGAGGGCAGCATGCTTTCCACCACTACAGCCCTGGAACAGGAGACAGGTCAGAGGGCCTTACTGAAGACCAGTGGGTGGTGTTCCAGGGCAAGAAGACCAAAAATTTAACTTTTAACTTTTAATGGCTTTTAACAGCCATTCTACAATGATGATCAAAATAGGATTCTGTGCATGTCAGTATAATATTATTCGATGAGGATTAAAAATGGTAAAGAAGAGGCTGGAGAGATGGCTCAGTGGTTAAGAGCACTGGCTGTTCTTCCGGAGGACCTGAGTTCAATTCTTGGTATCCACATGGCAGCTAACAACTGTCTGTAATTCCAAGATCTGACACCTTTACACACTTATACATGCAGGCAAAACCTCAATTCACATAAAATAAGAATAAATTTTTTTAAAAAAAAAAATGGTAAAGCAAAGCAAGCGCGTGACAGATGCATGTTAGAGCTGGAAAGAATGGCTTGGATTGAGCCAGCAAGGAAGGTTTCTTTGTAAAATGGAATATGTAACCAGGTGATACCACCTAAGGGTGCAGGCATAGGCTCATTTTCTGCTGCTTAAAGAATCAAAAGGCAGAAGCATCACCAGAAATCATGGAAGAGTCCCAGCAGGGCCATCATATGATGCTGAGAAAGTCAGGGTCCCCTCTTGTGGCTCTTAGTTAAACAGAAGAATTTAAGAACAGACACTGATACAAGCTTGAGGGCAGCCTATTAGAGTTTAGAGGGAAAGCCCCGGGCAGCAAAGCTGCTCATCTCATCTCCCGGAGGAAGAGAAGGGAGGAGACAATGGTGGAAGGGGCAGCCACATGGTAGCCACATGGTGGGGAGGGGAGCTTTTTAAAGGAGCATGGAAGCTGTGCATTAGGAAACTTAAAAGCATGCTTGGGCTCAGAAAAAAAGACGGAGAGAAGGAAAGAGCTTAGCCTCTCTGAGTAAGGACCCAGATGAAAGAATCTCTGAGTGTCTCTTGCCCACAGACTTCTCCAGAGGCCCAGGCATCTTCTCCAGTGGGAGAGAGGAATCCAGGTCACTCAGCACTAGGCAGCAGACACCATGTTGAGGTTCCCCTTTCCACAAGGGAGCGACAGGAGCTGATGATTTTGAAATGTCTAGGCCTAACCCAGAAATACAGACAAGGCAACACAGTTATAAATATTTGAACTTAAACAGCGTGACTGTTAATATTATTGGATAGCTTGAGCTCCAAGTACCTCAAAGTCCTCCATTATGAGTCAAATAGAGAGGGAGGCACTCTGTGGACAGGGGTCACAGGCAGGCTCCAGGGGATGCAGGAGGGCGTGTGGGAAGCTCCAGGGGAGAGGTAGCTGTAGGCTGTTGCTCAGATACAAGGGTCAAGGACACAGAGACTGTTGGATATCTCAGGGATCAGTTGAGAATGAACTTCTTTTGGCTCCAGAGAGGTGGGAAGCAGCTGTCCCAGCAAGAAACTGATCCAGAGCCAGCTCTGTACCCAGGGTTCATACAAAGTCCTGTCAGCCTATGAAATGGCAGAGGCTGCCCCTCCTCCCACACACACTGAGACAAGAGAATAAACTAGCCCAGAGTCTCCAGATGTGGAAAGGGTGCCTGTGAATTCTCTCCTGGGAACATGTGGGCTCCTACCATAGAGGAAGTTGTCGCCCCACCTCTACCAGCCCCTAAGGCCTCCGCTCTGCCTGCCTGGTTAAAAGTCAGCCAGGTCTGCCATCTGCCCTACCATGTGCTTCATCCTGACCTCCCTAATGCTGGCACAGCCACAGCGCTCATCCCAATCACACTACCTTCCTTACCCCCTCAGGCAGGCTCCTCCCACTTGCTCCTGACTGGCTCCTTCAGACCTGTAATACTTTGGCTGTTAGAACTTTTTTCTGGGACCTGTCTGACATTGGCAGTCCCAACACCTCACCTCTGTTCTCTCTGAGGCCTTGGCCCCAGGCCAGGTCACTAGCTAGTCCCTTCTCCTTATGGCCGCTAGCATCTGGGAATCAAGAATGGGGGCAGGGTCCTCACTGCTCACCTCTAATCCCCCGTGATCCACATAGTGCTTGGGCACAGTAGTCTTTGATGAATGACTGCACTAAAAAATGATCATCTCCAAAGGATTGTCATATGTCACGTGTCTGTAGGGACACTTCTCAGAGGCTCAGGGAGGTTAGGTGGCTGGTTTAGAGTCACACAGCAAATTTAAAAAGTGATACCACTGGAATTCTGCCATAGCCATGGCACCCCTGAGGGACTACAGCTTGGGATATCACACTAATACAAGCTAAGGGCTATCAGTCATGGGGCCGAAGTCCAGGGTTGGAGAGAGAGAGAGAGAGAGCGCTTTTGTTAGTGCTCCCTCCATCCAGCAGCAGGACAGCTGGCTTGAAGTGTTCTGTTTGTAGCGCTTACAACAACCATGTCCATCAGAAGAAAGACACAGAGATGCTGGGTTAGCTGCTCAAGGTCACACAGCTACTCAGTGACAGAGCTTAAGAGCCATTTATTTCCTGAGGTCTTTGACACAGAGATCATGCCAGAGCCTAAAACAAATCTACCCCCAGGATGTCTGCTGCCAATGATTTAAAGGGCCCGACAGTGCTTAATCTTACTTCCAGGCTCCCTCATTTTAGAAAATGTAGAGATTTAAGAGCCTATAAAACTGAGCTATAACATGGTCTGACAAGAGTCTTTCATGGGCTCTATTTTCTGCTGCCCTCTGCTCAGGGGTCTTGATTTTGTCCCAGGTCATTCCAGGACACTTCTACAGTCAATTAAAGCTTCTGGTCTCCTTAACATCCTCTGGGACCCATCAGGCTATCATGTCCTTGCCAGGACCTCACCGAGCATCTGGAGTGACGATGTGCAGTTATCAGTGGGATTCCCCACATTTTTCAGGAAGACTCTGATGATGATGGCAATGGGGGTAGCTGCAGCAGCCAAAGCAGAAATAACATTGGGCATCAGGGCACAGCCTGGTGGCAAAATCCAATGAATATGACAAGCATCCACACAGAGGTCATGCTTTAGTGGCCACAGCCAGACACTGGGGCCCACAGAGGCAGCTCATAGCTATCAGAAACCCCCTCCCAATCTGTTTCAGTGCTCACAACCTGAACATTATTTCCCAATCAGGTCTCCAACACATTGCACAAGACTATATAATAGTCTGTCTGATGTGCAGGCAGGCTGCATGCACCCCAGGGGAGCTATGAATGCTGTCTATCACATGATTGTAAACTTACTTAAAACATCGTGTGTATGTATGTGTATGTGTGTGTATTTGTTTTTGTGACTTGGTTGTGCCGTTCTCTGGTGTGAACTCTGTGAATCACTATGTTGTATTGCAATGTCAAAAGTCTGGACTCCATTGCATGCGCCCCAAACAGCATGTATTGGGTGGAAGGATGGACAGACAGATGGTAACAAGGAAAGGATGGAAGGACGGGGCGGGGCCTATTGATCATGAAAATGACCCCGTTCTTCTCCCTAGATCCACACCTTCCCAGAAGTTAGAGAAATGGCATGCCTGGTCCCGCCACTAAATCTAGGTGGCACTTGTGACTTGCTTTGATGGAACTCAGTGGAAGCAAGTGTTACCAGTTCCCAGGAAAGGCAGGCCACCTCTTGGAATGTTCTCTTTTATGGAGACATGTTCAGCTGCCAACTGAATAAGTCTGAGCCAATTTAGTAATGACAGACAGGTGGGCCAGCTGCCCATCAGATGCAACCTATATATGTGAAAGGCATGAGCTAGCCAGAGACTGTTATGAGCTATGGTGGACTGGTCACACTTGACTTAGGTCTGTCAAGGAGGAGTCAATCACACCGGTACACAAATGTCACCTGCTCCTAGAGTCCTTAGCTAAGTGGGGCTGGTCAAGTCATGGTAGCGACTGGACACAAGGGAGGAACCATGGGAATCTGTTTGCCAGGCCAGCATGGCTGCATGCCTCAGTGCTTGAACGTTCTTCCTTGCCCCTTTGTCCTATGAACGGGGTCACATTCTTCCTAGAGGCTTCCATCCTATGTATAGACTCTGTCCAAGGCCACACCCAAGACATTGTGAAGCCTTTCTAATTAAGTTCAGGTGACACTTATGGTGCATGCCTCTCTGTGTAAAAATTATCATGGGAGTCTTGTGGCAGTAGAGAAAGCATGGTCCCTACCTTTGTCTACTTGGTAATGAGAGCAACATCAAAGATAATGATGTCTTCACAGTGTTTGATGATATGTTAAGTGTGTGCATGAGTTCTGTGCATCTGACCTTATGACACAGCAGCTCAGATGCAGAAGCAGCTACTACCGAGTGTTTGCTGTATCCATAGCCCCTTTATTATCCAATGATAATTTGTGCAGAAAGACATCTCACATCAGGATTTTGAAGAGAGAAGAAAGGGCTTTGAGGAGTCCAGTGAGTGAGGGCCCAGCTTTCCCTGTCAGCTGAGCAGAGTGAGGGGACGAACTGGCATTTCAGAACTGGGGTGGGGGACTGTCCCTCCCAATTACGAAGCTGCTGTCCAGCTGAGCCTCACAGTCTGTCAGGTTCTTTCACTACTTAGAGCCTCAGGCCAGGCCACAGCTTCCCTCACGTGGTTGGGGCTTCTCAACCTCCTCCCTTGTGAGTTTCTGTGAGGAGCAACAGGTCCTGCCCATCTTCTGGAAGATGAAAGCATTGCAGATCAAAGACTGCTGTAGTCAGAACTGGAGCCTGGTGGCCGCTGAGCAAAAAGAAAGCATTGGTTGCCAGGGCACACCTTCTCATAGGGGCTTAGACATAGGTTCTTTCTGTGCAGAGCACCACCAGCCTGGGTTACAAAAACCTTGCCTGCAATTACACAGCTTTGTGGCATCTGTAGGAATGTGGCATGTAATTTACAGTTCTGCGCTTTTTTTTTTTGTCATGATCAGGGGCTCTTCTTTCACAATTAAAGAGTGCAAGATGCACTGGGCTAGCCAGAGGCAGCTGCAGAGGTAGGTGGGAAGTAAAAAGGAATACACCCAGAGGGTGGTCAGAATAGCAATGCCACGGGGTAGCATGGGGTGCAGGGTAGCAGTGAAGAAGCAGTGATCTTGGCTGACATTTATTGACTACTAACTGTGTGCCAGGGAATAAGCTTTACATGTATCACCCCATTTAAACCTTCTATCACCCCACTGCGGTAGATGCTCTTTTAATAGAAAGGCAATTAAATCACAGAGTGTTAATGTAACTTAGCCAAGGTCACAGACAAGACGTGGCGGAGCTTATGTTTGAACTTAGGATGCTTGCGCTAGGTCTGAGTATTTACTTCTTTGCAGTCTCTGTCTGCAGAGGGCCATTTGGCCGTCTGTCTGTCTTTCAGGCATCCGTAGCTCCTTAGGGATGACGACATCAAGGAACCTTTCAAGAGTGAGCAATCCTGCCGTCTCAATATATTGATTCTTCCTACTGAATGAGGCAGGAGAGAAAAATGACTTCTGCCTGGCGGCATAAATTAACTCTGTGCCCTTGGCTTCTGTGTCACCAGGCTGCCTTCTGGCCATTGAGGTGCGGGCTGACCTGCTGCAGATCCATTGCTTTGGATGAGTGGCACATGGCAAGCGCCGGGACAGCAGCTTCCACACGGAGCCTGGACAAATGGCAGAACAGAGCAGAGGGCAAGGCAATTTACAAGGAATCTTAGCAACCAGGCAACGGGCAGTAAACCAGAAAATCGCCAAGGAAACCCAGCAGCGCATGAACTAAACGAATTGCAGGATTTGTGAACCAATTTACACCATCAGAGGGAGGGAGGGAAGCTTGGAGAGTCACCTGAGAGACACAGAAACTGTCACCTCCAGTTGAAGGGCAGGGGGGACTGAGACTCTATGGAGCACCACTGTGTGGACTTCAGGCCTGGTTTTGGGGTACCTATCATTGTAACAGAGAATGGATGTCATGTGCCGGGGGCGGGGGCGTGTTTGCAAATGTCGTGGCTCTATTCCATGATCCAGGGGATAAATCAAAGAGAAATGGACCACTGTTGACCGGACTTGAAGTTCACCCTTGGTGTCTACCCTAAGGATCAGGACGTAGGCTCTATTGATCATGTAGGGCACCTCACTGGGAGGTCACAGAGGCTCATGGAGATATGGGAAGCAGGCCAGTGAGCAAGGCACCATCTGTGAAGAATGGCTTTGGCACACATATGTTCAGAAACACATTGTCCTCTAGGGACAGATTCACTTTTCTCCAGGACCTGTGGAGTGGTGAGGACCCAAAGGAATAGGTTTCTGGGCTATAAACATGTCTGCCTGGTTAAATAACAGCTCTTCAAGGACATCCACAGGTGAACGTGTCACTCCACACTGCACCACAAGAACACTTTCTCAGGTTCCCTGCAGCATGGGTGCTTGAGTCTCAGCATCAACTGTGACAGGGGCAAGACACAAAATGAGTCAAAAGCAATATCGCCTCACATTAAACTGTGCACACATTTCCGTAAGGAAATTGAGTTACCACTCATGAGATAATTAACTGATACAGAGAACAGTTTTTTCTGCATCATGGCTTCAGAGGGTCAGTCCATAGTTGGGTACTCGATGATTTAGGCCTTTGGCAGGGTGCTGAGTGGCAATGCCAGGGCATGGGTGACAGAGTTAAACTGCCCACCTCCTAGCTAAAGAAGAGGAAGAGCCTGGAGTCCCATAATTCCCTTTAAAGACTCTCCCACCAATGATTTAAGGGTTCACATATATCTGGAGGCGCCCTCACTCACTAACAGCGCCATCTTGGGTCTTAGGGGGTGGGCATTTGATAGTCAAATGGTAACAGGGCCTAAGGTGCTGTCCCAGCAATGTGACTCTTGCTGACATGCCCACAAAGTGGGCATTAAGTCATAGCCCCGTCGGGGAATAGATTTCTCCATCTTTCAATGGAAACACTGGGCCCACAGTTCTCCAGAGCCTTACCCAGCTCTGCCCCATTGGCTTGTATTATTGTTTGGGGATGTGTAATCTTCACCACAGATGCTTGTGTTTGAACCCCTAGCTCCAGCTGGCGGTGCAGTTTGGGAAGGTTGTGGTCATTAGTAGTGACCCTTGAGATTTTATAGCCTGTCTCTACCTGTTCACTCTCTGCTTTTCTGGCTGCTGATACAATGTAGCGGCTGCATCACATTGTATCAGCATGTGCCATAACTTACCCCACCCCCATGCCACCATGATGGACTGTATCCCTTTGAACTGTGGGCCCAAACAGAGTCTTCTTATCTTGAACTGTTTCTTGTCATACATTTTGTAAGAATGGAGAAAAATAACTATGACACTTAGTGACTTTGTCAGAAGTTGAGAATGTAAGTTCTTCCCTGGAGGAATAGAATGATCTAGACTTTTATGAGCTACACAGAACTCCCAGCGGCTTCCCAAAGGCTCCCCCAGCTATGCCATTTCTCTCCTTCCTTGTGCTCACTAGCTCAGGGCCCACAGAAGGGACCCTTGAGGCCCTGCCCTGTAAGGCACAGAGGTAAAAAATGGAGGCTAACTCTACGCTTGACCAGCACAGGGATGGGAAGTGATCCAACTGAAACTAGAATCACTGCCTAACCTAGTTGGTGGGACAGAGTGATTCATAATTAAGGGAAAATGGTAGCCTGGAGTGGGTGCTGGAGTTGGATAAACTGTGCTTGGGCTCTCTTTCACCATGGTGGTGAGACCTGGTAAAACCTTTGAGTGTGTCTATCAGTGCCCATGATGTGGGGCTTGGTATGCTGCTTGGTATGCTGGTGGCACATGCTCAGTAAGGAGTGACTATCTTTAGCACCACAAGCTCCATTCCCGGAGTAAGGCGGGACACAGTCTGTTAAAGTTCTAGTCCTATGGGACAAGCTATTGTGCATGGCTTTGGGTCTCTGTCATCTTTCTTCTGCTGTAGTGAAACAATGACAAAAAATGCAACTTAAGGAAAAAAGGAAGACCTCTTTTTTGCTTACAATTCCAGGAAGCGGGAGCCGATATAGTCCGTCATAACAGACAAGTCATGCAGCATGAGGAAGTCATCAGATTTCGTCATATCCACAAACAGGAAGCAGAGAAGAAGAGCAGGAACACTCATCTTCCAGTAAGATTTCACCTTCTAAAGATTCTATAACCTTTCCAATAAATTTGATTGACTGGAAATGCAATGTTCAAAACCTATGCGCTTCTGGGGGACATTTCATACTCAAATCACAACAGCTGGGGTCTTGGGACAGACTTGGAATGCAGTAGAAGTGGGGTGAAATTTCTGGGAATCAAGGTCAAAGGATGACAAGTCTCCCAGGAAAGTTATTTCATAGTGTATCAGTCAGCTTTGGCTGTATAACAAACAGCCCTAGCATCTCAGTGGTAGGCAGCATCCTCTCCACTGGTGGATCTATGAGTCATATGGGGGCATTCTGCTCCATTAGGCTCAATGCTGAAGGAGCTGATACTCTCACGGCCTTGACGGAAGCACAGAGGGACAAACAGAAGATTACTAGGCCTTAGGCTTGAAGCTGACACATTGCCATTAGCGTCTCTTCTAGCGACTAAAGCAAGTCAGAGTCAAGCTTCAGTCAAGAAACAAAGTCTCCTCTAGCCATGTTGAGGCCACAGCCAGAGTGTAACTGCAGACGGGAATGAGAAATTATGTAGGATCATTTCTCATGGATCGAACTCTGGAAGATGGGGATGAGGTAGGAGGCAGAGAGATCCCAAGGAGACACCAAGCAGCACACCTCAAAGTGGGGAGATGAACACCAGAGAAGGTCCAGGTGGAGCCCAAATGTCCCCTGAAGTAGCAGAGCTGTTCACTTCCACGGGTCCCAGTGCCCTGAGCTAGAGTCACCATTCAATACCCCACACTTGACCCATCAACCGCCAAGCAGACCAGCATGAAAGCAGGTGAGCGTCATTCTCGCAGGGAAACAGCCACTGTCACGAGTGTATGATAGACTTATAAGACTTTCACGGATACAGGAAAATGCCAGGTTGATGCCATCACATAACAGTCCATTCCCAAAGACACCATCTTGCTCTGTCAACCTTACTGTTCCCAAATTCATCTTGCTATAGTTTCTTAGAAATACCAGAAGAAATACAGAAGAAAATCGGGGGCTGGTGAGGGGAATTAGCAATTAGTAAGCAGGCAAGATCTTAAAGGGCGGGACTGGGGTCAAGTCAATTGTTTGTTTATTTATGATTTGGATTCCTAGAAACTTCCAAACAACTTTGGGATGATTTATAATTAAGAAGATAGGCCCTGAGACAGCAAGATTAAAGATAAAATATCCAAAGTCACACGGATGAAGGGAGGACATGATTAAACCAGAAACCTAGCAGAAGATACTCACTGCAACTGCGCATTAAATTGAGCTAAAGCGAAAGGGAAAATATGATGAGTTATTGGAGAAAAGAAAGTATAGCCATTTGTCAGGGGAGCCAAACTTTTCTCTGACACTCCATGTGAGCACAAATTTATCATAAGAATCGCAATAGAAGGGACAGAGAGGCACATAGTAGACACTCTCTTCAAAGACTTTTGCAGAAGATGCAGAAATATCCTTCAGACAGTCGTTTATTATATCGACCCAGGATAAAAGCTAAGGACTTAGGGATGAACCAGACGAGATTTAATTCAACCTTGCCTAATGGCTTATAGATTGCTTCAGGCATGGTGTTTGGAAGCCCAGGGCTAGAGCCAACAGCAAGAGTCTTGGAGAGGTGTACCGCTTTTCCAGAAGCCAAGTGGAGAACAAAATCCTTGGCTAGACAAGTGAGTGTGGACAATCATGACGGGCTAGCAAGTGTCCCCAATGAGCAAAGGGTAGGGAAGTCCGCTGTCTGCGCTGTGAAAATCAGGCTGCAGAGTACAGTGTAGCCACATCTTCTCATTGACAGAAAGAGAGCATCCAAGAGACAAAGGGGGGTGATAGAGAACTCCACCCACTCCGCCCCAGAAGTCATCCTGGGCTATGTGAACTTAGCGGATTCTTTTTCTTTATAACGTTTTAGAACTTTTTACATTTTCTTCATAGAACCTGCAAAATATTAGTATAAAACAGTTGGGGGGGACTATAGGGACAGCTCAATGGATAAAGTGCTTGCTTAAATGAGGGTCAGAGGTTATAGCCTCAGAACCAATGCAGAGGCTGGGTAGGTGTGATAGCCACCTGTAGTCCTGGCACTCAGGGGACAGAGATAGGGGACCTCCCCCAAGCAGCTTGGCAAACTGCACTGGCTGAAACCGATGACCTCTGGGCTCGGCAAGAGACCCTGCCTCAATACACAGAGTAGAAGAAATTAGCCCATTGTCAACATTGGTCCTCCATGTGAGTGTACACACACACACACACACCACCACCACCACCACCACTACCACCATATCACACATACACACACACACACCACCACCACCACCACTACCACCACCACCATATCACACACACACACACACACACACACACACACACACACACACACACACACACACACACACGCAGAGAACTCCACACACATGCAAAGGCAATACATGTACTCATGCCGCACATACACATGATATGGAATGTCTTTCTGTACACTGTGAATATACTTTATTATCACTTGTTAATAAAGAAGCTGTTCTGGATTATGGCAAGGCAGCTTAGAGGCAGGTGAGAAATCTAAGCAGAGATAAAGACGAAGAAGGGTAGAATAGGGGAAACACTGCAAGCTGCCGCTCAGAAAGCCATGGAGCCACACGGCAATACATAGATTAATAGAAGTGGGTTGGATTAAGTTATAAGAGCTGGTTGGTAGTGAGCCTGAGCCATAGGCCAAGCAGTTTGTAATTAATATAAGCCTTTATGTGACTATTTGGGACTAAGCAGCTATAGGACCACAGACCAGACAGGTCAGAGAAACTAAGTCCTGAGTTTTTATGGCACAGTTATGATCTGTGTTCTCTGGAACCTTCTAGAAAGGTGGGAAGGAGACTCTCAGAACCACAGCTCCTCTTCATCCCTGTTTCTGCTTCTCTCATGCTTTCCTAAGCCTAACTCCACTTTTCTGATTCCAGAAATAAATCCCATGCCATTCATCCCACGAGGGTAAGGAAGATAATGGGTGGCATGGGTGGCAGGTAGGTGACTTACTGGACAGGGGTGACATTGGATTGACATAGTCTTTGGCGAGAAAATTGGCAATTTTTGTCAAAAGTTTTTAAAAAATATGTATCTTCTTCCTGTACTAAGTTTACACGTGGGAGCTTGTCTTAAGGAAAGAATCGCGACAATGTGCGACTGCTGAGCCATAAAGCATATTATTTATGTGGTGATATGTGGAGCAACCCAAATATTGGCTCCTGGAGGTAGACCTAGAGTTGGGAAGAAGTGCTAGGGAAGATGATTTGTCCATCCCGAAGGACATCTTGGAGCATCCTGAAGATGCTAGCCATGCCTTACAGCCTCTGCTAAGAGAAAATGCAGAGTGGAAAGTCCACACACTGGACAACTTCTGTTTTTGAAAAAAAACACAAACACAAAAAAACCAAACTGTATGTATCACTCAGGGTGTGGGTATTTTTTGTTTGTTTGTTTCTTCCTCTTATTTCTGCCTAATTGCTTTGTTTCTGTATTTATTACAATTTCTATTTTTGGCAATTTGATAAAATTAGGAGGAGAATTCCCTACCAAGGCACTAAGTTATTTCATTGTCCTGTCTTTGGGGGTGGAGGAACACCCTTAGGATGAGGAAACTGAGTTAAGGTCTTACTACATAGTCCAGCCCAGGTGGTCTGAAACTCATTATGTAGCTCAGGCTAACCCGGGACTTATGAAACCTGTCCTGCCTCCATGGTGCTTGAATTGCACACATGGATCAGTGCAGCTGGCTTTGAAGAGTTGATTTGGAATAAGCTGACAGGTTTCGGGGTAGGAAGCTGCATGGAATGGGACGCCTCTGGGCCACCTGTGTTGTGTTCGTCTTCCCGGGCTTTCTCCTCTGGGTTTGAAGGAACTTTTGTGAGAACCCAGAGCCTCAGTGATCACCCTCCACCCCTCTGCTGTGCCAATGAATGGAGGAATGAAGAATTAGCTCTGGGTGATTACGGGGCTTGCTTCACAACAGTGGCCTGTGGTGACATACCCATTGAAAAATGATGGCGGTGAGAACAAGAACAATTGTTGGTGCTGACACCAGGTTGGCTTCTAAAAGATGACACATTCTTCTCTGGATAAACCAGTTTCCCAGAGACCAGACCCCAAAGCATGCCCCCTGCCTCATGCACACACTCCAAGAGATTTATTTGGCTTTTTGTTATGAAGTTCAGTCCTTTAAAAATCCATCTCAGTCCAATTTCTTACTGTATCGCTCATCTTTGCAGACAGGCTAAGAGAGACGAACATTTCTCCTTTGGCTTCCCTGGCTTGTAAGCCCCCAGAAGTAAAGGGACCTGTCTTCAAGGAGAAGAACAAATTAGAACATGTTGTTGGACATTGTACATGGAATTAAGGGTCGTCTGCTTGAAATAAAGCCAGAGGAAGAAAAAAAAATGTCATTGGGGCAAAGAAAAGACCCCAAGACCATAGGAATCCTCAGTTGGAAGAAGCCCAGATAAAACTGGAAAATGATTCCATTGTCTGTAGCCCAGAGCTGTGGGTGGGAGTTAAGAGTTGTCCGGGTGCTTTGTGAACAGTGAGGGAACCAGGTCAGAATGACACCAAGTTGGGTGCTTGTGTGGGGTGCCACCGAGTCTCACACACCCACTGGGAGCAGCTGGCATTATTCATCTCCAGCACATGTAGAGACCAGAAGAGGCGGGTAACGTGTCCAAAGCCACGCAGTTAGAAAACAGTTCCTGCTTTTCACTGAGGGACTCTCCTTCAACACCAATGTTTATTGTTAACAAATTATGGCAAGGACTGGGCTTGGGTCTGCCTTAGCACTGGCCAGGCAGTACCGAGTGTTTGCCAGAGGCACTTACAATTTTCCTGCTTTCCGTTTCTCTGTTGCTGGCTTTTGAGATTGCAAGCCTTACTTTCTGGGATTCTGCCAAAGCAGTGCCAACTTCTCGCTGGCCCTTGTGAGAGATTTTTTAAAGTTTATTTGATTTAACCTTGGCATTTTGCAGTGGTCAGCAGAAGGGGATGGGAAGAAACACTTGGGTCCCTGATAATGGATAGTGGAAGTGACTTTTCAGGAAGGCACCCTCCCTGTGTGAAGTCTGCAGGGCGTGGATCATCATCATCGCAACACACGTTGGTTTGATAATCCATTTTAATAATTTATTTTGAGGTCCTTTCACACTCGCAGGAAGGTTTCAAGAACTTCCATTATCTCCTGACCCTCATTCCCTTAAGGCTGGCATCCAGTTCCTCACCTTCTCCCTGCATATGAGCATCTATCTATCCATCACTGTTGTTCTCTGAAACTACTTGAAGGTGAGCTGCAGCCATGATGCCCTTATCCTCAAAGTCCTCAGTGTGCACTTCCCTATATCCAGGACACCCCACCCCCACCCCACACTATACCCACACATCTTATGGTTTGGGCAATGGCGTTGATAGAATGTGACTGTTCAGTTCACAGAACTGTTTCGAAGTTTGCTCGCTCACTCTTCCTCCTTTTCTTTATCCACAGTCCCTGCAATGGTTTCTAAGCACCAAGCACTGATTTCCTATCCCGTCTACATTTATTTATGAATGCTAACAGGAGCTGGCGTTTCCAATTTACTCTCCTACCCACCGTCTCTACCCCTGCAAGATCATGTAGTACACACGATGGGTCACAATCTGTTACTATCACTATTTATCTTGGTGCCCAGTTGTTCTGAATTTGGCTATGAGGCCCTTCAGGCTACCTCATGTATCTTTTAACAGGTCTGCATCCCCTCTGACAGAAAGGTCGTTGAAAGATTTTTCTGAAACAAAGTGTTTGCACTTTCTTTGTTTATGCTCTGCTTGGAATCAGCAATTTCTACAAAGCCCTGGCTCTGTTAGTGGAGGGAGGTGCCTGGGAACCAACCTCTGTGCGCCTTCCTGTCTAAGCTCCTTCAGCTGACAGTTAGGAGTCACATGAGTGTATGCATGGACGTTCATAATTGTGATTTACTCTGTGTGTGTGTGTATTTGTTCACAAGCTCACTACCACATTTCTCATCATACTACATCTGGATTTTATCTTTCTCCACTTGTAATTGTCAATCTTCATTGCCAATTTGACTGGATTTAGAATCACCTTGGAGTCACACCTCCAGGCACATCTCTGAAGGCATTTCTGGAGAGATTTCACTCAGGGGCACTTTGGATGTGGCTAGCACCTTTTTTATGGGTTGAGGCCCTGGACTGAATAAAAATGTGAAAAGACTCAGTATTCAGTTAATTTTTGGTGTTTCCTTCCTACAGACATAGTGTGACCATGATCTAGTAGAGTCATTGCATCTGGGTAAACGTTAGACTGGAAAGCTGTTTCTCACCACATCCAGGGTAACTTAGGATGGAGAGTTGTTTGTTGGAGGTATTTAGACCTGTGAGAAGTCATTGTAGAGAACGGTGGTTGCTTCCTATGCTTTATGGAGTTGTTTTTCGGAAGGGGTTTTCATCCATTTCATGACTTGGTTTCACTTTGGACTCAGATCCTGGCACACCTGGAGCATCTTGCTTCAGTGGGTACTGCAGACAGAGCCCGGCAGGGACCAAGGCTGTGGAGTGTGATGACCTTCTTCAGAAAACACAGACAATAGCTCAAAGGGCCTTGCTATGAGGAACTTGCTTTATCCAAAATCTAACCTTTATATAACAATCAATAAATACCTTCTGCACAGCTGTTGGGGGTTCAGTTCCTTGACACAGAGCCTGAATTATGTTGTGGAATGACCTTTCTTTCTTTGATCTTCCTGTGAAAAACAGAACACCGACAACCGGCTGCCTTGTAGACCCACAGCATGCTTTTTCTGCCATAAGGTATTACGTCTTCAAACTGACTCAAACAAGGCTTTTTTTTTTTTTTTTCTTACATTGCTCTTGCTGGGCATTTTGTTATAGCAACATACCTCTCCAACAATGAAAATAATCTGTATTCAAATCAAATATTCTTTTATTTTCTATTATCTTTATTTATTTATTTTGCATGTGAGTGTGTATGTGTGTGGGCACATGTATGCCAAGGTACACGGAGTGGGGCGGTGCTCAGAGGATAACTTGTGGGAGTGGATGGGTGACAGGATTTGAACTCAGGCCATCAGGCTTGGCAGCAAGCATCTTTACCTGCTTAACCATCTTGTCAGTGCCCCCTCTCTCTTCCCTCCCCGTCCCCCCTGCCCCCTTCTCCACCCCCACCCCCATCACTTTTTAACTTATTTCATCTCCTTTCAAAACTAATGGTCTAACAAAATCAATTGACTCTGAAGACCTGGTCTTGCCACTCTCATCTCATCTTGCTACAACTTCCTGGGCTCTGCCCACACGTGGCTCCGCCCACATGTCATCTGCTTGGGTTTCTTGCTCTTAAACCACTGGCCGCTATGGCCAAAGGAAGAGGAGGGACATGCGGAGGAAGATCCATTTGAGGACTTGGTTCTCTTCTTCAGAATCTTTCCATCTTATTTTCTCCCATAATGAACACAATCTAGAGCCTTCTTTTCGGAAACCAGCCTCATTCATCCTTTTACCTCCACTCCTGAAGGCACGGGGTGGGGACAGCTAAGGCACTGGCTGACCAACACCGTTTGTGATCAAGGGCTGACTGGAGACTAGTATCCCAGTGCTGACAGTGGACAGTGGAACCACCTGAAGACACTGACTTCAGTACATTGGTGGGTGTCAGCAGGGGCGGGAATGAGGACACGACAGACCTAGCATTTGTGATGCTGGAAACTTGTATAACTTGGTGATCTTCTTGAAGAAAATAATATGCTATAAGTGCCTTAAGTCATTTTCGTTATTTCTATAATTAAATGTCACAGACTGGAAAGTTTACAAAGAATAAAGGTTTAACACACATTTGTAGAGGCTGTAAATAGTTGCATTTTGTAAAGATCTTACTCTCAGATGACACAAGGCATAAAAGTCAAAAGATTCACTCTGGAGATAACCCATTAACTCACTGGTCCATAAATGAGCCCATTACCTGTCCAAGATCTCACTCTATTGTCATCTCTAACACTGACTGATGGGCATTGGATTTCAACATGAGCTCTTTGGGGAACAATCATGCCGTCGCAATGAGTACACAAACTCACAGCCCTCAGATGTTCTTTGCTCTCTCTTTACATGTGAATTTTTGAAATTAACACAAGTGGCTTTCTACTACTTGCCAAGAGTTAGCCCTGAGTGTTAAGGCATCGACAATAAGCAAATGATAGTCAGTGTCCTCTCCTTTCCATTCTGAAGGCAAAGTCAGTTCAATGTTCTGTCCCTGAAAAATGGCCCTGCCACCAGGCCAGGGAATTGCTAGATAAAGTCTGAGATTTTGCAGCAGTAAAAAAAGGAATCAGAAGTTATAGTCTTGGCATTGCTGTCCTGGTGTGTGTGTGTGTGTGTGTGTGTGTGTGTGTGTGTGTGTGTGTGTGTGTGTTGCTCTTGTCTACACAGCAGCCCTCTAAATCAACTACAGTGTCCTTCAGTACCGCTGTTGACTAGGCATTGCTGGGGGAGCTTTTCATGCAGGCTAAGAACTGTGGAGTTCTGACCAGAAGTCTGCTTGTCTCCCCTTCACAGGTACTTCAGGAAGAAAATTAACAACCCTTTCTGCACATGTCAGTGGGCTCCTGGCTCAAGATTTAGGAGTTGGTGAACTTACCAGCAGGGGGCATTGTAGCTTCTGGCTGCTCCTACTGGTCTGCAGTTCCTTACCCTTGTCAACAGGGCAGGGTAGCAGAGCATTTCCCTCTACCCATGGCCTTCTTCCTCTACCACCCCCTTCCCCCATCTTCCCGTCGTGTTGGTCTAAGGTAGTGCTTCTCAACCTTCCTAATGCTATAGTTCTTTAATGCAGTTCCTCATGTTGTGGGGACCTCCAACCATGAAATTATTTAGTTGCTACTTGATAATTATAATCTTACTACATTTATAAATCATAATGTAAATATCTGATATACAGAATATGAAATATATGTGTGTGGGTCGCGACCCATAGGTTGAGAGCCACAGGTCTAAGCTATATGTTTTTAGTTTCAGAGGAGAAATTCCCAGCAAGCTCTTTTCCTTCTGACTTGAGAAAGAAGAGGTTGGGGGAGAGTTAGAGACCTGTAAAATGTGGAGTGCACGAGCTCCCGGTCTGTTAGGAGCAGCCACACCTCCACTAGAAGGACATGTGGGTCTGCTGAAGGATTCTGACATTCTAGCAATTTCTGGTGGGGCAGGAGCGGGCTCTGCCTGTAGGCTGAGGACTCTACTAACCAGATGGACAGCCTTGGGCATCCCAGAGAGGTGGCCTGAGGCCTCACTGAGAGGAATGAGGGTGCCTGACTGGGCACACGTGTTCTTTGTAAAGATCTGAGAGTAAGATCTTTACAAAATGCAACTATTTACAGCCTCTACAAATGTGTGCTTTTTGTACATTGTGCCTTACGTTCTTTACATTGTGCTTTTTAAGAATCGCCACTGTTTCCAGGGATTATGAAATTCAAATTGCTACTTTATAATTAAGCAACATCAAGCAGCTTATACTTTAAGAACTATAGGCTAATTTGGGAGAAAAATTTGGTGACCCTAAAAGAGAAAGAAACAATTTGGTGACTCTTGACTAATTTGGGGGAACAATTTGGTGATCCTAAAAGAGAAAGTCTTACAAAGTGTTGCATGGAGGTGTCTAGACACTAAAAAGATATTTGCCTAGAGACTCACCCAACTCAATGACATGGCCATTTAGTGGCAGAGCCAGAACTAAATGCCGCACTGGATTTAAGAGCTTGGCCTGAGGAGTCATCCTGAGGAACCATGAGCAAGCTTCTTATCATATCTACACCCCTCCTTCCCAAGGTTTTATGAGGATTGTATGAATTAACACAAGCGCCCGGTCTAACCTGGCTGGCACAGTGTGAAGATGAACTGTAATTGCTGCCTGATGTTTGTGCTGCGGCTTAGGGATGATATTCCCTGCCCAATTCTTTTGAAGCATTGCTGCCTGCCTCAGGTATTTTGACATAACTGGCCTGGCCGACAGTGTGCTGCACACACCCATGAGTTCAACCTGATGAGTCTCTGCATAGGAACACATCTGTGAAGCATTGGCATCATCACAAAAATGAACAGATTCATCACCCACAAAAGATCCCTCCTGCTGCCTTGTACCATCCCTCCCGCCTCCTTCTCATACCCTGCAAACTCCCCTCAGATATTTGTCAGGACGCATTAGGCTGCAGATTCCAGAACTTTTGCAGTGGGGTGACAGGAACTGCATTTGGCTTGGGTCTGCCTTCACTCAGTGCAACTACTTGAGATTTGATTATCATACCCATTATTGACATAGCTTTTAAAAAAAATACCTTGCCGAGTCCATGGCAAGCAAATATCTCCTGGTGAATGGCTAGGAATAGAAGCGTCTTCTCTGGGGTCTTGCTGGGCTTTCTCGTCTGGACTCTTGGTGCCAGAAATTTTGAACATGTGCATTTTGAGTATTCTGACATACCCATGTCCCACAGTCTTTGAGTGTACATGACTCTAAAGCCACAGAGCCTGACAGGGGCCCATGCAGCTTTTCCTTATCATATGTGACTAGGTCTGAGAAGTGGCTTGTTTGAAAACCATTGTCCTGAAGTCTTGACACTAATTTCTGAAGGCCACTTGAACAGTATCACTAAAGCAAAAGGCAGCAGACTCAGGCAGCACTTGGTAGTGAGAGTGACATTTTATAGAGGGGCAGAGCTTATTTATCCTGAAATACCTGTAACACCCACAAGCAATTATGTGATTGCTATAGATCAATCAACTTCTAACCCCAAACTCCTACATAATCCAGTTCGGAAACTTTTTGAAGGTCTACATGATACCACAAGTGGAAAATTCCACATCTGATCATGTACCAGGTTGACATCAACACTGGCTCATTAAAAAAATCCTATAAAAAAGTTACTTTCAGCTTGTGTTCATAATGTACATATGAAACACAAACAAATTTCGTATTTAGAGTCAGGCTCCAACTCTTAGATTTTTGTCACTATGTATAAGGAAAAAATTTCAATATCTGTTTTAAAAAAATCAGAAATCTGAAGAACTCTGATCCCAAACTTTTCAGATTAGGGTGTTCTAACTGAACCTACAAGCTTAATGGCCACATCCAAAGCCCACTTATTTCCTGGATGTATTCCAGCTTTCTAGATACACGTGACCAGAGGAACATTGAATGTTGTCCACCAGGAAATACACAAGGGTGTGGCTTCACCTGCCCTCACACACAGTTCCAGAAAACCACACTCAAGGGGGTACGGAAATCAATACGGAAAATGAGACACTCAAGTTACCACAGAGGGCTATTTTTGCTTATTCCAAATTGCTCTGTTTCTGAAAGTAGCTATTTTCAGTCAGCCGCTTCCCCGGCTATGTATAGGGACGGCTCTGCAATTTAAACACAAGTGGTAAGCTAAAGAAATCTGCAAATAGGCTCGCACCCCAGGGATAAATCTGGGGCAATTGAAAAGGTGCTGGGAGGTGGTTCTTCCCCCAAATACGGAACCACTTCAAATTCCACTCACAGATTGGAACCCATCAAGAAATAAATATCTGTGTAAGCTGGAAGGGCACTTTCTAGTAAGTGCTCAGGGTTTAAAAATAGGAATTTCAAAGGCAACGAGTGTCTCCTGCGTGTCTGGGGCCCACTCCCTGGGCTGTCCTGCTCTGCCAGCCAGGGACGTGTTTAGACAGCAGGTGAGGGGGAGTTGGCTCTATTTTTAAAGGTTTCTGGTTTTCTGATCATTGCCAGGGAACCTGTGGACAAAAGAGAAGTCCATGACTCAGAAGGTGGCCTCACACATTGGTCCAGTGAATTACTTGTCAATTATTTACTGGTCCTACTGCCTCAAAATACACTGAATCTGTCTAGTGGGGTTATGTTCCTTTGCCACCACATTGCCTTAGCTGTCCTTCCTGTTCACCTTGTCTAGGGTGCTTTCTGTTTTCACTAATGTTTCCCACACTTCATGTTGCCCCCTAAAGCCAGAGAGACTTTTTAAAGAGTCTAGACTGAGCTAACCCACCGCCTCAATTAATATAAATGAACTATCAAAAGCTTGGAAGCTCTTAATGGTGGAGGCCTCTGGGAAATGAGGTAAAGAAAGGCCTTAGAAGGCTTTTACTGCCCCTGTTCTATGTGTTTGGGTTTTGTACATTGACCTTGTATTTCTTTTCCTGATTTTCAAGGGTTCTCAAATGTTCAATGTCTTCCTATGCTCCAGGAACTCTTCCTCTTGCGTCAGAGTCCCAGGCAGTAAGAATTCCACTTGTCTTCATGCCTTGAGAAGCAGAAGTGTTCACTGCAAGTGGACGTTACTGAAGAATTAAACATTCCTCACGAGGGTTCTGGAAGGCAAAGCTGCCTGAAGATTGGCTGGCAGGTTGTCACTCACTGACCCATCTAGGCTGGTGGCTGGTGTTGGGTGTCCTTTGCTGGGAAATGTCGTAGGGATTAGGCTTTCACATTGTTCTGTGACTCCATATGATTTTGCAGCAGGAGCATAGTTTTGACGTTGACCCCAAGAGGTGTGCTCCAAGAGGCCCCACGGATCTCTGCTTGCTTTCTTTTTATCTTTAGTTTCTATCAGGCAAATGCAACACTCAGCCTTCTATGACTTTCCCAGTTTCACATATCCAAAAGGTGTGGACATATGCACCTGAAAGAGGGAGGCGGGGAGAGAATAACATGGGATTTATGTGGAGTCCAGTTCTTAATCACAAAGGGCACCAGAGAAGACAAAGTATACCAAGTTTTCCCAGGCTTGACCTTAGAGGCTTTGACCCCAGAGGTGCCATTTTACCTCAGCTCTAGGATACCTTTTCTCCCAGTGGCTGGCTCTCTTTCTAACTTATTGATTTAGGTACAATGTCACTTCTTGACACTCACTGTTTGACTTCTGAAAGAGAAGTCACACCCATTCAGCTGTCCAGAAGGATGGCATACCCTTCCAGCTGTTCTGAGTCTCTGTGAGGAATAAATAGAGAGATGTTGGTCAGATTGAACAGGGGCTTTATGAGCCTACCTAGTTCTCTGCGCTCACCTGGACATTTACAAATTGGATGAACCGTGTCTTTATTTTTTTCTACTACCTCAAGGCCATACCATCTTTCTTTTTAATATACAGACCATGCCTCAAACAGAGTAAGTGCCAATAAATATTTGTTGAATTGATTTTTCTGTTCAGAGACATGGCAGAAAGACCCTCTCGCCTTCTGAGCATAATTCTTTAGTTTGACTTGTTGAATTTCTTCCCTGTGGACATTGGTCACATCATCCAGTACAGGAAAGGCTCTGAGGCTGAGTTGAGCTTTTTGTGGGTCAACAAACACAAATGCAGCCCAATACTGAGTTGTGGGGTGTGTCAGGGAAGGGACCCCAAGTATGTGTTATGGTTTATATCTAGACTGCCCCTCAGATGATGGGGGAAGTGATGACGTCATAAAGACTCTGAAGTCATCATTGGATCAGTCCACTGCCTGGTTTATAATTTGTTGGACAACAAGGATGTGATGGAGTCTTTAGGATGGGGGGTCTCATCAGAGGAAGTAGGAGGCTAGAGGCATGCCCTGGCCTCTCTTTTTATACTCTCCCTGATCTTTCTCTCTGCTTCTTCTCTTCCTCTTTCCTAGTGGTGTGCATCTAAGCTTTACCACATGCACCCCTCGGTGATGCTCTGTTTCATGGTTCAGAAACAACAGAACAAATGATCAACACTGCGACTTCTGCAAACATTAAACAAAGCCAGTCTCCAGTCAACTCCCTCAGGTGATGGGTGTCAGCAATGGCAAGTGACTGACTGAGAAGATCCAAAGGAAGCAGGTCCATTCTCATGGGGATGGGGAGAACCATGAGCCAGAGGCAGGAGTCACATTAATAAAACAGTGTGTGAAGAAGAGTTCAAGAAATAGAGAACAAAGGGAGGTTATGTGATGGGTTCAAGATCAAGGAAAACAACCTGAGTTGCCATGTCAGACACCCTGAGCTTGCATATTAGTGTGGTAGAAGCCACTGGGACCCCTCAAGTCTGCTGAGGCACATGCTCAGTGGGGAAGCCAGAGGACTCACAGTCACCATGAACAATAAACAGATATTTTGGAAACACCATAAGCTCAGAAATGTAATGCAAAAGGAAGGGAAATTACTAGAATTTACTCAATAGAATGACTAATCATTGACAGTTAATAGAATGATTCTTTCCAGTACTCCAGCCTTCCTGGCTCTTCCCCTCCCCCACTAGTTCACAGGGACCCAGGGTCTCTAAGTTTGATGGGTTCTTGAGATTCATTTGGTGTATCACTGTCACTATAAGCCAGGAAACGGGCTCAGAGGGTGTGGTTGTTATTCTTGGTTGTCATGGTGACTGTATCTGTAATTAACTAAAACCCAAGCAGCTGGTTACACTTTTGAGGGATTTTATTCTTAATTAAATCATCCGAAGTGGGAAGAGCTACTTTCAAGCCAGATCTTTTGAGGTGGGATATCTGTCTTTACTCTGGGCCACGCCTTCTGCTGGGATCTCGTCCTAAAGGACATGGAAGAAGAAATGTGGCATTTTTTTTTTTTCCTACTCACCTTCTCTCTCAGTGGCAAGTCCACTCCTTCGCTGGCATTGGAGCCTACTTCTTCAGGATTCTGTGTATACTGAAGACCACCTGAGACATCCAACCTTGTGGACTGAACAACGGCAGGATTCTTGGACTTTCTGTTGGCAAACAACTATTGTTCAACTGGGGGGGTATGTACGTATACACACATACACACATACACACATACACACATACACACACACACACACACACACACACACGCACACACACTATGAGTTCTGTTCCTCTGGAGAACCCTGACTAATAGGGAAGGCATGTAAATTATTCAGGATTCTCTAAAAGAACAGAATTCGTTGAATGTATATTCATTATGTATCAAAGGGGGATTTATTATTAGAATGGCTTACAGGTTGTGGTATGGGTAGTCCAACAATAGCTGTTTCCCAGTAGAAAGGCCAAGAATCTGGTAGTTGTTCCATTCACAAAAGTGGATGTCTCAGCAGTCTCAGTCTGATGCTGGAGTCCCTGAGGATCCCCAGAAAGCTATTAGTCCCAAGTGTACGCTGAAATTCTGAAAAATAGGTTCTAATTCCAGCGAAGAAATGCTTCACCATCAAGACAGAGGAACTTGCTAGCAAGACTGAGAGCAAATAGGCAAAAACCAAGTGTCCTTTCGTGAGGGCTGCCACAGGAAGATATGCCCAGATTTAGGGTGTGTTTAATTTGATCTGATTAAGAAGACCCCTCAGAGGCATGCCCAGCTGTTTAGCTTTTAACTGATTCCAGATGTGTCAAATTGACAACCAAAATTAGCAGTTCATCAAAAGGGAGCTAGCTAAAGTCACATGTGACTAATTAAAGATTGAATCAATGCTCACCCCCCCCATCAAAGATTTTAAAATTGTTTGCCTTAGCAGGCATGGTTTGCTTTCTTTGTTTTTGCTGTTTTGTTTTATTTCATTCCACATGTCATTTAAATGACAGTCATACGGTTGCTATAGTCAGCGGCATCTGTCACTAACAATGGAATCCATGGCAGACACTCCCTCAGCTATCCTTTAGCGGTCATACTTTCTCAGCTCAGATCCCTGAATCTCTGCTACTGTAATCTAGCTGCTTAAGAGAAGAATGGCCTTCTGTAAGGCACAGCAGGAATGATGGGACACCTCAGCTCTCTTGCTTAGTACAGCATGGTCCTTGTGCGGGCTAGTACTGATCATGACTTTGACCAGAGGTGGAATCGCCTAGGAGAAAAATCTCAGGGCATATCAGTGAGGGTTTGTAGATTGGGTTAATTGAGATAGGAAGACCCACTCTAAATGTGGGCGGTACCATCCCCTGGGCTGGGGATTTATACTGAATAAAAGTAGAGGAGCTGAGCACCCACCTTTACCTCTGTCTCCTGGCTGTGGCTGCCATGTGACCAGCTGCCTCAAGTGCCTGTCATCATGACTTTGACACCCCATTTGAACTGTGAGTCAAATTAAACCTTGTCTTCTTGAAGTTGCACTGTCAGGTATTACAGCTGTGAGGATGGTAACTGATACAATCCCACTCTCCCTCAGGGAGTTTCTTTTTGTTCTGAATGTTTACCCATTCAGTTCCTGCTTCCTGCTACTTTCTCCTTTTATCTGAATGAGTTTAACAGAGCCACGAGGCCCCTCCAGGGTAACCCCTGAGCTTTTCTGGTTGGTCCTGGTCTAGGTAACTTGACCATACCTGAGACTTTGAGGAATTACTCTAGACCTGGCTGGAGAATGAATGTAAGGTGCTCCGTGTGCAGGTTTCCAAAAATGAATAACGAGAATCCTGAGGAAAATGGGTGCTCTGCTCTTTCCGACCTGCCCCTTCATGAGGATCAAGAAAGGGCCAAGGGTACCAGGCAGGGCAGAGCATCTGGCTTGTTGCTCAGCCATGGGGTGAGGGCTCCCCAACCTCATTTAGCCGTCTTTCAAACAGCACCATCTCCTCAACTGCTGGGAGCATAATTCTGCTCATCCTCCCAAGTCCCCTGTGACCCACTGGTCCAGTGCGGTTGCTTCCCCACAGCTGTGCTCTGTGACCCCCCACCCCCGCTGGGACTCCCCGCCTGTGCCTGCCCATGTCATATCTGTGAAATCCTGTCTATTAACTGTGGGGCCACTTGACCTCCCAGATGCCTCCCTTGTACTTCCTGATGGGGAAACCAGCCCTGCTATACAACAGTGTCTCCTGATGCTGGCCAGTCCATTCCTGTTTCCCAGGAGCAAGGTCTCAAGTCTAAGGCTGATGATGACAGAAAGGTGCAAGATGCATTTTCCAAACCACCATAGACACCACATAAATCTGTGGTTGCATACATGTGCTAAAAACTGCAGATGATACTGTTAACGACCAAGCTAGAGCTGGCTGGGGAAACAGGCAGAAGCTACCAGCAATCTCGTTAAAGTTAATTTGTGCAGCCAGGCACCATGAACAGAATGCGGGTGTTAGGAGGTGGTGAATTCCACAAGCTCCCTGACTGTGTTACTATTAAACTAAGTCTCAGTTTCCTCATTTGCAAAATGGGCTTAATTATCTAACTATTTCCCATCTTATTTACCTAACAAGGTTGTTGTAAGATCAGAGCACACAAAGCCCCATGAAACCTGTTCTTAAAACTATATACACATACAAGATTATTAATGTCACAACTAGCAATTGTCTCATTCAGTGTAAGTGTTCTTGGACCATAGCCTCGTCTATGCAAACGGAAACTCTCTCTGTAACTCAGAGATGTGGGGTTTGTGTCATGAAGAGACTTGGCACCAGCATTATGCTCGTTAAGTAATTTATGAGGATTTGATTGACAGTGTCATTGCTTGGAAGGAGGCAGTATTGGAACAATTAATGTGGGCTTCGTCTGTCAAGCATATTTAATTAAGACTTCTCTGTTGGTGTGGAAATAAAATGTGCTGTAGGAAGTGATCTGTTTGTCTGGGAGATAGAAACATGGAAAGGACACTAGGTAAGGGGTCTCAGATCCTGAGTGGGGCAAGATTTGTTCTTACTTCAAATTGATTAGCTTCATTTGTGTTACTCCAGAATGCAGAAACAGATTCCATGGAGATGTATCAGTGAGGGGCAGAGGGTGAGACGAGGCTGGGGAGATGGCTCTGTGGTAAGGGTGTTTGCATAGAAGACGGAGTTAAAATCTCCAACATCTGTGTAAGAGGCTGGGTGTGACTGCACGTGAGTCTGTAACCCCAGAATGTTTTGGGTTGGAGACAGGAGAATACTGGGATTTGCTGGGTTCCAACCAACCTCCAGCTTCTGCTAGAAACCCTGCCTCAAGGGAGTAAGACAGCAGAATATGGATGTCTTCTGTTGGCTTTTGCAAATTTGCACAGACATGTGCACATACAACATTCACACAATACCCTAGACACCTTCTTCCTCACCCCTCCCACATGGAGGAGCTGGGCAGATTCGTGAGAACTGAAGAGCTATGGTGGCAGATGAGTGTCAGGTAGCCTCTGTGTCTTCACTTCATCTTAGCCTATGGGGCTGTGGAGACAAAGTTCAAAATAAAGAAAGAGGAAGATAGGCAAGAAAGGGAATGGAATGGGAAAGGAGGCACTAGAGAAGAGGGAAGACTTGGGATCTTCGCCATTATTATTCTCTGAGGATTCATCTCATTGTCAGGCCAAGGCTTTCTCCAGAACCTGACACAAACCACTCTCATCCCAGAATAGCCTGTGACCCTCATCTCCTCAGAACACACACACAAGTCCTCACTGAACCTGTGGCAGGCCCCCACAGATCAAGTCCCCAGCTCTTCAATCTAGCCTCCAGGCAGGATTCTCTTTAGTGCAAAGAAGGCAATGGTTTGTTCCATATTAATCTGCTGGTTATTACGGATTCTTTGTGTATGACCTTGTCTTACTTAGGGTTTTATCGCTGTAAAGAGACACCATGACCACAGCAGCTCTTATAAAGGAAAACATTTAACTGGGCTGGCTTACATTTCAGAGGATTATTGTCAGGGCGGGAATCGTGGAAAAGATTTAAGAGTTCTATATCCGGATCCACAGGCAGCAGGAAGAGACTGAAACATGTCCTCCAGCAATGCCTCACCTACTTCTAAAAGGCCACACTTCCCAATAGCGCCACTCCCTATGAACCTTAGGGGACATTTTCATTCCAACCACCACAGACCTCAACACACTCACACCTGAGTAGGAATTGGAACCTATTTGTGACTCTTGGACTTCCATAAGGTTTCCAGAACTCTGAGAATGTAAATGTCTATTCATTCAACCCCCAATCTACGGTACTTTGTTGTGTGTCCCAAACAGATTAAGACATACTCTTGAGGGAAAATATTCTAAGGGAAGGCATCCTCTCAGATGCCATTCTGCCACTTAGGGCCCTTGTGCAGGTTTTTGCTTGTGAATATCTCATGTATGACTTTGATAAAATGTGGATTTTGACACCCATCACAGATTGGGGATCAAGAGAGAAGTTTAGAAAATGATAGATGTAAAAAGAGGCACCCAGTCAATATCTTGGTGTGATCAGTTATAAAATAAACACCTTCCCCATCAAGACCACCTTCTCTGGATGTCCAATTTGAATTATCTTTGGGGTTGACTGGTCATCTCCTACCACCCACTTCTTGGTCTCTAGTGCTCACATTCAGGACATGTACTCTTCAGAGAATGTGGGGGTGACAGCTAAGCAAACCACCAATGTCAAACGTTTAAAAAGCACCCATCCTCCCTGGATGGGCAGACATAGGTAATAGTTACATGTGCAAATTCCAAGGAGGAATAAGTCCCCCAAGGCTATAATTGACATCCGGAGCCACTGCTTAAGGGGCAGCCTCGGAAACCCCATAGAGGAGTCCGTGTGGGTCAGTTTCCCAGATCACATCAGAGACAGGAGAGATTTACAGCTTTTCTCAAAACATCCCAAGCAGCGATGTCAATTCCAGCCGAGCAGCAGGAGAGGATCCTCGGTGCCAAATTACAGGTTTTGCTTCTGAAGAGCAGCTGCCTGGCCGGTTGGCCTCCGCACTTCTCAGTGTGCTGCCTCCTCCGCGAGTGCACATCTGGACTTACAACTAAGAGCGAGCACTGTACATTTTTCTTGTTGTTGACATATGGCTCTCCCGGGGCCCAGCAGATTGGGCCAGCACAGACACTTCCAGCATCCTGACCTCAAAAATCCCATATTCTCTAGAATGACACAGGGAAAGGTTCTCAGCTAGGAATCCAGGCATGTTTGCTTCTTGCGGGGAGGGGTTGTGGGGGCGGAGGATGGGCTGGGGGGCCGGGGATACGGGAGTGGGGGGACCGGCTCTTAAATTCTCATTGTCTGCTTGGCTAAAGCAGTAAAGGAGGAGGTAGAAAATGTAATTAACGTGTAACTATAAAATGTTGCTGCCATCAAAAAGAAGTGAGAAACGTTCATGTAGGTAATAGCTGCACTCATGGCCACATTAAGCCTCTTCTCAAACCCCCAATCTATTAAATAGCAGTCATCTTATTCTACCACATTAGTGGCATTTGTCAACAGCCAATCACTGACTGAAACAGAGATCCTGCTGCAGTTAGCTCACCAGGGTCTCTAACACCCTTGCATCTCCAGGAGAACCAGGCAGGGGCTGGTTCTCAAGGGCAAATGTGTGGTCAAGTTTGATGTGTTAGAATTAATTCCTTTTCTTTAGATTTACTTTTTACTTTGAATTATGTGTATTGTGTAGATATGTACAAGTGAGTGCAAGTGCCCACAGAGGATACCAAAGTGTTGCAGCTTGTGGACCGCCTGATGTGGGTGCTGGGAACCAGACCCAGGTCCCCTGCAAATGTATTGCATATACTTAATCACCGAGCCATGTCTCCGGCCCTGGTCGGTTTCCAGGATAAAGGAATCACACTGTGAGGTGTGTGTGTGCACAGGAGTGTATCTGTCCAACCTGTGTTCTGAAGTGATTTTCTTACTGGGAGAGAAATAAATTGTTAAGACAAGACAAAGAGCCCCCACAATTAGAATGCTGGGTTCAGAATGGTGTCTCCTGTGCCAATGCCTTTGAGATTATTTCCCACTTTCTCTTCTATCAGGTTCAGTGTATCTGGATTTATGTTGAGGTCTTTGATCCACTAGGGGTTTTATGCAGAGTGATAGATATGGATCTATTTGCATTCTTCTACACACCCACAATCCAGTTATGCCAGCACCCTTTGTTGAAGATGCTTTCTTTTTTTCCACTGTGTAATTTTGACTTCTTTATCAAAAATCAGGTGTCCATAGGTATGTGGATTTACGTCTGGATCTTTGATTCAATTTCATTGATCCACTTCTGTATTTTTATGCCAGTACCACGCAATTTTTATTACTATAGTTCTGTAGTAGAGTTTGAAATCAGGGATGATAATAACTTTGGAAGTTCTTTTATTGTTCAGGATTGTTTTAGGTTTTTTAGGGAGTTTTTGTTTTTTGCATATAAGGTTGAGTATTATTCTTTCAAGGTGTGAAAAGAATTTTGTTGGAATTTTAATAGAGATTGCACTGAATCTGTAGATTGCTTTTGGTAAGACGGCTATTTTTACTATATAAATCCTACTGATCTATGAGTGTAGGAGATCTTTCCATCTTCTGGTATCTTCTTCAGTTCATTCCTCAGAGATGTGAAGTTCTGGTCACAGAGGCCTTAACATGCTTGGTTAGAGTTACACCAAGATATTTTATATTATTTGTGCCTATTGTAAAGTGTGTTGATTCTCTGATTTCTTTCTCAGCATGTTTATCACTTGTATATTGAAGGGCTATTCATTTTTTTTAAATTAATCTTGTACCCAGTCACTTGATGCAGACTCACAACCAAATATTAGGCAGAGTTTGGGAAATCCTGAAAAAGATGGAGAGAAAGGATTATAGGAGCCAGAGGGGTCAAGGACACCACAGGAAGGTTCATCCAATCAACTAAACTGGGCTCATAGGGGCTCACGAGACTGAAATGACATCCAGGGAGCCTGCGTAGGACTGACCTAGGCCCTCTGCATATATGTTACAGTTGTGTAGCTTGGTCCTCTTATGAGACTCCTAACAATGGGAACAGGGGCTGTCTCTGACTCTTTTAGTGGCTTTTGGGAACCTATTTCTCATACTGGGTCATTTTGTTCAGCCTAAATACATGGGAAGGTGCTTAGTCTTACTGCAACTTGATATATCGTGTTTTGCTGATACTCTGGGAGACCTGTCCTTTCCTAAAAAGAAGCAGAGAAGTGGATTTGGGAGGAGATGAGGGAGGGGAAACCCATGACCAGGTTGTAAAATAAATAAATAAATAAATTTATAAGACAAGAAAAGAAAATTGACTTCTTGCTGGCCTCACCTTGCCAGGGAACTCTCTTTAGAGGAAAGACAATAGCCTTGAATGGCAATGGGCCTGGGGAGTTTATTATTCAGAAAATAGAGTTTCACTGTGACTATATAAAGTAGGGACTGAAGTTAATAGCAGCATGGGTAGGGTAGAATGTGTTCAAAATTTCCCACTACAAATCCACACATTTGTTAAAAACAAACCCCAGTTTTCACTGTTGGAAGAATCTCTTGTGGTCAATGCATGGGGGCTGCTCAGTTCCTGGTCCTTCCTGAGTTTAGGCTGCTTAGGATGAATAGGTGTGAGAGCAGCATCTCTGAGACAAATTTCTCAGCAAGTACAAAGTTGCACAGCAGGAAGTGGTTGAGGAGAGAATACCAGTGCCCCGAGGGTCTGGTCTGAGCATCATCAGCATCATGCCTCCTTGGGAGGAGATGAGACTTGCATCTTCCATGTGGGCCAATTGCCCTTTCCTGCTGTTGGTTCCAGCATTGTGTGTGTGTGTGGGGGGGGGAGGAGCTTTGCGGTCTGCACACCTCAGGAGTTTGTTTTCATTGTCTTGTTAGCAGTATTCTCCCAACCCTGATGCTGCTGGGTTCCTGTGCATGCTCTTCTGTGGGGGTTTCTGACTCACTCTTCTTAGGAGGCCCTTTTCAGCTATTTCAGAGATAACATTCTTGCTTTATCTTGTACTTACAAATGCATTCTCTTGTTCAGCGTCACTACTTGACTTTTCTTGATTCATTTTGTTCTATTATCATCCATAGCCCATTTCGTAACTAAAGGTTCAGTAACATGATTCAAGCCTCCAGGTTTATTGGCGAAGCCACACAGATGGCAGGATGTTCACACTGGCAGACCTAGACTGAAGGGCCTCCTGACCCACGCCTTGGGGTAGCACAGCTTGGCACAGATATCAATGTGATCTGGGTCTGGGTCCTCTCTCTCTTACTACTGTGGGATGAAGCCAAGAAACATGCCCATCCCAAGCCTCCATCTTCTGGTGTATCACAGACAGGAAAAGATCTGGCTTAGCATGTGTCAGAGAAAATAAGGAAGCTCACATGCAGCAGAGTACCAGAAACACTCCCGGGTACCAGTGGGAAGAGCATCTATGGTCTTTGTACCTTGATCACAGCTGGGGCTGCCCTGGTTTACTTGTGTGAAGATGTAGCACAGCAGGGTCAATTCCTGGCTCTGAGTTTGTACTACAGTTTTACTCCAAAGCAGGATTCAAGAGGGCACTTCTGTCCTGCCTTCCAATTGTCTGTGAGTCTGTAATTATTTTAAGAAGACTAGAAAAAATAGACCAGGAAGAAAAAGGGGGGTGGAGAGAAAGAGAGAGAGAGAGAGAGAGAGAGAGAGAGAGAGAGAGAGAGAAGAGAGAGAGAGGCACAGGTCTCCAGTGTTTGTAGATTTAATTTTCTACCCCTGTCTACTGTGAGAGTCCAGCTCCCTGGTGCAGACCTGTGCCTTTGTCTTCTTATTTGTTCTTACTCCAGCCTCAAGCATCAGGGTCCATCCCAGCTGGGCCGAGATCACCTTCAAGCAGCACTCTGTGGCAATGGGTGACTTCTTGGTAAAGCCCAGATGATAGGAAAGGCTGCTCAGAGACATCCCCAAACTGGGCTTATTCGTTGTGTGGGCATGATTTTTACGGGTCTGCAGGCCTGGTCCTGGAGGAAAGCTGAGGAGCTAAAGTATTGTTCCCCACAGGATTGTGGGGAATGGACCAAGTTTGTGAGTTCAAGTCTCTATGGAAGTTCTACCATGGAATATACAGCCTCAAGATTCTCTTCTAATGAGAATGAGAAAATACAAAACACATCAATGACAGAATTATCCTCCACAGGCCCATGTTCTCAAGACTCCACCCCTGGCTTGTGGCATTATTTTTGAAAGCTACGGTGCCTTTAAGAGTGGGATCTGGCTAATTGAAGTAGGTCAGCAGTGATGAGCTTTTAAAGGTTTTACCCACATCTGCTTTGGGTTGTTGAGTCTGCTTTCTTTAGACAAATATGTGAAGAGCTGTTGTGTTGTACTCCCACAGCCATACACATTGCTGCTCCAACCTCCACACCTTCTCTACTACGATGGACTGAAATCTCTTCAAAACCATTTTCCGGTCAGGTGTTTTGGCCACAGAGACATAAAAGTAACTGATGCAGAGAATACAACATTTTGACAAATTCTGAACTCAGTGCTGAGAGCCTGGGTGAGAAGCCTGTATATAGGGAAGAGAATCGGGTAGCTCTGGGAAAGAATGGACATATCGGCAGGCAGAGTGAGCTTGGCAGAGACCTCCATGGCAGTTCATGTGAGAAACTTCCAGGTGACTTGATGGAAAGTGTTAAAACTGTTCACACAGGACAGGAAGACTCTCTGGGTGTGGGGCCTACAACACCTTCAGATTCTGCAAGGAAAGCAGAAATCAGGCCAGCTGCCCAGGGAGAGCCCAGCCAGAGAGGTTAGCCTTTGGGTTCCTTTTTAGGCATGACAAACAGGAAGTCAAGATTCTGTTCTTTCGTGTTGCTGAGCTTATGGAGGAGTCTCCACTCCCATTCATGAACGTGAGTGTGTGTGGAATGGTTTAGAGGAACATAGTTTCATAATTCCACACATGTCTATGATAGTTTTCCTGGGGAAAAAGACCCCATCTCTGAGATTTTGCTAACAGAATAAAAGATGCAATACTTCTACACTGTTCTAGGCTTCCCACGATGCCTCTCACAAGTGGGAATCCTGAGTAGTCGCTGAATTTCAGTTTTCCCTGCTAAGTAGAAATACAGTTTCTTTCCTGAGATAGGTGACCTGGAAGGTGAATAGATTTTGATGAAATTGGCTTCCTCTCAGATGTTAGGCCCTATAACTGTGGCAGGAGGCAAGGCAGGGGACTTGTAGTCTGGAGTGTTTTCTTAGAGATGCAGCATTTTCACCCTGCGTGCCCCAAGTGCCTGGAATTGATGTGCAGAGTGAGAGCCCAAGGACCAAAAGTCATGATCGTAATCCATTCAGGATGCTCTAGATGGGACAGACTCTATGGAAGTCTGCCAAGAGTGAGGAGGAATTACTGGGCAGGGTCCAAGTGGGGCTATGAGGTCTTGGGATGAAAGAGGCTGGCCCTGGGGACTCAAAGTCTACAAGTGAGAAAGAAAGGAGAAGATGGCGGTCTATGTCTGCTAACAAGTTCATCTGTCACCAGCAATGACCTGCTGGTGCTCAGAGCCACAAAGAACAATCAAAACCAAGTGACCAAGTTAAAAATGGGACATTCACAAGAGCAGTTTCAAGACTTCTTAGTGAACAGGGGCATGGCTCAAACTCATAACTCAGATGGTCACATGGGACCTCTTCTACAATACTAAGGCTGAGGGAAAATGCTGAATTTAGGAAATGTTATCCAGGGATCCAGGATCCTGGGAGAGGAAGTAGCACTTTGAGGAGGGGTGTGTTTTTTAAAGGACTTTCTGTGGGTGATGGCCTCATTGACCAGAGAGGATTAGAGCTGGGCATGTTCCCAGCCTGCTCAGCCAACCCTTATTACATCTGCATGAATTATTGACCCCAGAGAAGATGCCTAACCTGCACATCAGTGTCCCAGTGAGAGCCGATGGAATGAGAAAGATGTTACCTGGAGATAATCCTGACTGATTTGAGACATCAATGCTCAATGGAATAGAAACTGTCCCCAGCCCTGGGCTACTCATTCCAGAGTTACTACCTGCTAATCACATCCCCGTGGGCAGGCTGCCTACTGGCTGAGTATTCAGTGAGCCTCAGCACTCAAAGCTGTAGGTGGGAATGACATAATCCCGCTCTGACTTGGAAGGAAGTCAGTAGACAGTAGATCCAAGACAGTAGTAGAAGAATTTTTCTTTCAGATGGTGAAGGGAGATTGAGGAGCCTGGATAGATAACTACAACTTCTGTTGGCAGCTGCCCAGTTGCTGGCTGCCATTGCCCTTTTTAATTTGTCTCTCATATTGTGAGCACAAGGTACCTTTTCCTTTCTTTCTTTTTTTTAAAGAAAGGGTTTTACTGTGTATCCTTGGCTGTCCCCAAACTCACTCTGTAGATGAGGCTGGACTCAAACTCACAGAGATCCACCTGTCTCTGTCTCTTGAATGCTGTGATTACCATCACCATTTGGCCAAAGTACTTCTTATAAAATAAGGGCTCCAAGTGATGAACTCATGTGAGACACAGATTGTCACTTGATAAAAGTCCCTTTGGAGGAGCTACCAAAGGAATATCAAATACCGCAGAGAACAGGCGAGTAGGTGTGTGGGAGGGGCCCTGCATTTGGCTCTGTGTGTTTCTGACTCATGCTACTTTCTTTCTTGGGCCTGGAAGCTTCTTCCTTTATTCCCACCTGACCTCTGATTTGTTTCCCATTCCTGGGTCTTCTTCCTGGGCCCTTCTCTATCCTGTTCTACTGTCCCAGAAGCCTTGGGTCTCCATTATCTTCTGAATGTTGGAATCTTCCACCCATGGCATCTACTGGATTGTACCAGTTCACACTGGGGTGAATGAAACGTCACTGAGGGATGTATTTGAAGCATATGATGGGCAGAGGGGTTGTGGTAGGGCATGTGAGCCTGCTCACATCTTCAGGGACAGGGAATGCCACTCACCCCTCACACCCCTCCTATAGACACATTCTCTAGGGCTGTCAGGGAGAAAACAAAGTAGCAGATGTGGAGTCAAAGGGCCTCTCTTCTGGAAACCTCCATTTCTCAGCTGAAGTTAAGGATAGAGTCCCTGTGGCTGAGACTATGTGATTCACTGACCTGGCAAAGGTTTCCGCTCCAACCTGCCCCTCTAAGGCATAGACGGCATCTAACAAATGTAACCAAGGACAGGTAGCAGCTTCAGCATCTTCTTCCTCTGCTCTGGCATACTACTAATATGGGTTTGTGAGCTGTGAAGTCCCATTAGCTCTTCCCTGACCCTGGGACTTTAAATTTTCCATTGAATTCATTATATCCAACATTTACCGGCCATGCTTGAGGCTCTGAGCTCAGCATAGAAAATAGTGACTCCACCTCATGAAGGCTTGTGCCATACCAGGCCCAAGTCTGCAAGACTGTGGGACTGCCTGGGCTGGTGAGTGAGGGAAGAGACCTTATCCCTGGGACAGAGGTCCTGGATGCAGGTGTACCACTTGCTGAGGAGAACCACAGGAAGGAGATGAGGTCTGATGAGGCAACCCCAGAAGTGCAGGCAGAGGGGGCGTGGCAGGCAGTGAGTAAAAGCAATTGGCCCAGACTGCAAAGGGCATGATCTCATGCTGGAATCTACAGGCTAAGGGTCTAGAGAGCATTCTGTCACTTGGATTCCGTGCAAATATCTAACAGGAAGAGAGTTTGTGTATTTCATTGGATTTCCAATGAGATCTAAAACCATTACTAATGAGACCATAGTGTGGTGGAATTTAGGCGTTATTTGGGGGGGTGTAAGGATTTTTGGCATTCCCTAGCTGAGCCCCTTGGCTCAGGTGGGATGCACCTTGCACGGAGGCACACCCCTGGGCGTGGCTACGTAAACCCTGCAGAACTGCGTATGGAAGCACCGCCCTGGACCCATGAGGCATACCCGTGCACACCCCTTCCCTTAAAAGCGACTGCGAGCATGTGCTCCGGCATTTTCTTCTCTGTCTCCTGACTTCTGTCTCGCTCCTCTGCCTCTCTACCCGCCTGGGACTCTTCTCTTAAATAAACTCTAGTGTGTGGCCTTGTTAGCGTGTACCTACTTTTAGGTGCAGAACTAACAGGGGGGACTTAGAGGCATAGTTTTGGGGTCTTAGGACCCTGTATGGGGCACAGCCGGCCTTCATTGAGGACTTGGAGCACATTATCTTTTTTGTTTGGTTTTGTGTTCATGGAGAGATAATTGGCACTGTTATTATGTGGGACAGTTAACTCCTTAAAGTTTAATTTATAATCAATAAATGTTTATATAACCCTTTAATAAGTATTCATCTTTTATATAATCAATTGCCAAAAATAAAAAATGATTCTACAATACTGTGGGAGACTCAAAAACTTATTTCTCTACACTATCAACTTTTCTGCTTTGGAGAATTTTCAAGCACATGAAAAACAAGTAAGTAACTAATATGATGGCCCAGCACCCACCCATCGATGGCCGACTATGGTCAGGCTGCACGTCACCCCTGGGTCAACTTGTTGACCTCAGGTATCATAATTTTAACTGTAAAAACTCTATATTTATGAATTTTTGAAAAATAATAATGGTCTAAAAATCACAATCACAGTGGTCATCTAAAGTCTTTTAATAAAATTGTCTTGTTACCAACCAGGATCCAGCTAGAGCTCTATTTCCCTAATTACCTTTGCACTTTCTGAAATCAGCTCAGTTCTGTTTCAGGTTTCGCATAAAGCTCAAGCATTGCTTTAAAAAAAATCTTTTAACCCATTTAATGCCATTTAAACCATTCTCTCTTTCCCTCTCCCCTGCTCCCTCTCCTTCTCCCCCCTCCTCCTCCACCCTTCCTCTCTCCTCCTCCTCTCTCCTTTCTCCCCTCCTTCCCCTTCTCCTCCTCGCTAACCCTCCCTCCCTTTCCTTCCTCTGTCTGACTCCATCCCTCCTAACTCTTTCTCTCCTCTAATGTGTGCATGTGTGTGTATGTGTGTGTGCACACATGTGTGTGTGCTTGTGTGTGTGTGTATGTGCTTGTGTGTGCATGTGTGTGTACATGTGTATGTGTGCATGTGTGCATGTGAGTGTATGCATGGGTGTATGTATGTGTGTATGTGTATGCATGTGTGTGTGTGTATCTGTGTGTACATGGGTGTGTGTACATGTGTGTGTACATATGTTGCATGTGTGTGCATGCGTGTGCGCATGTGCACGTGTACGGAAAACTTGGCCATATGTTCAGCAGAGTTTCCCAGAGTCTGGGTTTTATTAAGTGATCATCCATGATGTCATTTACTATGACTCCAGCCCTATACTTCCTGTGAAGTTTTGGGAGTTTGACCCACCCATGGCATCAGATTTGGAGTTAATTTGTTGTTGTGTTTGTTTAGCTACTTCATGAGATTCATAATGTTTTCGTCTTTCTTTGTTGCCATCTGATGATTTTAAGCTTGGAAGGAATATGGGCATGTGAGAAGGGTCTGTGTAGTGTGGAGCCTTAATAGAGGCAGGGAGGCCAGTGAGGAGGCTCTCGCTCTTTCTAGTGGATCCATGTGGATCAGGCTGTGTGAACCAGGAGGAGGCAGGGGGCAGTCACTGGCATTTGTAAAGTAGTGTCCACCCCCCCTCACCCCGTGCCTGCCCAGGCTTTGGCTTTCTACAGCTTGTTTTTGTGACCTGGAAGAGCTCACTTTCTGAAGTAGCTAAAATACAGAAAGACAAATGAGACACTTTCCTAAACCTATTTGCCTTTTGTGCATCTGCCCAAAGCCCCTGGGAGCACTGGGTTTATAGTATGCTCTCCCTCCTTAGAATCATAGCATCTCCAGGACTTGGGGGTCGGGATGGAAAAATCTACCACAGAGAGAGCCCTGGCCCGTGTGGCTTCATATTTACTTTCTAAAGGCGAAAACACAACAGCTTTGAATGGCAAATGCCTAAACAGTGAAAAAGCCCCAGATTGCAAAAATCTCATCCTCTCCAAATGAAAGGAATTCAGTGTTTGTGAAGGGTTTAAAGCATCTTTGAAGATTAAAATACCCCCCCATCTCTTTGCCCATCAGCCAGTCTCTGATTTCTCCCAAAATTTCATAGGTGGAGGGAGAAAAGGACAGAGAAGAGTGTTACAATTCTTTTCAGAATGAGCACACATAAAAGTATCTGGTAATGCAATTTTTTGAATGTTTGAGTAGGCTTATTTTCTTATAGTATTGAGTCATAAAACTGACATTAATTTTAGAAAACACTGTGATTTTAGGGTATAATAAAATTGTATTTGGTGCTGTGAAACATCCTAATGTATGTTTTTAAAGGAAGTAGTGCATTTTGGATAACCATTAAGAAGCTTAGCTATTGAGAATAAACCATAAAATGCAAATAAAAACATATTTTGAAATTTTGCACACTATCTTAGAGACGCGCTATAACAACAAGGTTAACTGAACTGCACAGACCTCTTTGGGGCTGTCATTATCTGCTCTCCATACCCTACGGCTATATTTATGCAAACCAATGCTGAGGACTCTCTGAATGCTTGGAGGAAGGTGATTTTATGAACAGCAAGGATGGTGTGGAATGGAGGGCAGACAACAGGGTCTACCTAGCCGTCAAGAAAATATAGAACAGTGGACAGGAAAGGGCGACTTTGATTTGAGGTCTATGAAGCAGGCTTTACTTCATCCTCCTGCCTGGATGACCTTGGGTGGGCTGCACAAGGACTTCTGATATGCCACAGTGCTTTCTGGGAGTAAATAAAGTTGGGATGCTGAGTATCTCCTGGATGTCTGGGAAGGGCTCTCTAAGGTACTAGCACTCTGCTGTCCTCTGTTTTGTTTTATTTGTTTTTCAGAGAAACTTATCATTTAGAAAAGTCACAGATGCCAGCTTCTGGGGGCTTAGAACTGGTCATTCACATGGGGAAAAGGATCTGGAGATAATAACCACAGAAATGTGCCTCTTTTTTTGACAGTCTGCCTTGATTGAGAGAGAGAAGAGAGGCTTCATCTGAACTTTGCCAAAAACTTTGAGGTAAACTATACTCACAGGTGGCGTGAAGAATTCATAGGAGTTGCAAAATATGTTAGTAGAGCCTTGGAGATGGTGTTCACACCCACATGATAAGCTATTGACAAAAATGTGGAATTTTCTAGATTGGCACTGATCATTATCATTACTACATTCTATCGTTTTGTAAAAACACTTTTGTTTGATTTTTGGCCTTTTGGAGACATGATCTCACTATGCCAACCCAACTATGTTCACCTTAAACTCCTGATCCCCCTGCCTTAGCCTCTCAGGTGCTAGAATTACAAGTGTATGTTACTGTGTTTGGCTTAACTAAACCTTTAAGTTTGGTATTAAAATGGGTATTGTCATTCCCATTTTATAAATGAGACTACATTAACAAATGTGAAATAGCTGGTGAGTGACAGTGAAGGCTGACCACACAATGCTAGATTTATGTGGTAGACAGTCCTTCAACTTGTAACTAATGTGGAAAGGCTCTAAAGGTTAAGGTTCAGTATAGATAGAGCTGTAAGATACCATGTCCAATCTATTATCTTTCATTGACTTAATAGTTTGTAAGTGTGTATGCCAATGTCTATGCAATATATATCACATTATTTAAAAGTATCTATGACATCTAAAAAGATATAATAAAATGACCACTAAAGTACTTACCAGCCAGTTTTCAAAACAGAATGCTACCAGTAACTTAGCCTTTCTTATAAGGTTCTTCTAGTGGTCTTTCCATTTCTCTACTCAAAAGTAGTTCCAATTTTTCTGTTAACCATTCCCTTATCTTTTTTCCTATCCATTGTTTTGGAAGTTTTCTGTTCTGTCCACAGTGGTTAGCACTGTCATGGGAAGACTGCTAGACAATACTGACAAAGCTTTCCAGTTTTCTAGATGAGAAATATATACAAAAAGGAGTACTTTGTTGTAGAATATTATTTTAACTGGGCAAAGACGTGTTACTTTTGCTTATGTTGCATTTGTTTAATTTTGAGAAAGTTGTTTTACCTTGAATGCCCAAGGCACCTGATTGGTCTAATGAAGAGCTGAACAGCCAATAGCTAGTCAGAGAAAGGATAGGCCGGCCTTGCAGGCAGAAAGAATAAATAGGAGGAGAGGTGTAGGCTTGAGAGGAAGAATGAGAAGGAGGAGACAATGGGGAGCATGGGGCAAGAAGCCAGGCGGAAGACAGTCAGACATAGAGAGCAGTGCAAGAAAGACATACAGAAATAAGAAAGGTAATAAGCCTTAAGGTAAAATGTAGGTTAAACAGGTTAGTTTAAGTTAAAAGAGCTAGCCAAAAGAGAGATAAGCTAGGGCTGAGCATTTAAAACTAAGAATTTGTCTCTGTGTCATGGTTAGGGAGCTGGTTGGTGGCCTAAAAGAAAAATCCTGGTACAGTACTTCCTGGCTTTTCCTTCTTCTGATCAATAGGAGTCACAAGGGCTCAAGGTGTTAGTTATGGACTTGTAAAGGTTAAAGGAACTTTAAATATCATTAGGCTAGAGACGGAGAGTAGATGAGCCATTGCTGTGCTCAGGCAGACATCATTAATCAATCATGGCACTCTTTGATGCTGACCATTTTGATTCTAGCCAACAGGTTTTATTGTTAAAATTCTAGTTGTTCCTCTTTGACTAACTCACTACTCCTCCAGAAGATTATAAAGCATTGTTCAACTTTTATTTATTTTTTCTTTATGTTGTTGTTGCTCTGAGCCTATTTCTTTGGTTCTAGTTGGCATGGCTTCCAGGAGGAAGCTTGTGAGGTTATAGATAGGGTCTTAGCCTGTTTCCTCACAGGGCCTACCTCAACCTTGAGCAGAGAATAGTTAGCACTTCATTAGAACCAACAGGTGGACAGGTTTGCTAAGGTCATGTTTAAAGCCAAATCTAACTAGGCATCCCTGGTGACTTGGAAATCAGTGATCACCTGCTCAAGCAAGAGGCAATGGGGCCAAAGAAAGAGAAGCCTCTCGGGTGCTCACAGTATTTATAGTTGGTTTTTGTTTTCTTTTGTTTGAGAGACGGTCTCATTCTATAGTACAGGATGTCCTGAACTTACTGTGTAACCCAACTTGGCCTCAAACTCATGACGATCCTCCTGCCTCAGCTTCCTGGAATTACAGTGAGCCACCATTCTGGGTTCAGAATTCTTATTCTAAAACCATTTGCTGTGGTTTATTTAATTCTTTATCTCTAAATATTCCAAAATTTCCCATTTGCTACTAAAGAAAAACCACAACCAAAGCCCAAAACTATCATGGGAGCATGGGAGGACATTACCAATAGGATGGAGACAAGACGTGAACTCGGCAAATTCTGTCATCAGTCTGCCACAGGAAAGGACAGGACCCGATGCTGGCATCTGTCACACATCAGGAGCTGTGCTAGATGCTTTTCTTTTAGACACACTTTTAAACATCAGCTCTTCCATTTGCAGACGAGGAAGCATCAGTCAGATGTTTGAGTTCTTGTCCAGCTGATTTTATCAGGTAGGTATTCAAAGCCTGTACGGATGTAGAACTGGGCAGAACTGGAGTAACTGAGACCAGTCAGTGAGAACTCACCATGGGATCACACAAGATGCCAGTTGAAAGGCGGCCCCTGCTCCTTCCCTAAGATAGCAAGCACAATTTCTGGGGAGCTCTTAGTAATTAGCCATGATATTCCTGTGTACCCACGATTCTCTCTTCCATACTATGGAGGATATGGGAAAGAGAGGGGAGAAGTGAGAAGCCCTGTGTCCTGTGATACCCATGAGATAGTGGCCTGAACATCACATCCTTGCCAATCTCTGTTACCCGAGAGCTCACAGGCCACCAGAACTCTCTTCATTTAGATATAGTTTCTGATCATCCTTCAAGTGCTTGGTGAAAGACACAGCTCTGGAAGGGTCTCACTGAACTCAGAGAGCTTGTTGGTATGGTACCAACTGCAGGGCTCATGTATATTGGCCTGGCAGCACAATCACTTGGTGGAAAAGGCATCTGAGCAGAATTCTGGCTCTGAGCAGGGGAGGTCAGGCCACCCCCATTAGAACTCCTGCCATTCTGGCATAAAAGGCTCTTGTCTTCAAGGCTGGGGGAAGTCAAATGGGTGGAGCCAAGTCAAAGGCTGGTTATCATCCACAAAAACAAAATGCTCTTTTCAAGTTCTGTTTAAAGAGACTTAGATGGGAAAAGGTGGAGGCTCAGATTACATCATTGGTGCTTACAGGGATGGAAACAGTCTACATTTTAAATGCCAGGCCAGCGTTCTGATCCTCTAGCTTCCCGTTGGCATCCTGAGACCTGTTCATAGTCCAAGGACCAACACGTTCATCTGGGTAATTCACAGTGACCTGTGCACAGCCCAGTGACCCAGTGTCCACACCCAGCTTGGAACAAGGGTCAGACACAGCACAGGGAAGGCTTGTTCCACCTGAAACCTGCTGGCTGACTTGGGGGCAGGCTGATGCAGAGGGAGTTTCCAGCTTCACCTCAACCTACCCTCAGCTTGGTCACAAACTCAGTGCTGTCTTTATCCCCAGATGAAAGGGGAGCAGTTGTCTCACTTGGAGTTGGGGTGCCTGCGTGTTTACTTTTCTTTGTAGGGGATATTTCTGGACCTTTCTTTTCTTTCTCACAAAGACCCAGGGCAACCCTCAGGAGTCCAAAAGGACCCTAGACCTGCTCTCTATCCAGCTCCTTCTGACGTGACAAGGAGCTTTGAATTCTTTATTTGCTTCAGAAGTTGACCTGCCATCCCATGATCTATTAATCAACTGTCATTAACAATGTTCTGTGTGCATGTAGCTCACTGTCCACTTGCTGCTGAATCGGGACTTTGGCCCTGCACATCATATGTGCTGGTTTCTTGAAGACCAGGAAGTTAAAGAGGAGAGGTAGGGGTGTAAGTCAGTGAGTAGATTCGGTAAGAGAGTAATGAGGAGGTTTGCTTAGTGGAGGCGATGTGGGCGATGAGTGAGGAGTGGAGAGTTTCTGTGGAGAATGAGGAAACAGGCTGAGGTGGGAAACAACCAGGATATGGCCAAGGACTAGATCTAAAGGGACAGGAGGAAAGGCCATATCTACTGTGTGTCAGGAAGATATGCCTCACCACGGCCTTCCTTTATGTGATTTTTCACATAATCCTTATAAGAATCAAAAACCATTTTTATTTATATTTTTTTGGTAAGGCGTCTGAATTTTTAGAAAGTTTGCATAGTTTGTTCAATATCACTCAACTAGGAGGCAATAGTGACAGATCTGGAGAATCAAGCCCTCCCTAAGGGCAAGCTTTGGGTTAAGCATTATTGAATGAAAGTTTACTGGAGAAAAATGTTAACTTATGTTACCTCTCTATTGAAACCCCCTCATCCCATTTCAAATGGCTGAGATATGAGGCACAAGCAATTTAGATGCTTGATTGACAGCTGTCAAACCTTTCCTCCAGGACTGTCCCTGATGGCAGCTGCCTGGAGCAGAGCACCAGGCAGACATGAAGCCAGATTGGAATGGCTGCTGCGTCTCCATAGTTCCTAAGTTTGGAGGGGTTGTGCATTCCATCACTGCCTCTTCTGAGGCGCTCTTCTGGGAAGGTGAAAACTGCAACTTCACCATTTTCAAAGAGAGTGTTTGCAGTATCCTGCCGGCCCCTTCTGCTTTAAACATCTCATGACTGACGGAGGAGATCGCAGTCTATCCAGTGACTCCTGGGACCCACCACAGAGATCTTTACCTCCTCTCCGTCTGTAGCTTTGCTTTGGAAAGCTTTGCTTTAAGCCTCTTCGATACCCTGCCACAGTTCTGGGGGACTTCACTTAACCATGACAGTTTCAGATAACCTTTGAATGACTGTCTTTCCAGATGACACTCCTCCCCCATCTACCCATCTCCTCATTGCCATCCTCAGTCTGGTTGGGGAAGAACACTGATCTGCACCAATGGAAGGGAGAGAGAGCTCCAGCTCTTCAAATGCTCTTCAAAGTGGTGGAGAATGGGAGCTGATCCCTGAAATGACTGCCACACCTTTTCAGGTTGTTACCTTCTGGTTTCAGTGACTATATTTCTGCTCCTTTAAGCTGCAGACTGGCTAGGGCAGGGCTCATGCTATTGGAATTATTACCATCATTATCACCACACGGGGATGAGCAGGATTCCACATTTTCCAAACCTGAGGCTGAAGGGAAGTTCTCTCTTTTTGGAAGCTGATCTTCATCCACAACTTACATAGACAATCTATAGATCTATTGGCAGCCTGTAATCTACCCCGTGGACACATCTTGAGAAGGTCACTCATTATAGAGGCCACCAGAGTCAAGCATATTGAGTTGAAATGTGACCCCCTAACCAGCTATATTCACCCTTTCCGTTCAGGGTCTCAGCTCATGCTCTGTCAGTGCGGGAGTGTAACTGATCTACCTGGAAGGAAGGAATGGATTCTAACTACATATGTGTTACCCCCTTTCTCTCTCAGACTCTTGGAAGAATGAGCTCCCAGAAATTAGAATTCTCTGGAAAACTCTTGCTGGGAGAGGAAATGGTTGAAGTCCTGGGGGCATCCAGAGGAGGAACTTGTCACCTAGAGAAAAATAATTTCTCACATGACCTTGGAGCTGAGACAATGGTGGGCCAGGACCACACTCTGCTGAACTACTTAATTAGGTGTTATTTTTGCATTCTATTCAAATCTTGCCCTCATGTCAGAATCTCAAAGATTAGGGACATCACTGGATCCTTTTGCATTTCTGCCTATGGCCACATTGAATAAATCTCCATCTTTTCTGCTTTTCACTGTTAATTTGGCTTTTTCCAATTGGCTTATTGCATGTGGGTGGCTGAACCTGGCTTGTTGGGGCATTGGCGGTGACTCCTGAGTCTGGTAACGGGAGGGTGGATAAGAACAGAGACTCTGCCTCCATCTAGATGGTGTTTTATTACACGAAATGAGAATTGTCATGAGCACATATATTGAGATCTATAGGAGTCATTGTTGTAAATTTTAGTGTTATCAAGGGAAGCCCAGGCTGCTTGGGTAGGATAAATGGACAGCTACCTTCAAACCTTGGTGACGAAAATGGAGCTTTCAGAGGCTAGGCTGGGTCTCTGGGGGTTGCAGTCATTGGAGCTTTCCATTTGTTCTCTATTTAGAGCCCCAGGAAGACCTGAGGCTCCCCTAAATCCTTTCACACACCCCAGGTCTGAATGCCCTGAAGGTAGACCTGTGAATTTAGCCAGTAACTTAGCCACATCTAAGCTCTCTCTTCTTTCTTAAGACTCCAAATGTTCAGCCCTTCCTGGCAATTAAGCTTGTAAAGGCTGAAGGCTCACAGAGCTGGGCCATCTCCAGATACTCCGCCCTCCCTCCCATGGCTTGGCAGCATACGGGGTGGAGCCTGGTAAAATGCCACCTCCCCCTTGGCCACCTGCACCTCATTGGCTGGCTGACCTTCAAGGCAGCTGTGCTTCAAGATGAGATTTTCTGTCATCGCTTCCTAATAACTCTGTCCCCTCTAATTCTGGAGATGGTGAGTTCCTGTCCTTGTTCACACACCCCACTTCAGGCCATCTGCATGCACTACAGGGCACTTCCCCTAACATCCCGATCTTCAGACCCTCCAAGTCCTCTTGTGACTCATTATTGACACTATAGATGCCCTAAGAAAGCAGCCCAGAAAGACTGGGCCTCTTGTCTCTTTAATACAGAGGCCAGGGACTGATTGGTAGCAATACAGACTTGGTTTTAATCAGTCTCTTTACTGATTTTTCATGGTCTTCCTCATTCACATCTTTTAGTGACTGTTCTAGACACTCTTTCTGAGGTTCTAGGCCCACTCGTTTCTAAGAGTCATCTTCAGATTATGGATTTTATTTTCTGCCATATTCCTGACACCTGGAACAGTGCATTGCAGCTATCAGTGATCACTTGTCAAAGAAGGGGCAGTTGTGTGGACAAGGCCCATGATGCTACCACAATATGTAAAGCTCCTAATCAAGTCTAACAATTATTAGAGCACCATTCTGGGAAGGGTTTTAATTTCACCTGCCCCTTTCACTTTGAAAGCAGAAATCTTATTTTCCCAAGTTATTTAGGGGAATTTCCAATATAGATTTTAATTATAATGATAGCCAATGAAACCTTTGCTACATGGCTTCTAAAGACAACAGAAAACTCATCTGAAACTGAACCTAATTTATGGGGTGAGAATTTCACACAGTTTACTCTAGCTTGACATAATTGTATATCACAAGCCACAAGCACACAGTGGAATTATGATATTAATCTCCAGTCCCTGCTCATCAAGAACTGGTGAGGATTCTTAGCCTATGTGGTTAGGGAAATGTCTCATCAGCAGCTGGTTGGAATTCATCACCTCGATGACACTGGTTATTGCATCCCACCTTGCAAACTGCTCCTGATGTACACAGGCATGTTCTGAGAGTTTTCTCTGCAGGATTGCAAAGGCTCCTTCAGTTTTGCTTGCAATTAAACAGTTCAGATTTTAAATTCAAAAGATGAAAATGGAACAATGTGGACAAAAGTGCACAGAATATCTGAACTATAAGAGAAGTAAAGCACCTTGAGCCTAGCAATACACAGGTCTCTGTCTCAGACACCAGTACCAAGTGATGCTGGGCCCTTTGCCAGAAGGAGCGCCAAGATCATTTGCTGATGTTGGCCACAAGCAAGGGGTGAGGCAATTGTGGCAAATACCACAGATTTCTTCTTGCAGAAGGTGGGGATGCCCAATGGGTCAGGGGTGAGAAGGACTCAAGAGTCATCGGCTAGAGGGACTCAAGTTAAATATAGCACTGGATTTTAGGGGAATGGAACGCTGGTTTCAGACAGTGTCAATATCAACTGATATTCAAAAGCACTTGCAAAATGCCAAGGATGGGAGCAGACTGAAACAAGAATTCCTGGCCACAGATGAGCATTTTAGTGCAAAGAAGATGCAAACAATGGAGAAATGTCCAACTGTGAGTCCAGCTGATTTCCATCCCTGTGAGCATCATCAGGGGTGACAGGGACAGAAAAATGGCACATGCCCCTTACCTCCAACACGTGTATTAAAATTATGGGATTCTTGCTTTTTAGGCATCTGCAAACCCCTCTCACTTGTGCAGAAAAGATGTTATCATTTCATGGGGACAAATCAAATTGGTTCTGAAGACACACACACACACACACACACACACACACACACACCACATCATAATTTAAAGAAAACTTACGTTCAGAGGCAGTTCAGTACATCAACTGTCCAGAGAATCTGCTGTCTGGGTGCCCCAGGAGACAAGTGTGACTATGCCCTACTGCAGCTTTCTGGTGGAGCCCATCAGTTGCCTTGCCTGGAGCAAGAACCGTACACAGAGCCATCTGTTCTAAGAACCACGAGGTGCACATGTATGAGAAGAATGTACCAAGTGCAACAATGTTCATAGCTTAAGAAGCACAATGGGCAGGTGACAGGCATTGGCTGGACCCCTAAGAGTAATAGAGTTGTGACCTGCGGCACAGACAGCAATGCATGTGTATGGACACTGAAGGGCTGCATGTGGAAGCCCACACTGGTCATTCTGTGGGTCAACTCAGCTGCCCATTGTGTGTATGGAGCTCCCAATGAAAATGAGTTCTTGCATCATTTCTGTTATTTTGACCAGGAGAATGGTTGGGGGGTGGTAAGCAAGAACATCAAGAACCCATCCATTCCACAGTCCTCAATTTCAACTGGCACCCCAACAATGGGCTCCTGGCTGCAGGCTCCTGTGACTTCAGGTGCAGGATCCTCTCTGTCAATATTAAGCAGGTGGAGGAGCTGCCAGCACCTACACCACGGGGCTCTGAGAAGCCCTTTGGAGCTTATGCTTTGAGCAGGAGCTGTGGCTAGGTGCATGGAGTCTGCCTCTTGGCAAGGGGAGCCATGCAGCTTGGGTCAGCCCGGACAGCACCGAATCTGGTAGACGCTGACAAGAAGATGGCTGTCACAATCCTGGCCTCTGAAACCTTGCCACTCCTGGCCATCACGTTCATCACAAAAAATAGTCTAGCGGCATCGGTCCACGGCTGCTTCCTGGCGCTGTGTACCTATGACAGTGCTGAGAGGATTTTGAGCTTGAATGTTCAACTGGATGCACCCAAGCATCTTAGTGTGGCCCGATGCCCGTGAGAGCTTCCAGAACCTCAATAAGAAGGTCAGCTTTGAGGGCGGTGCAGTCACTGGCACCTGCCTAGACTCACTGCACAAGAATAGCATCAGCCAAATCTCAGTGCCTGAGGTGAACATCTGGGATGCGAAGAGCTAGCTCAGACTGTGCCTTGAAAGACCTGAAGATCAAAAGAGCTGTCAGGAGGGCCGCCCTTGTTTAGTTGCTGGAGAGGGGGTGGAGATGAGGACGGGTTACTTTGCTGAATGCTTCTAGGGTGCCAGTACCAGGCTGTTATCCAAGGAGGGGAGGAGACACATGGGGGAACTTTCCACCTATTTAAGTAACATGTGCTTTTTAAAAAAATTGCTTTATTCACTTATTGCTTTTTTTTTTTTAAAGCCACCCCAAAAGAAAATTTGTAATTTAAAGGACAGAAGAGGACACCATGGTACCATAAATACATATTTATGTATATACTATGAATAGTTACAAAATAAATGATTTCTTATCAATCAAAATAACCCAAATGGCATAAAAAGAAATCACACAACTTGTAAACACACAAATTGCCCAGATCTATGGATTTTGATGCTAGAAATAAAACATAAAATTTCTAATGTTAAGATTTCAAATATAAAATTTCTAATTTTAGGAGCTATTTAAGTAATTGAAGCGTCTCTGCCTGGTGGACTGTTGTAGCCCCATTAAATGTCATAATTATTGTGACCTAATGGTTTAGAACAACATAGGGGATGCTTGTTATAAAGGCAAGAAAAGCACAATATTGTAAACACAAGATGTTCAAGGCTAGACCACACCAGTGTTTCATCCAGAAAAGCCTCATCTATTCCTTCCAGAGGAAGGATAGTGAATGTTCTCTGCTATCATGGGTAAGGCCCTCTCTATGAGAATCTACTAAGCATTACATTATTAATAACATTTGTGCTCAAGAGCTGCACCCAGGGACAATTTTTTGTTAGTTTTTATTCCATCATTTAGTCTTGTTTATTGTGGCAATATTAGCAAAGAGATACATGAACATAGGGAATGGCATTTGCAATTCTGCCTTGTATTGATAACATTTTGTGTTTTCTTTTCAGACATTTTATTATGCAGGCAGACATGTCAGCACATTTTAAAAATAAAATTGAGAACATACTCTATTGCTATTGTTTATGAGCATGGCCTTGCATGGGCCAGCACCATCATGCCCATCGAGGCTACCTTCTTTCTCTTCCCGCAGACCCGAATGCTCTGCAATCCAACCCAGTGAGTTCCTCTGGCGAATCTGTAAAAAGGTAGTAGAGGGAGAAGCAAGGTGATTTGTAACCTGCTCAGTTCCCGCAGAGGCCAATCCTTTGCCACCACAAGACAAGCACTGTGCTTTTGTTCTAGAAGTAGGGAAGGACAAAATGGCTCATTGAACCCCTGGCCTTGCCAAATGGTGTGTGGAAAGGCAAATACCAAATGGTCCTACCTGAGGCGTTTGAGCTAGAGCGTTTGCCCCTTCTCACAGCATCCGTGGGAGGAGGGTGGGCAGCCAGGCTCCCCACACCCCATTCCCAGCCAGAAGCCTTCCCAGGGGAAGGACATCCCAAGGCTGTCTGATCCCGCTGTGCAGGAACAGGAGAGACACAGAAGAAAGCAGCGTCCCTGGATAGCTGCAGAAAGTGAAAGACAATCACTCAGGGGCCACCCTAACAGCACCACGAGTCTGGTGGTTGGAAGCAGCACAGACTCACTCTCCACCCCCTCCCCTTTCCTTTCTCCCCTCCCCTCCTTCTTCTGAGGACAGCACTCATACCTGGGTTGAACCCACTTAATGGCCATCTAAACTGGGCCATACATAAAAAGTTTCTGTCTCTCAAAGAAATAAAGTCACTTTCACAGGTACCAAAGATGAAAATTTCATCATAGGTAGAACAATTAACCAAACATGACAGACTAAACATGCTTCACATAGCTCTGGAACGCTCAACCCTTTTTTTGGTTTGGTTTGGTTTTTAGATGGCATCCTACAGTAACCTGGTTTGATAACTCATTCTTCTGCCCCAACATTCAAATGCTGGGATTACAGGTGTGCATTACCATCCCCAGCTAGGGAAAAAAAAAAAAAAAAAAAACTATGGGAGCTTCGAGTGGTATTGTTTGTGGTTGTGGTTAAGGGGCAACTGCAATTTCGTAAAAGCAACTTCCCTGGGCCTCAGTTTTCTAATTTATGAATTGAGTTAAAGCAGCAACTTTCTTTTTTAAAAAGATTTATTTATTATGTTATTTATTATGTACACAGTAGAGGGCACCAGATGTCATCGTAGATGGTTTTGAGCCTCCATGTGAGTGCTGGGAATCGAACTCAGGTCCTCTGGAAGAACAGTCAGTGTGCTCTTAACCTCTGAGCCATCTCTCCAGCCCCGAGCAGCAACTTTCAGAGCATTGACCTTGACACTCTTGCTGGGTGAGAGCCATTCTGGTGACATTAGCTGACCCCAGAAAACAAATATTTCCTATGGCTTCTGCTGTGGATCAGACACCCTCCTCCCTCACATCACTTCTCTCTCTCTCTCTCTCTCTCTCTCTCTCTCTCTCTCTATCTATCTCTTCTCTCTCTCTCTTCCTCTCTTTCCCCTCTCTCTCTTTCCCCTCTGTGGACTCACCTTGTACACAATTAAAAGTTACCTGCCAGGAACCCACAAAAATCTGATATTCATAACCTAAAATGAGTGGTCCCTCAGTTTGCTGTTCTGCCCTTGGCTATACACAGGAGGGCGTGGTTTGCCTTCTAGTTGGCCCTTCAGCTCTTGTTTTGAGCTGCTGTGGTTTTGGTTGCTGTTAGTCATACTTTTTATTTATAAAGCATTATTGGTTCTATGTCCTCACTATCCATTTAGCTTGATGAGAGCTTTGCTGGTTTGTCATAGACTATTTACTTCAAGAGAAAAATTGACCTATGAAAATCTTCAATGTTTAAGTATTATATGTAATTAAATAGCAGCAGAATAGTTGACCTCTTGTGTGTCCCCATTCCTAAAGGAGATGTGTACACAATCCCCCTTGAGGTTTGTTTGTGTTTGTGTGGGGGTAGCCACCAGCCTCAGTTTGCAAAGACTAAAAAGCTTGTCAACATGTGGAGCCTTCAGTGCTAAAATTGGGAAAATCCTGGCAATTTGCCACATTTGGTAACACTACTATATAGGAACACTCTCTTGTCACTCACTTCTGTGGAGATGTGCTATTTTTAATATGAAACTAAATCTAGTATACTAAAAGTAATATGGATTGTTTCTGAGATCAAGACTATAGCCTGAGATGGACATTCAGGAGCAGGTCTTGAACATAGACAGGAGTGAGCTGAGTAAATTGTGAGCTCAACAAACAAAGCAACACCTTCATGGGTTCCTTTGCAATGCTTACATGCTTCCCCTAAGCAAGCCCTGGCTCACTGACAAACACTATAAGGGTGTGTGTGTGTGTGTGTGTGTGTGTGTGTGTGTGTGTGTGTGTGGAGGGTGCTACTGTCCTTTGACCTCCATCCATATTGGTATGGCTAAACGAGTCAGGAATGGCTGTGTAAGCCTATAACCCCAGTCTTGTGGAATGAGACAAGCAGATCCCTGGAGCTTTGGCTACCAGAAAGGTGAGCTCTGAGTTTAGTGAGAGATCTTGTCTCAAGGCCATAAGGTAGAGACTGATAGGAAGAGTATCTCTATCCAGTTCTGGCCTCCACATGCATGTGCATGGACACACACACACACACACACAGAGGCACGCACGCACGCGTGCACACCTGTCCACATTGGCCTAGTTCACTACTCTGAGCATAAGAATGGGCCTCACAAAGCACCTGGGGTGGTCCTTATAGACAGCAGGGTGAAGGACAGACACTTCTCCCTACCAAAGTGTGTTTCAAGGGTGGTATCCCTGATAATCAGTTTCCTTGGCTCCCTAGGGACCAAGGGATAGAGGACAGCTCTGCACCCTATGTCCACATGCAGCCACAGTGTCAGCGCCTGAACTGGGAGTCTTTTGCTTCTGCATGAGCTTAGTTCTCAGAGAAGGGCATGGGGTATGGCCAACCCTGCTCTGTAGGTCAGCATCTCAGCAGGAATCCAGGCCCAGCTGCTGTGACCTCACTTACATCAAGCTCTGTCCTCTCTACCATGGCTGTGGTCCCAAGGAGCCCAGGATTGTACTCACCTAAGCAGAAAGGTCATTTGAACTTGAGCCTTAAATAGCCCAGACAAACAAACAAGAGGTTACAATTTAAAACAAAACCAACACAAGTTCAATTTGGAATAGAAACTCTGCATAGACCTATGCTTGGAATCCATTGTCCCCAGTTTCTCCAAAGTCCTGGGGCCATAACAAGCCCACTGTCCAGACTGTAACTAGGGCAGGGTGAGCACCATGAAAAGCAGCGGAGACGTCAGTGGAAGACGGCTCCCCCCCCATCCTCCTCCTCCCGTCCTCCCCCTCCCCCCCATTCCAATGCAACAGTGTTTCTTCCCTCTCAGAGTACTCGATGTGGATAGATGACCTCCCGAGTCCAGAGTCCTGCTCAGCCAAGGGCAAGAACACTTTCTGTTCCCTGGCTGGGGACAGACACAGCATTCTAGACATAGCATGGGCCTGCCATTTATTTAACTGCTAATTCCACTTATGTGAAATTCATTTACTCTGCTATTATAACTCACCGAGTTTCTCGCCCCATGGACTTTTATAATTCACACCCGGCTGCTCCTGTTTCCTGCGCTAAAGGGCAGAGGCTGAAGCTGAGTCTTGGGGTGACTCACATTAGGAGGGTGCTTTGGGGGGCAGAGGGCTTTTCTTATTATGGACTGGGAAGGGTTATTGTAAAAACAATCTTGTTTTCCTCACTCCTAAAACCCAGCTGCCCGGGAAGCCCTCCCATTCCAAGGAAATTGTTGTCCTTTTATTCAGCTTCTTCCCAACTCCAAATATGGGCTGTTCCAGCTTCTCCAGGGCACAGATGGGACTCTGGCTTCCCTAGTAGAAACTAGGTCTGTCTGGCCTGGTCCTGGATGAAGTGCAGATGGCCATGGAGTACCAAAGTGGGTTCTCATCTGGAGGTCCGAGTTACTCTTACGGGGATCACATGTAAGGCACTGAGCTCTGAGCTCCTGCACAAGCAGTGGGTGTGACAGGCTGATGGTCTTTTCTAGCCTCCCATTCCTAGCCCCCTTCTGATTCTGGCTAACTCACTGAGGTCTCTGGGAAAGAGCTGGGGGTGGCAGGGGAGGGGATGCTGGACTCTGCCTCTGGGCCTTTGCCAACACTGTGGATGGGATCATTTAGACCAGCCAAGGGCTGGACATCCTCCAACATGTGACAACCTGCCTCCCACCCTGTTCACTGCTGAATAACCCTCCCTGCCACTTAAATCCCGTTCAGGTCCTCAGGAGCTTGCACCTCCTGCCTGGCCAAATCCCATCATCTCTCTTCACAAACCCTCTTCTACGCCATGGTGTGTTGAGTACTCTGCCCGATACCAATGTCCAGCTTTTATTACACAGTTCCAGCAAAGCTTGCATGCTCTTCTTGTCCTTTACACTCACAAAATCGAGTCCATTCCTGCCCTCTGCCATAAGAAGTGGCTTAGCCAGATGTGGTGGTACACACTTTAGTTTCAGCACTAGGGAGGCTGAGGCAAGCAGCTATCTGAGTGTGAGGCCAGCCAGAGTGACATAGAGAGACATTGTCTTTGGGAGAGAGAGAGAGGAAAAAAAGCAGAAAAGAAAAAAGAGAAAGAAACGTCTCCTGACCCTGTGAGCTCATGATAGTCAAGCCAGCTCTTCTCCACACATGAGCACCCATGCTGGTGTGCGGGTTCCTGTCACAGCGGAGTCATTGGGATCTTTACATGTGGGCTCTTTGTTGTCCTCACAGGGCTGTAACGGTGCTGAGACCCTGGGCCACTGCCTCACATTTGTGGACAACCTTGCACAGAAAGTGGTCAACCATTACAGAATTTGGTGACCATGCAACCACATGTCTCTAGTTGGGACAATGTGCATCTCTTTGCTTAGAACATGACTTTCAATACCAGAAAAATGTCAGTTCATCTTGACTGGGTCAACAACCAGCAAAACATTTGCTATCATTGTGCCAATGGTCAGCTGCATAAAGTTGGCTCACTGGGAAGTGACCTTGCCTTATTGTGGACCTAAGTGAAGTAATGCATATGCTGTGCCTGCTCAGGGCACAGCTTGGCACGCACTCAGAGCTCAGGAAGCAGCAGCAGTACCATTATTAGCATGAGACTCTGGAGGGGTGGTACCTCTGTTGTTATGGGGAGTCCCTCAACAGCAAATGAATGGGGATACTAGTTTTAGAGATGGCGTCCAGAGAGAATGCTGGGTGAGATATCAGAGGCCAGTCCCCACCCCATTTCTCCTGGCCTCTTCCAGCCTGCAGGCAGACTCCTTTAGGAGCTGTGGAACCTTGCCCCAGGGTGGGTGTACAATGCTTGTGCTGGACCAAGGAAACCAGAGCTTGCCTCCTGACCTTGAACATAGCATGCAGCCCCCGAGGAAGGTAGCTTCAATTACAGCCACAGAGTCGGAGGAGTTCTTCCAAGGCACATTGATTTATTGGACCAGAAATACTGCACAGCAGTCACTCGGACTTCTGCCTTTGGCAAGCTGCCCAGCCTGCTTCCTTCTTTCCTGTCCTGTTGTATTGATCTGCGTGAGTCACTGTGGTTTATTGTAGAGGGGTGTGTGTGTGTGTGTGTTATTGAGGTCCCAGGGTAGTGGCTGTTCTGTTAGGGCCTCCCCTAGGAGAGAGGCCCTATGCCTTCAACAGAGGGGATTCATTTCTTTTCTGTTTCAAATGATGGCTTTTGTTTCGTTCTTTTCCTCCAGGTGGGCCCAGAATGTTCCCATATGCTTCTCACTTTGTCTGCTCCATTTATGAGTGCAGTAACTTATCATTTTATAAAGAATGAAGGAAACTTTCCTTGTGATGTGCCTGTGTGAGCAAAATGTCATTGTCTCCATTAGTTGCAGAAGGAACTATGAGTTGACTGAACAAAAGACTTACCAGAGGTGATGGTGGATTCCTAGGTCGTTTGTCTTGATGTCCTCAATGGTGGCCAACTCGGGGCTTTACCCTCCTGGGGGGCAGATGCCCTGCCACCGACAGGGTCCAGATCATAGAGTAATTGTGGAATCCAGAGGTAAAACTTCAATTCCCACCATGGGACATGCTTTGCCTCCATCATACTCATGGTTGTGGGTCTTCTTCCTTTTTGTGGCTACTTACTTAGTGATGTTAGACAACAAATTGGTTCTCACGCAGGCTCAGATCAGCCGAACTCTCTGTGTAGGGCCTCACAAGCCTGTGCCCAAGGCACTGCTGGGCTTCACTCCCATTGGGAGGATAATGGGATGTCCACATTCCTGCTCATGTGGTTGCTGCAGCGTCAGGCGCTCCGAGGTGCAGAGTGGAGCCTTTCTGTCACCTCGATGCTGGCTGGAGCAGGATGCCAGCTGAGTTTTTGCAGTGTAGCTTCTTTCCTCCTCTCAGAGAGCCAGAGATCCAGAGAGGGTTCTGTAAGATGTGTGTTATCCACCTTGTGTGACCTAATTACCTGTGTCCAGGTAGGTACCTTGCATTGCCCTGCTGTTTAGAAGCAATTCACAGGTTGCATTTATACTCTAGGGCAGGGGATAAGACAGGATGGTCTCTAAGCAGGGATCACATTAGGGAGCCCCAGGGGCCTGCCTATCACGTCTTTCTGTTCACTCTTTCTTCTGCATCTACATTCAGACCTATGGCTTTGATGAGAAATGAGAGTTCTGAAGCCGGGAAGCTAACAGGGATGGTACTTACGTTTCAGGTGTCAAGTTGGTTTTAACCTTTTTATTTGAGTACTATATGCACACAGAAGCTGAAACATCCTAAATGTGCAGCACAACCGGCATTTAGGAAGTAGAACACATCTTTGTTAATGTAGCACAGGTCAAGCTACAGAGATCACCTACACACCCTGAGGGGTTTCATGGCCCCAAGGCTCTTGAACTAATGACGATGAAATCCTAATAAGATAGATTTTTTTTTTTAAACCTGATCTTACTCATTCTACAAGTTGGAATTTTGCAGCATTAATTATTTTATCTCTGGCTCCTGAAACTCACCATGGTACTGCTGTGTGTGGATCTAAGAGTGTTCATGGTATTTCAGCACATGTGTGTATACAGCGTACCATTCTATAGTTGATGGGTGTTTGTTCTATAGTTGATGGGTGTTTGTTTAGATAGTTTAGATTCCAGTTTAGAGATATCTAAACAGTGCTGCAGGCTGGTACAGGTTGAGTACCCTAATCTGAAAATCTAATATCCCAAATGCTCAGAAACCCAACAATATGAAGGGCCAATGCTCACAAAGGTTCAAATTTTCAGTATTCTACCTGGAGATGCTCACCAGGACTGTCTATTCCAATGTTCTGAAATCCAGAAATCTGAAATCTGAAAACACACAGATGTCCTATGTATGTACACATCTGTGTCTGGGATGAGTGAGAACATGTTAGTTCTCTACCTAGACATGAACCTGCTGGTTCAGAGGGTTGTATGGACACATCCTGGAAAGCCATGTGAACTATAACCCTGCCAGCTCCTTGGTGAGGGAGGTGTCACTTTCCTTTTTATATACAGTAGCATTTGAGTCACCTACATTCTGCAGTTCCTGAACAATCAAACCAAGATAAAGCATTGTTTGGGAAGATTGCTGTATCCTGCGCAAATGCCCTTTGCTCAATATCATTTAATTTATCTTCCAATTCTCCTGTTATTGGGAGGCCTATCTAGCCAACTGTAGAACTGTTGATCTGACTAAATTCAAATAAAATCAGGGACGATCCACAATCCTAATTTTCTGTCATGATGTCTTTAAACTTTCCAGATAAAATACAATCATTTGGTGTGGACCACAGTTAGTTAACTTCTGGTGAGATTAAAAAAAATTTTTTTCAGGCTCGTTACCCTCCCCCCCTTTCTGTCTTCTCTCTGTTTAAATTTCCCATCCCTCTCCAGCCCTGTTCATCTGTTCCCTGCATTCCATCCTCCACCACTGGAGTTCTATCAGTGTCCCAGAACTCAGGCTGTCTGTCAGCTGCTGCACACCAGCCCTCCCCCCTTCCCCTCACCCCTCCCACTCCCATCTGGCCCTCCTCTCTCCCTCCAGGATAGCCAGATCTCTTCCGGAGCAATAAACCTCACATGTCGCTGAACCTCTGCTCACTGTCACTGCCGCTGTGTGACATAATGACTTCACCAGGTGAGCTTCCTGTGCACTTAAGGTTCTTCAAGATCCTGGCCTGGGAGGAAGTTTTCCTCCTGCTGGGGGAGTCCAGCAGCTGTAAATCAGGGAAGGGGAGGGCCCTGACTTGTTTATCTGGGTAAGAGTTTTATGTGCTGAAGTCAGCAAGGGACCTGTTCGCGTGATTCATGGCCAGTCTGTGGAACCATCACTCTGAGTAGGGCCAACCTACCCTTCTCAGTGGGTTGGCATGAGCTGGGGCCTTGGAGGAGCTGAGGCACTCCACAGTATTGAAGCCTGATTCTCTCCATCCATCTGGACCAAAAATGTATCTTTCAGAGATGTGAGACATCCGGTGGGGAATCTCCAAACAGTGGGAAGTTCTTCCTCACAAAGTTAAAACATGCTCCCTCCCCCCCTCCCAGTTCCTTCTCTGTTAGCAGGAATGGCCAGCAGCTGTGCGTGTGAGCCAGGCTGTGGTAGGGAGGCTCCACAGAGGAGAAAGAGAGCCACAGAGTATCTGTCTGGCCTTGGGCTGGTATCAATTAGCAATCAAGGTCAAGACTGGACTGAATGCCCCATAAAAAATTGTGGTTCATCCTCACATGGGAATACTAGACAGCTATTAAAATGTTTTCAAAAAGAACTCCTATAACACTGGATAGTTTTTGGTAGGAAGTAGATTCAAAGAAAAACCTATGAAAACTACATAAAGAATATTATATCCTGATTGTGTGAAAGACTAATTGGAAATGTTGTGAAATGCTTGCCTGTGCAGAAAGGGTTAGGTGTGAGAGCCTGGAAAGCTATCTGACCTACAGAGGGACAGCTTGGGATGGTGGCATTTTAGCCCAACATGGAGAAGCAGCCACACAGTTTGTGTTATTCGTGGGATTGTCTTGTGTGTGTGTGTGTGTGTGTTTTTCTCTGACTTGACACTAACAGCCCAACTCACTGCAGAACGACACCTGTTTATGTTGAACTATCTAGTGGCAGCAGGCAGGCGGAGTGTCTAGCAGGCAGAAGGTGGGCACTGTGGTATCAGAAAGGTGGTTCCCACGCAATGTCCAGTGAACCCACCTTGCAGTCACTCTCAACTGCTGTTTCCTGACTAGAGCTTTTGATGGCTTGAGATGCAAAGCTTTGCTCCGGTCCATCGTGTGATGTCCTGGCAGGTCACTAGGGATGTGAGTTTTTGTTCTTACAGTGACAGGAATATGGAAGGAGTTGCCTGGGCATTGGCAGGCCAGTCCTCTGATCAGTTAGTTGGTTGTGAGAACCCAGCTGAGAAGAAGAGGATAACTGGACCAAGTTCTTCAATCACTAAATGTGTCCAGCTGGTAGGCCACGTTCCCCCACCTACAGACACACAGGAAACCAAATAAACAGTCTCTGTATAAAACATTGTTTTTAATAAGACATGCCCAGATAATCCATAGAGGCCTGGGGCCCAGGTGAAACTGTGCTAAATGTAGCTAGGGTTCCGATTCATTCAGAAACAACGGCACCTTGTCAATATAGTCGTCTACGGTGGCATCCTTTCCAGCAGAGCATCTTGGGCAGGGGGCTCAAAAGGGCAGGAAAAGCTTCTCTCCCAGGTCAGGGCTAGTCCAGCATCACATGCTCTTGAGGTCCCTAAAGACTATGAGGGCTGCATTCCTTCCAGCTGCTCCCATGACGCCTCCTCCTGGAACCAAAGCTCCTTTCAGAAGCCCGCCAGAAAGGGACATGGCGGGACTCAGAGAGAAGCCACAATTGGAACAGCTACCACACTGTCTGGGCTCCCTACAGCTTCCACATTGAGGGAGGGCCGGCCACACTGGCCTCCTGTTGGTTGGTCAGACTGCAAGGAGGCACTTAGCGGCTCAGCAGGTCAAGCTGAAATGTAAGAATCGGGAGGGGACACAGAGGACACAGCTTTTTATGGGAGGCCTTGCCCGCAGCTCAGAGAAGGTGTCACCATGAGATGACCGGTGCAGCAGTCATGTAGGCTTGGAGTTGGTACAGCAAAGGAGTTCTAAGTAGAGAAACATTACTGATCCTTTCTGGTCTCAACTATAGGTGAGGAATTAAAGAATGTGAGTCTCCCACAATGCCTGGGGGAGTTTCCTCCCGCCTCCATCAGAACCTGTCCAGACACCTAGGTGGGAGGAGGTGAGTACCAAAAGCTGAGGGTTGTGGCAGCCTGGCAGGGATACTGCTGTGTGCTTACCCTTCACAGAGGGTGGCTTCCCACATCCTCTTCTGTCTGCAAGCTTAGGACCTCCCTCACCCTCACAAGCTCTTGCAGCCCACACAGGAAGTAGGTCACTCACCAGGGTGGGCTCCACTTCCGCAGAGGTATAGGCCCTGAATAGGGCATCTGTAGTCTGAGTGTTGGGGCAGTGGACGGGCAAAATAGAGCTGGTCCAGGGACATGGCACCGTGAAATATGTTCTGTGGAGGCAGAGCTGCAGTTGTTAGCATTGAAGTGTTATGGACTCTGTCATTCTGGCTCGCTCCCCCATCTCAGTTTTCTAACCAGATCCTCCTGCTTCTAGATATTTCCTAGGTTCTTAACTGAGAGTGACAGAGGGGCATGTCCCAGGCTGTGGGTAAAACTCCCATGGTGCTTTATTTGGGAAGAGAGGAGTAGAGGCCTCTATAGAATACACAAATTGAGTGGCGAATTAAAGGGGACCCTGGGGGTTTTCTGTGGACCGTGAACTCCCCCAGTCTGTTAGGAAGACTGGCTTGCTCTGTTGGCACGGGCTCCTGCTGGGGCATGGGTCTTCAGGCAGCCACCATCTCTGCCCTGCCTTGAGTGCCCCATCCCTACACCTGTTGCATGGGTATCACTGTCAGCAACAGATACAGCACAGCTGAACCTGGTTCTGCTCACTACATCAGGCCCAGAAAGGCCCCACAAGGCAGTGGGTATCCTAAGCAAGATCAGACTCTGCTCAGGACACCATGGGCTGTTCCTGCTGCCTCTCACCTGGCTCCCATGTGAACCACTTCATCCCCAAGCAAGCCTGCCCCTCTCAAGCCATCCTGCCTTCATGACCTCACTGCCATCCTGTCCTTAGCCTCTGCTTCAACCCTCATGTCATGCCCACCATCAAGATCATACTGTCACCAACACTTCATATCCATCTCTGATGCATAACTGACCATCTACAGTTTGTGACATCCCTCTCCTTCCCACCACATGGCTTTTTGAATTCTGTCTGGATCAGTGATCAGAACAAAACAAGGCATGCAATTTTAGTTTTACTAGGAGTCACATTTAAAAAGTTAAAGGCTGGGGCTGGAGAGATGGCTCAGCGGTTAAGAGCACTGTCTGCTCTTCCAGAGGACCTGGGTTCGATTCCCAGCACCCACATGGCAGCTAACAACTGTCTGTAGTTCCAGTTCCAGGCAAACACCAAGGCAAATAAATAAATAAATAAATAAATAAATAAATAAAGTTAAAAAAAAATGAAAGGCAACTTGGTGACATTCATGTCAATAGTGTATTTTATTTATATAATAGATCCCAAATCTGATCATCTTGGTACATAATCAATATAACAGCACTAACATGCTGACATCACTTGGGCGCATGCTGGGTTTCCCACTGATGTGTATCACACACCACTCAGCCCACACTGGCCTTGCCAGCCTTAGTAGCTGATGTGGCTAGTGACTTCAGGATTGCAACTACCTGTTTGTGGAGCTCTGGACGCTCATGGGCTCCCTGCCTCCTCACGGGCTCCCTGACTCCTTATGGATCTTCTGACTTCTCATGGGCTCTTGACTCTTCCTGGGTTCCCACTTACTCTCTGAGATCCCTGTCCACCACTGGCTCCCCTATTTCTCACAGGGCTCTCTGGCTCATTACAAGCTCCCAGATCCTAGCCAGGTTCTAGCTTCTGGTCTGTAGCCTCCTTTATCTGGTAAGGGAAGCTCAATATAAGAGCCCATTTCCTAAGGGAGGGAGCTCTCTTTAGAGGCTGATGGAGAAGTTGGGGCAGAAGTGCTACAGGCCTGGTGACCTTCTCAAGCAGCACCTGTGTGTCTGTGTCCTGTTCCCACTCAGCCATGGGCTCCACCACTTCCTAATGAAGACTGAGTAAAGCCCAAAGGGGCCATCCAGGGAGGCAGGTAGAAAGATGAATGGGAGGAAGCCCCAGGCATCCACTCACCCCTCCAGGAAGTCTGAAGATTCTCTCTAGATCCTGAGGCGTGAGGATATCTCTGGCCAGCACAGAACTCTTGAAGCCGGGGACGTAAGCCTCTATGCAATCAAACACTGTGAAACCCAGGAAAGCATTGGGAAGAAGAGTAGACAATAACACTGTACGATTCATAAGTTTACCAAAACCTATTAAATTATATGAGTCAGGGGTTTATTTTATCTATGCAAATTATATACCAGTAAGTAAAAAACAAACAAAATGAAAAATGGCCCATAAGCAAATGCTTTATCAAAAAGGCATGTAGCCAGTCCAGCCTTACAGTCTCATTTCTTACCCTGATCTAAGCACAAAACTACTGTTGCCTCTTGAATATGTAAAGGATTTTTCTCCTCATTGCTTTGCCCAAGCTGTTTCTTTTGCTTAGAACATTCTTTGCACTTGGGCCAACCCCCATTCATCGTTGAAAATGCAGTTCAATGTCCTTCCCTCCAGTGCTTTCCTGGGCTCTGGCTCATGGCCTCCTTCTTTTGGTCCATAAAGAACAATGTGCTGTGATAATCTGTTTCCTAGTTAGTCTCTCCAGCTGGACTCTGAGCAACTGGAGGTAAGAACAGAGTCTTCTGCTTTATAAAAAAATGTTATGTTTCAGTGAGAGTGTGTGTGTGTTTATATGTGCATGTGTGTACATGTGCAAGTGTGTGTGTATGTATTTGTATATGTGTGTATGTGTTTGTGTGTCTGTGGTCCAGTGTGTGTGTGTGTGTTTATGTGTTTGTGTGTTTATGTGTTTGTGTGTGCTTGTGGTCCAATGTGTGTGTGTGTGTGTGTGTGTGTGTCTGTGGTCCAGTGTGTGTGTGTATGTGTAGGTCAGACTACTTTTGGGAGTTGGTTTTCTCCCCCCACTGCATATTAGACCACCATGTTAGGTTATCAGGCCTGTCTGTACCTGATGAGCTGTCTCCCTAACCTGAGACCTGGTTCTTTTGGTTTTCTTAACCTAGTGCCTGATCACATCCACCATCCACCATGTTGATATAAGTTTGCCTTGGACACATCTCTTCCCTTGGGACAGCACCTGCAGAGTGTGGGCTGGATGAGGCTGGATGTGAGGGGGCCCACTGGATCCCACGGCCAGCTTTCACCCTGCAGAACAACCTGTGTTGCATTCTTCACCTTTGTCTGCATAGGCGTTTTTCTCCTGCTCATCCCAGATCTTGCCTCCTGCCAGGGTGTAGGGTGTATACTGAGTGAAGAGGGAGAGGACGTGGCAGCCAGGTGGAGCCAGTGTGGGGTCCAGAGATGAAGGGATACAGAGTTCAATCATAGGCCTGTGATGGGGTGGGGGGAGCAGAGAGGGTCAGGACTAAGAAGAGCTTGGGGCCACTCTGAGGTGATAGCTAAAATGAAGGCCTTCAGAGACCACCAACCTGGGCTGATTAGCACTGTGAGCCCATGGCAGTTTGCACAGTGTAGCCCACCTCTGTGGTGTTCCTCTAGACCCACAGCCCCAGACTCCAGGGGTCCAGTCCTGGTCCTTTCTCACCTGGCTCCCCAACTCAAATACTACCAGAGTCCAGATAGTGAGAGCCATGGAGGGGTCAGGCAGGTGCCCAGGTGGCCAGGGTCCACCCAAGCTTGTCCCTTCCCTGCTTGCCCAGAGCAGAGCACCCAGACCTACTGAGCCTCCACAGGATGATGCTCCATGTCCAGCCTACCACCTTTCCTAGCTGAGGTATAAGTTCCTCATGCCTGGATGTTCTTGCAGTCTCTAACCACAGATTGACAACACTATAAAAAAATAAAAACTGTGCCTCGCTGAACATGTTGACTTTTCCCCTTGGCATCACTCCATAAGCAATATTGCATGGCAGCCATTTAACCAGACCCACACAAGTATTTTAAGTAATCTAGAGATGGTTCATGATCTACAGGGGGATGTGAGAAGATTAAATGCAGGCTCTGCCATTCTATAGAAGGGACCTGAGTGTCAGAGGTTTTGTAACTATAGGCTTGGGGATGCTGGCACCATTTCTCAGAACCATTCCCAGGCTACACGAGCATCTTTTGAGGCCATATGAAATGCCTTTCTCAGGCTGGCATCCCTCAGCTACACTTCTCACCTTAGACATCTGCCAGCCTATTCGGTCATTGTCCAAACCCACTGCTTAACACCCTCTCAAACCTCCCAGAGCGTCTTCCTTTCTCCTAATTCTCCAGCTGTTCCACTCTTACACACCACTTCCTGCCCAACAGCAAACCTCATCCGCTCTACCCTTAAAACATGCCCGGTCCTTGGACACTTTCCATCATTTCTGCTGCATCTGGGTCCTGCCCAGGTCCCAGTCACTGTCATGCTGCCCTCACATTCTGCATCCACTAACCAATTACATCAGGATTCCTCTCTTTTTGTCCACTTTGGGTGGGGAGGTCTTTCTAAAGGAAAAGTCAGCCTTTAGAAAAGTGAAAGCCAGGGCAGTGGACACGCCTGGCCAGCCACTGTGGCTCTGCACCCTTCACTCTGGCTTTGTCTCTATGTTCCTGATACAGCAGCACATCCCTGCTCCAGGGCCTTGGCGCCCGCTCTTCTCCACAGGTGTTCTTCCTCAGATACTCGCACAACCTGTCTTGCTTCCTTCAATTTACTGCTCAAGTGTGACCATCAGAGGGGCCTTTGTTTAAAAAGCAGACCTCCTCTGGGCCTTTTCTTTTTTCTTCTTAGTGCTTGTTATCGGTGGATGGAGTTGGCTGTTTTTTAGCCAGCAGAGGCCAGCACAGAGGTGGAGATCTTTTGGGTCTTTATTTCTGCTGTTTCTGAGCTAACAGACAGTAAGCACCACATGAAAAACTTTCTCATCTTATGCTGTGAGAGCTCATTTATTTACTATATAACTACTTATTTAATCTATTCATTTATTTATTTATTATGTATAGTGTTCTGCCTGCATGTGACCCTGCAGGCCAGAAGAGGGCGCCAGATCTCATTACAGGTGGTTGTGAGCCAGGTTGTCAACCATGTGGTTGCCGGGAACAGAACTCAGGACCTCTGGAAGGGCAGTCAATGCCCTTAACTGCTGAGCCATCTTTCCAGACCTCATGCTGTGAGATCTTGTGCTCCAGACTTATTATAAACATGTGTCTACTGCCGATCCCAGGCCTCACAACCGGTGCCCAGTGTGCAGCCTGGCACTGAGTAGAATCTCAGCAGATCCTGTTGAATAACATAGAGGATGAAGGATGCAGGCCCCACAGAGCCATCCTGCTTTAAAGGATGGGGACACAGCTGGGGTGGGAGGCAGCATTTTTCGAAGCTTGGGTGAGAAGGCTCCTCAGAAAAGCACTAGGGATTAAGTGAGCATGTCATCTGTTGAGTCATCGTATCTGAGAACCCCCTTCTCTTGCTCAAAAGTAGTTCTTACTCATCTCAGAGTACTGCTCTCCCTGGACAGTTCTCCACTAACCTGGGACACTCCCAGCATGATCCGCTCTTCATCCCCTCTGCTCTGATGTCCACATTTCTTGTCTGAGATACACTTTGTGTTCTTGGAACATGGGAGACTTTTACAGATTGATCCTGGGACACCGACTGCTTAGTGTCCTTGCCTCAGAACACACAGGGGACACAGAGGCCAGGTCTCACCTACCTTTGGGAAGGCAGGCCACCCTTGGCATCTTCAAAGGCCTGGTGGAGAATCATGGTGTCTTCACAGTTCAAGTGGATAGAGCACTGATGATGTGGCTGTGGCTGGTCCCTGGGATCATTGGGGGCTGCCCGGAAGTTTGGCAACCTGTCCACAGCTACTGTGGAACCAAAAGGTCAGGTCAGGTCCCCGGCCTTGCAGGATCCTCCCTCTATAGTCACGACCTGCTTGTCTGGAAGTATAACAAGCTGGGGACAAGCTGGGGTCAGATCAGGGAGAGGACAGTGTGGCTGGGTCTCCCTGACTTCGAGATTCCCATGCAGAATGTGTCAAAAGGCAGATGCAATCAAGCATCTCTTACCATTGATCTTGGTGACAGGAGACTGTGTGTCCAGCTGGGAGATCCTCTTCACAAAGGTCCCGGGAAGCCATTCCTGGAAGAAGAGAGCTCTGTGAAGGGCCTGGGGTAGTCAAGGCCCAGAGAAGTTGCCTAGACCAGGCCTTCAACCTCTGCCTGAGAAGATCCTCTCCTTCCTTCATAACTCAGGCCCGAACTACCTTTTCTGTGAGAGCTTCCTGGAGTCCCTCCACTCTAGCCCCTACTTGACCACTGTCCTGGCTGTGAGTAGCTCTCACTACGTCCTGCTTGGAACAGAAATAGACATTTATATGCATCTTACTCCTTCCAGCCATAGCTCTTGCTACTTCATAATTGCCTTAGCAATATACACAGACAGTTGATGAATTTTGTGTGGAAATATTCAGAGACAGTAGTGCTTTGCCCTCAAGAGCAGGCCTACATATGGATGAGACTGCCTGCTCAGACACAGTATCTTATCTTTGGAGAACAGGGGAGGTATGGCCAATTGCAATGTTCCAAGGTCCTGAGCCTTCCCTAGAGGCATGTCCCTTCCCATGTTTCTCCACAGTATCCCCACTTCATTCACACATGACCCTAGACTGACTGGGGGATTTAGCCAGTGTCAGCAAATAAGATGGATCCAGATGAAACAGTCTGGCACTCACATAGCTGAGCTTGTCTGCTGTCACCCTCTGCCATGCTGGTGCTCCTGTGCCAGAGGCAGAGGAGTCTGTCCTGAACCAACCACAGCCAGCCAGTTCCCAGTCACAGAACGGAGTCCAGTCAAGACCAGCAGAGGCACAGCCACTGCAGGTGACAGGCAAGCCCCGGCAGCAACTCAGTCAAGATCAACCAATCCCTCCCTATCTATGAGCTAAGGTCATATCTGCCTAGAAGTTTTATGACTGTGCTAAAAACAGAACAGAACAAAAACCTCCCAGACCTCCATTCCCAGCGTTAACACTGCAATAGGTCACTGGCAGATGGTGAAATCAGAGGCAGTGAGGAAAGAAATCCAAACCTAGGTAGTAGACAAGTCCCCTGGGCTCTGACACCAGCTTGGCCTACTGTGGGCTGTGTGGCCAAGGCCCTCTCATTCATGAGGCTTCTTAAAGGTTTCAAGTTCTGACTTCCTCAGAGGAGAAGGCTTAACCCTCCCAGCCTGATGCAATCTGGGCTCCGCACCCCACATTCCAAGCCCTGTATAGTAGATATTTTACCTCTATTTCGATCCACCTCACCTGTGGTGTCAGCTCCAAGAAGGTGACCTGTGGTGATGCACAGGACAAGACGACTCTGCTCCTCACCTCCTGGCCATCCTGGAGTATGACTCCTTGAACACGGCCTTCACTGTTCACCTGCACCTCAGCCACAGTCTGGAGTCCCAGCAAGAGACCCCACAGCCCCCAGAAGGAAGCCCAGGTTGAGAATGGTGGGTGTGGCTCATAGGTACCCAAGTTTCCTCATCTCCAATTCTGCCCCAAACTAGAGGCTTTTTGGGAAGCATTGGTGCAACCCTCCCGCCATGGAGCACATCCACCCATGGTTTCATGATTGGTGGACTTGAAGGTTGGCCAGAATACTGAGCCTACATAACTGATAACTGCTCAGATGCCACTAGGCCCCGGAAGTGTAGGACCCAGATTCTGGGCTTCCTTTGTTCATCAGTAATTCCAGGCTCTCTCTAAATTTGAGACTGTTCTACCCTGTGTCCTGGCCAATAGTCAGGGTTGGAGAATGGGGGCCGCACCTTTTCTGTGAATATACTTGCTCCATGGGTAGCAGCTGAGCTTGCAATGGCATCAGAAAGGGCCCCCATGCCACCCTGGACATAGCACCAGGCACCCTGCATCCCCTCCAGGCTGCCCATCACATGATGGAGCAGCACATACCTGAGGACAGAGCACAGAGCACCGGGGGCTGAGGCGGGGTCCCATCTCAGCCCTGCATGCAAATGACCCTTTCTGTCCTGGACCTTTAACTGCTCCTTCTTCATCCAGCCCTTTCCCTGAACCCTTGTGTGAGCTCAGTGCCCCGCCTTTTCATGTCACACTCTCTCCCTGAGCATGTATGTGACATGATTCCAGGCTCCTGCCTGTGTCTACCTCCCATAGGCATCTCTTCGTGGGTGCACGTTTGGCATGCATGTTAAACTCAGCACCTTCACCATTATCTGAGCTGTTCCTTTTCCATGTCCCAAGTGAGGGGCACTGTCAGAGTTCCAACAGAAATCCTGCTGTCAACCATGCCTGTGTGTCAACCCCACAGAGTGCTAAGATGCCATCACTAGCTGGTTCTTTCTTCTCTAGCTCAATCACAGCCAGAGCAGGGCCACCAGTACTCCTCAGTATGTGCTTCCCTGGAGGCCATGCTTTGTGGAGCTTGGATCCCTGGTCTGAGCCAGATGTTCCTGTCAGCCTTCCTTTCAAAGCCTTGGCTGTACAGTATTGCCTGAGGGGAAAGGCCATCTCACCAGACGGTGTCCACAGCTCGGACCTGGTGTCAGCCTGGTCCTACCATGCCCCCTCCCATGTCCATCCCTCCTAAGCACAGTCTCATTGGTCACTGGAATGGAGCACCTGCCCGCGCCACTCCAGCTTCTGGACCAGCTGTGCCACCAGCCTGGACCATCTTCCTTCCTCATTGGCTTTCCAGCATCCTCCTCCTCTTCCCCTTGTTTCAGACCAAGCATTTACTGCTTTGGGTCTTTTTACAGCAGGGTAGTTTTTCCTTCTCATCCACCATCAAAACATACTCCACACTTATGGTCTCTGTTCCTGGTCTCTCCCCTGGGAGGATTTCTTGACTACTGTGTCTCCAGCACCCAGCACAGGCAGGTGCTCATCAGTATTGTTAAGTAAAGCAATGGATTTCTAAAAAGCATGTTTCCCAAGCTGGCCAGGAGCTCAGCTTCCCTAAGACCCAAGAGGCCTCAGGTCCACACTGGCTGGTTCTTGCAGAGCTCGGCAGAGTGCAGCAAAGGCTGCTAATGCTTCTCCGTGGCCCTGGGGAACTCAGGGCTGGCTTGACCTCTGTTGGAAGGCCTCTTCCTGGGGAGGTGCTTTCATCCTGGAGAGATAAGCCACACCGATGCTACATCTTATGAGTTCAAACCACAACCACAGCCCTCACTGAGGCTGAGTGCCCCTCTCTGATTGGGCTCTAGGCACAGCTGCTCACATGGAAGGAGATTGTCATCTGTGGAAGGAAGCTGTGTGAGAGGTGAGACATGGGCTTTGCAGGAGCCAGGAGGGAGCCAGGAAGAGGGAGAGGGGGAGACACTGACAGCAGGAAGAGGCTTTTCCTGAAGATGTGTGGGGAAGAGAAGCTAAGGAGGAAATCTGAGGTTCAGTCGGCGTGTGCTGGAAGCCAGCTCTGCCTCTTACTACCCATGTGATTTGAGGCAAGGCATTTCTTTGAACTTTCCAGATAAGACTCTGAGAATTCATTCAACATGCATGATACCCCAAGCTTGACAACTAGAGTGCTAGTCAGCTCAGAAAACGGTGGTCTGTGGGCTTCCTCTCATTTGGAAGTATGTTCTCCTCTGGTAGTGCCCTCCAGCCCTGAACCCTGTCACTTTGGTCCCTACTCACCCACTCCCTGGAGTATGGGGACTTGTCATGGCTCCGATCACAGCATCTGTTGCCAGGGTAGCCTTTAGAGGCTCAGACTCAAACCAGTGGTCCAGCACCTGGAGAGCAAAGCCACAGAAAGGCTCAAGGGCCTGGGTGGCAGAAGTCCCTAGGCCATCATCTGGCCTTACTCACCTTGGAAATGGGGGCTGTAAGGATCTGGTAGTACTCCGGGAGCTGGGCTCCCAGGGTCCACCCTGAAAGAGAAGTACAAACACCAAGTGAGGCAGGTCTGAGGAGACTCTGTTCCCATCCCCAGGGAAGAGACTTGGAGGCAGCATGACATTCAAGGACACTGTGTGCTTTTCACTGCTTACAAGGCTTTGGGCCCCTGTAAACTATCCTCAGCTCTGAGCCTATTTTTTGGTAAAATGGAAGACATAGTTCATATGCTACTGTAAGGATGAAATGAAATAGGAAAGATCTGTAATTTCATGGGCATCAGTTACATTTTACCCTCACGGCAGAGTTCTGGCTATTGTGGATCCTCTGCATATCTTAGTGGTTGGCAAAAGTAGTTGCTTAATCAATATTTATTGCAATGAATGGTTATTGCATGACGCTCCTAGGACTGGTAATCTGAAAAGAAGTCTACTTTTGGTGTCAATGGCAATGTCCACTTATTTCCTTCACTTCCATACTCTCTGCTGGCCAAATGCAGTGATAACTGTCCAGTGTAGCTGGCTGACCTACTCTGTACTTTGGCTTATCTATGTGGCTCTCCAGACAATGAAATATTTATAAATGCATCACCGTTGGAGATTTGTAATTGGCCTAGGCAGCAGGACTTGCTGGTGTATCTCTATTGATAGGAGAAGTGCATGTCCAGTGTAGCATGCTGCTTCCATTCACAGGACCAGACACTGAGAACATTGACATCTTTGGTTGTCCCCAGCCATAGACAGGTGCATCAGACCAGACCAGACCAGACCAGACCAACTGAGCCTGCTGGGATCAGCTGAATTACAAAGACACATGGGAAATAAATGCTGGTGTTTTTAGATGCCAAAGGAGTTTTGTGGGGTTTCTTTTTCTTATGATCATAGCTAACTGATTCAGTATTTTTCTAGGATGTGGGAATTTGCACCCCAAAGGTGGTAGAAAACAATGGCATATTTCTTGATCAGGCTCCTATCTCAGACTTCCCTCGTTGATCACAGACCTTTTGTCATTTTTGGTCTAAATTTAGTATTCTTTCTCGCTTGGAGGCAACTCTTCAAATTCTCTTGGCTCTTACATCATGTCTAGCTGGGGCTATGGCAATGAGCTTCATGCCTTGTTCTGCATCACACATTGGAATTTCTTAGTACCTAGTGAAGGCCATTGTGAGATGTGCCTTTCCATTCTCTGGTACCAAGTTAGTTCATCTACAGATACATGGCCCAGAGGTCACTGGCTCATGAGGGATTCCCTGGCTATTGGGGGACAAGGCCCCTTCCTTCTTTTGAAAATGGTCAAGGATCTACATACCTCTCAAAATGTACATCCCTCAGAGTGTCTCAGCAAGGACCATTACCCATAATGTCTTATCACCCATTACCCATGGCCAGTGCCAACATGCATCCTGGTGCTGGTGTTCCCTCTAAGTGGTTTGAATAAGACACACACACACATACACACACACACTGGGCTCACGTATTTGAACACTTGTTCCCCACTGTTTGGGGACGTTATGGAACCTTTAGGAGGTGGGGCCTTACTGGAAGAAGTATGTCACTGGGGGTGGGGCTTAGGCATTTATAGCCCCTCCCTCCTTTCAGATTGCACACACTCTCTGGTTCCTGCATGTAGATGAAATGTGACCCACCATTTTCCTGCTCCAGCCATCAGCTGCTATGCTGTCCTTACCAGTGTGGACTCTAACCCTCTGAAACCTTAAGCTAAAATAAATGCCTCCTTCTGTAAGTCACTTGGTCTCGGTATTAGCAACACAAAGTAGCCAATGCACTCCCAGGCTTCTTCCTTCATTCTTCTGCTGCCTTGGGTCACCCTTCTAAGTAAACACAACCCTTTGTCTTGTGCCCTACTTTAGGGTAGGGTGTGCTAAAATTTTGGGGGGAAATGCCTGGCAGTCTCTGTGGTTCATGGTTTATTAACTGACTACACCTGGTGTCCAACCCTTCAAGACTCAGATGGCCAACCTCCACCCTACAGAAGAAAAGTCCAAGGTCAGGCCACAAAATCCCACCAACCCCAGGTCACCCTGGAAAGTTCCACCCCCCAAGAAACCCTATATAAAGTCTGTCCCCCCACCCCCAGTTCTTTGCTGCTTCTTGCCTGAGCAGAGGCAGCCACCTTCTTGTGTCTTTTCTAAGAAATCTCTTCCATGAGGTTTGTTATGCCGTGTGACTATGTGGTATTCCTTGGCTCCCGACTGTCTTGGAGCATCAGGCTTAGAGCTAGACATCCAGAAAGTGGGCCTGTTTCCATGATGGTCATTTTTCATACCCTAATTTCTACACTTTAGACTCACCTGCCTTCAGCAGGGGCCTCAGGGTAGACAGTGCCCTGAATCTCTGTGACAGGGAGCCATGCTGGAAGGCCGCTATGTCCACTGGGGCAGCATCCAGCAGAGGGTCAATGGCTAGCACCAAGCGTTTCATGAACTCTTCATACCTGGGAAAAGCCTGCAACAGAGCTTCAGGTTAGCATTCTGCAGTCAGGAATCTCACAGGATACTGTCCCATGCCTGGTCCTCTGTGTCACACTTCCATATGGCTGCCATACTCCATAGTGCAGCCTTGATGGTTCTTTGGGCCACATCCCTAGCTGTGGCCCAGCTTGGCTCTGGTCAGTTTTCACTTCCAGGTGGTATATGTCACATGCGAAGGGCAGAGCATGCATTAGATCTGCCACTGGGGCAGTATGGCCAAGATCAGCCATACAAAACTATCAAGTGTCTGAGGATATGGGTGTAGGCCCTGTGATAAAGACCATTTAGAAGCTCTATGTCCTTTGTGAGTGCTGGAAGGCAGATGTCCCAGCATACTGATCAGTCTTTTTTCATCTCTCCGTCTGACTTACTGCCTCATCTCTCAGCCACAGAAGCCTGTACCCTCTCACTCAGCAGCCCCACAGCAGAGCTCTTCACAGATTCTGCCCTTCTCACATGGGCTGGGGACAGGAACAGTGATGGAAATTGCCACCACCAGAGGTTCTTATCATTCTTAGCCCAGGACTTTGAATTTGGGCTCAGCTAGACACATGGCTAAACCCAGGAAATGGTGGTATTACATAAGGCTCTGTGGTAAAGAACTTCTTAGAATCATCATTATTAATAAAGTTTTCTCCAGACCAAGCTTGCAAAATGACAACTTTCAAGTGTAAAACCATGAGCTGAGGTCTCTGAGTTCCTTGGGGGCTGTTCCAGGCCTTCACTGTGTTGGGGACAGAGGCACTGAGCCCGGCCTTGTGCTGATGTCCACTGGTATACCTGCCACCAGCAGGATTTGGGTGAGGGTAGAGATGGGTCCTCAGCCCACTGCATTGGATGCTCCTGATGACAGGAGGGCAGCTCTGCTATAGGCTGATGCTATGATCTCCATCAGGAACATCCCTCACAGGCTCAGGCATTGGGATAAGGTGACATTGTTTAGGAGAGGACATGGGACTGTTTGACAGGACGTAGGGCTTACAGGCCTGCTCTTGAGGGATACAGGCTGGCTCTCTGCTCCCTGACAGTCACCAGGGAACAGCTGGCCCCTCACAGTCCTGCCGCCACAGCTGTGAGCTGCTCCTGTCAGGACTTCCTACCATCAGGAACAAACAAGTCAGATAAATCCTTCCCCCTTTAAGCTGCTTCTAGTCTGTATTCTGTCTCTGTCTCGAGAATAGCAGCTAACATGGCCAGGCTGAAGACGCTCTGGATAAAGGGGCAAGTGCTGCATGCCTGGGGCTTTGCCCAGTGCTCGATTAGCCCACCAGAAAGCAAATGTATCGGCTGCATGAACCTAGGTTTTCTTTATAAACATGCCTTCACTGAGATAGGATTTGGTGCCATACTTGCAGCTAGAACCCAGGCTGTTACAAGAACGGCCATTTCCTCAACTGCGGAACCCTCCATACCAGGTCCATTGCATCACCAGCTGATTCATCTGGAAAAAGCCAGATCTGCAGGAAGCAGCTTGCGTTCTCCATCTGGTGTGTGTTCTGGGCGGCAGGTCTGCACACCACCATGGACACTTTCCTTGCTATGGCTGTTATGGACTGATGTCAAGCTGAAAGAATATTTTCTTGTCCTAAGTTGTTCTGGTGGGCTTTAGGATAGGTAACACGTGGGGTTCTGAGTAAAAGCAGAGGGATAATGCATTCCAGGGATTCCTTTATGACACTCAGCAGCCTCAGATGAATCCACACAGGCTCTAGGAGTCCCATTGTGGACTGGTCTTAATCATTGTCTATCCCTCCTCTTTGTCTAAGGTCAAAGGCTAGCATGGACTGAGTTGTCCAGGGAAAGCGGCCTGTTCAGCCCCCACAGCTTGACCTCCCTTTCTTCTCAAGAGCCTGCTCTGGGTTGCTGAGAGAGGGCTTAAGTCCATGTTCCCCTTCCCTACCTGAGCATCCTTCTGTGAGAACTGAGAGATTTGCTTTTGGTTTTCAGCCATATCTGTGCCCAGCAGAAGGGACCTGGGCACCTTGCTCACTGTACCCTCTTCCAGCATGGGGGTGAAGGAGTAGGGATTTCGAAGATGAAGCTTCAGCCCATGCTTCTGCAAAACACAAAAAAGGACAGACATTTTAGGGACCCATGTTTCTGCCTTTTCTCCAGTCCATTCTGTGTGACCACTTAGGTGTATTTGTGGCTGGTCCCAAGCTATACAGACCTGGTTCCAATCTTTTTAATAGATGTTACAAAACCCCCTCTTGCCAAGACACCTACTGACAGACCAAATAAAGCCATGGCACATAACACTCTACCATGCAGCCCACACTGTAACAAGTTATACCACCCCAACCATACACACTATTCTTCCTTCATAAGTAAGAGCACTCAGATTTACACACTTACTACTACCCTACAACTCTAGGGACATTATTATCCTCTCCTTACACATAACAGTGGAAGTTCAGAGGAGTTAAATAATTTGTCTGATGTCATTTTAGAAGGTAGATCTGTATTTTAAAACAACATATCCATGACTCCCAGGCCCTGGAATCATCGTCTATAACTGCCTCCCTCACTCTGGAAGTAAATAAGTACACTGTAAAAAATCAAACAATAAAGCAACGGTTATGTGAAAATCCATATGTACAAGCTGGGTAAATCAGTCACATGATTTTAAAAATTTACATGGCAGTCTAATTTACTACAAGGTCACTTTAAGTGGAAGTTTCCTTGATACACTGAAATTAGGGTTTGATTTATAGATGTTTCACCAGCCCACAGAGCTTCCGAAAAGCACATCTACTTCTCCAAAGGAACCAGTGCAACAACAGACCGAGCTGACATCAGTTCGACTGACTGTGGCCAATTTCTGGAGACTTCTTTGTCCTGGCCCATGGCCGGCTCCCTTACTGTACATCTCTACTCAAATACTGCCTGTCAACAAGTCCCACCCCTGCCCAGAACACACTAGCAGGTTCTCCATCCCAAGATACTTGTGACCACATTGTTAATTACTATACATTCGTCTCCATCTCTCTGAGTGAAACGCAAATACTTTGAGGTGGGGGCACTGTCTGTTTTGTGGCTATTGTACCCCTCCTCTGGGCTCAACACATTCATTTAGTGTTCTAGATTTCACTGGCAGACAGTGTCATAGAGGATACAAGCAAGAAAGCAATAAAAGACCTTACCAGCTTCCCAGGAGATGCCCAAACCAGAGACTTTCCAGGGACACCCTCACCCAGGCATCCAGATTCTACAGAGCAGAATCCAAATGTGGGTAGGGACTGCGCTGGGGCAACTTTGGGCTTTTTTCTAAGCATTAACGTTGAGAAAGCTTTATTACAGGTTGGAGCAACTTTAACCTTGGGCCCTCTTTTAAGATTTAATTTTGTGTATACAGGTGTTTTGTGTGTGTGTGTGTGTGTGTGTGTGTGTGTGTGTGTGTGTGTTACACTTTGTGTCCCAGGTTCCTGTGCAGGTCAGAAAAGAGCTTCAGATGCTGTGAAGCTGGAGTCACAGATGGTGGTGAGCCGTCAGTCATGTGGAGGCTGGGAATTGAAGCCAGAATCTTGCCAAGAGCAGGAAGTGCTTGTAACTTAGGTGCTGAGATAGTTCTCAGCCCCTGCCTTGGTTCCTTTTAATATAATGAATTGTCTTACTCACTGGGGTGAGGGGGGCTACCCTCAGCTCCTCCCTTATCTCCCCACTGACATCCCTTACATTGTTAAATCTTGTCAGCTCTGCAGAAGTCGTCCACTGGGCTCAAGCCCTGTGCCCTCAGCACAGACTGCCATCTTGTGGTTCAGTGAGCAGCTACCTCTGGTATCTATGGGTAACCATGCCATCTCCATCATGGCCAGGGGGCTAATCTTCTATAAACTTGTAAATCCCACACTCTGCTTCCTGACTGAATGCCTCCTCTTCCTCCTCACTGATCTACATGAAATGCAGTCCTAGTGAGCTGCCCCGCCCCCTTCCCTGTATCCTCTCTGTAGTTGGACTGCTCTGGCCACAGTGGCCTGATCTCTGCTCATACGTGCCTTTGCCTGCCTCCTTCCACATCTGGTCAGATGACCATGTGGCTAGCTGACTTCTTGACATCTGAACATCAGCTCATGTGTCATCCCTTCAGGGAGTTCCTGATCACCAGGTGAGGGTGGGACTTCCCTTCTTCCTATCACACTGTCTTCCGCTTTTCTTTCTGTCACTCACCTCTACTCAAATTCTCTTACTGTGTCCCTGATTGCCCTCTGTACCTCTCCGCAAGCTTGTTCTGGGCTGGGTACAAAGCAGGTGTTCAGGGCACACTGAACAAAATAGTCGATAAGCAGCCCAGGAGAAGCCCAGTTATTTCAAGCGTAACTAATTGAACATGGATGACTTTTTTTTAACTGATTCTAGGGCTTCTAAATGGTGCCTCTGTCATTCCTGACTGTTCAATTATGAGAAAGAAGGAAGAGGATGGTGATGCTAAGCCACCACCAAAATGTTCAGAGAATGCAAAGCGTCTCCTTCCTCGGCTGCTTCCTCTCAGTGTGCACAGCCATCCCAGGCAGAGAGGGACAGGGTGGGGCCAGTTGTGTCTCATAGACCAGAGAATGATAAAAAAGGTTGCTCCTGGGTCCCGTAGCTATAAAAGCAGGCTTCTGAGTAAAAGCCGTGGCACTCTCTACGTCCCCATTAGTACATAGGTACCTACCTACCAACTGCTAGGTGTGAGGCCCTCACTGTAGGCAAATTTCCCCAGTAAAGCATGCGCAGAAGGGAATGTGGATGGGAGAGACTTAGCAGATCCTTCCAGGATGGGAGAGAAGCCTGAGGAAGGGTGCCTCTGGCCTCCAAGTCTGCCACAATACAAATTCCCTTCAGCTATAGTATAACATAGACCGAAGACACTGGCCCTAACCCCAGGCTTTGGTTAAGTTCTATCCGTTTCTGAAACCTTGTCTCCTCCAGTCCCCTCTCTCAAATAGTTATTTCTTCATTTGGGTTTCTGTTATCACCTAGTTCACAGACCCTTGTGCCTGGTTCTATTAGAGCAAAGAGCTTTATAAACAGTGGCTGTAAGATTCCCTCATTGCTACTTGAGCAAGGCTCATACACTGTAGGAGGCTCTTTTCCCTGTGGTGGGAGTCAGCCCAGCCAGCACACAGGAGCTCATCAGTCTCAGGAATGAGATGGTTGAGTTCCTGTGGCCGGGTTGCTAGAGGGAGCAGGGGGGAACAGAGGCAGGCATGCCAGGGGATATTGGCTAGAGGACTAGCGGAGAGAAAGGGGTGGAGCAGAGCTCCAAGGATCCCTTCCAAAGGGCCCAGAAGCCGGAAGAGGCCCCAGTCCTCTGAGACAGATAGCACAGTGGTGGTCAGTAACTCCCTCCATAAAAGTCTGCATCAGCTGAAGGAGGGGAATTTCTTTTTAGATAAGGTCGGCACAGGCGTTAAAGAGAAAGCCCTGTTGCACAACTAAATAAAGCCAAGCCAGAGGCAAGGACGCCAAAATGCGACGGAAGTGGGAAAACAACTATTCCCTTAAGAAGATTATGCTGTCATATCCCCATGCTTACCCTCGAAAGTCTCAGACCTTCACCGCGTGCCTGTTGCTGGGAGGCGCGGCTGCTGGAGGAGGGGTTAGAAGATCAGCCAGGGAGCAGATATCTGGTAGTGCAATGGAAAATCTCTGGGCTGCCTATAGCTTGTTTTCATGCCCTAGCTTTTTATGGCTACGCTAAAACAATCCAGCACTGGACGCCAGCAAGAGGAGGTCCTCACTGTCTGTCACTAACGGTGGTATGGAAGGTGGGCCAAGGCTGGGGCTTTAACCTCCTGGCCACAGACAGAAGGGATAAACTGGTATCAGTAAATACAATTCCTCCTGGTCCAGGGTCAATGGCATTAAAGAATAAACTAATGGTAACAAATGCTATTCCTCCCCAGTCACACGAGTTAGGGGTAAGTGGGGGGGGGTCAAATTTAATTTCTTTGGTTTAGGTATATTCCAAGTTCTAGGCCACCCAGAGCAACTCGTAGCAGATTGTAAGTCTAAACCAAATGTCACTAAGGTTAAATATTCTTGCTTTGCTAGGCCTTGAAAGGTGGAGCATCCAAAGCCTAGGCTATCTCAAGAAGACAGCAATCTTATACTCCTTCAATAAAAACCCGGGGATAAGGTCATGGGTACCCAATACTTTCTTTCTTTGGTGTGAGACCATGTCTCACTGGTATAACCTTTTGCTTTGCTAATGATTAAAAATATAAGTGTCCAGCCCTCATCTTCTGGCTTTTTCCTACACCCTGACATCCATATGAGGGCACTGTCCCTCTAACTCCAATAAACTGTCTCTGAGTTCCTTTCTGTGTCTGATTTTAAATTATTTGATCTTTGAGACCAAGAATGGGCAAAGGGGACCTTGCTTGCAGTGACACCGTTTCCTGTTCATGGTGTCAAGAATGGTTGGTAGATATGGCAAAGTTGAACAGTGATATATTAGGCATCTTTACAAACTCTGGAGCCCAAAGCTGAATTCAGGGACTTTATGAAGACCAGGAAAGATGCCAGGAGGCAAAGGGAGTCAGAGCTGGAAGCCCCTGCCCAAGGCATCAGCCAGGTGCTGCCATGCAGATCAAAAGTCTGAAACTAACAGACCTTGTTTTCACAAGAGCCCTGTCCTGTTTCTCATTTGAGATTTCCAGGCTTTTAAAATAGAGGGTAGCTAAGAGAAAACCAAGCTGTGCCATTTGGGTGGAGATGTGTGTGATAGACAGAGCCTGGAAGAGAGGAAAGACCCCAGGGAGGGAGCTTGTTAGGGCATGGGATACGATGCCTCCCTCTCCCAGGTCAGAGAGATGAAATCACCCCAGCCCTTGACCAACCACCAGGCCAAGGCGAGCAGCTAGCTGTACCTTCAGCTCCAGGTCAGTGTAAATCTGTGGCCTCAGGAGGCTGAGGAGATATGATGCTCGGGAGAACTTGAATCCTGGAACAAAATCAGAAGAACCAGTCACCCCTGATCACCTTTGCCTTGCCCCTGTTTCTCAGGGCTCACCTGGAAAGATCTCCTCAGTGACGGCTGCACCTCCAATCACATGGCGCCTCTCGAAGACCACAGTGTTCACCCCCAGTCTCTGGAGGTATGCTGCCTGGGAGGACAGAGGATCCTTTCTTGACACTTGGTGTTGACCAAGGAGCCTCACTGCAGCGTCTACACCGTTCCCTTGGGCATGATGTCTGGATGTCCTCACAGAACTGGTGTGCCTACATCTACTCCTCCACTTCCTAACTGAAGATGACTGTCTTTCCTTTAGGGAGGCCTGGTGCCTAGGGGACACACTGCATCCTATCTAGCCTGCCCTGGGTGTCCCTCTCCTTCCTCCAGGCTGGAACAAGCCCCATTATCGCCCTCAGGCACATCAAAGGAAGTACATCGAGGCTGAGAACACCAAGCCAGAACCTTTAGTTTCAATTTCTTGTTCTCATTTTTGCTGGTCCATTAGCCCCCGTTCCCTCACATGTAAAGACAGAGCTAATAGTTACAGTTCCAGCTACAGTAGCTTCACAGGGCTGGTGAGAGTTACCTTAGCGGCTCTCTAACAAGTATTAAAGTATGCTTTATTGCACATTCCCGACACCTGTGGCACATGCAATAAAGGGATGTGTGGCTGCCGCAAAACTTTATTTGAGGAACATGACTGATGCAGGCTTTCGTCAAATTTTTTCTAGTACTTGGTGGGAAATGAATAAGTATGTATTGAGCTGAGCTAGTCTAGGCTAATAGATCTGCAGTACATGTGTGTATGTGTGTGTGTATATGTGTATTTGTATCTATGTGTGCATGTGTGTGTGTGGGTGCATGCGTGCGTGTGTGTGTGTGTGTGTGTATGTGTATTTGTATCTATGTGTGCATGCATGCGTGCGAGCATGTGTGTGTGTGTGCATGTGTGTGTGTGCATATGTGTATTTGTATCTATATGTGCATGTGTGTGTGCATGCATGTGTGCGTGTGTGCATGTGTGTGTGTGCGCGCGCGCGTGTGTGTGTGTGTGTGTGTGTGTGTGTCTGTCTGTCTGTCTTTCCACCACTGATAGCAATATGGCAATATAGACAGTGAAGTTCATAAGTCACATTTTGCAAAGTTCACTTGGTAACTCCTATGTGGGTGTATCTAGCTTGCCACACTAGGAACAGTTACTGCAGTACTTCATACTTTACAGATGGGAAACTGAGGCTCATTAGGGTAACATCTGGCCTATAGCAGCTATGTGGATAGCTATGTAGAATCTAGTCTTCTGATAATAGCCTACTGAGAACAAAAAAGTGTAGAGCCTGTCATTGGGAAGCTGGCCTACCACCAAAGGAAACCACATTGTTCTCCTTCCTAGAATAACATCGGCAAACCAGACCATGAAAATGAGACCAAGCTCTGAGCAAGCCCACAGTGGTGTGTGGCAACAAGGGATATCTCTGTACTATTTATGAAACACTGAACACTCCCCTCTTGGCTTTGAGATTTCCAAGTTGTCTTTATTTGCTGATAGTATCTACTTGAGAGCAAACTCCTATTTCTTCAGACCTTTTTTCAGTTCTGTCCAGCACTCTCTTCCTTTGGGACCACAGACTGTCTCCTGCTTGGTGTGTGAGAGACCCTTCTAACCCCAGGCTCCAATCTGCTTCTCTATTCTAGTTACATTTCATGAGCCATTCTAAGAAGCCTTCCACAGGCTATGGGGACCACATGACTTGGGTAAAGCACAGGAAGGAGCCTGTGATGTCCCCCCCAACTGGCCCTGGGTCAACGCTGCACGCAAGGACAAACTGCCCTTTCCTCTTCCCTCGTGAAACTTGTTCTGCTTGCTTTTTAAAATCCCCCCTTTCACTTCTGGGAGTCACTTGCTCTGGGGCTCATGAATTGGGGACCCAAAGGGTACTCACAGCCACCAGCCCATTGTGTCCTGAAATGAGACAAAAGAAGAAAGTGTTACTAAATACAAGTCCTTTAAAGGTTAAGTCCCTATTCCTGTCCCCAGGCCACAAATATCTTCTCCCCTATCTCACATTCGGATTTGGGACAGCATCTCATAGTGGGAGTCAGGCAGTGTACCCTTGGTTCTGTTGACCTTGGCATAGAAGTTCTCTTTCTTGTTTCAAGGTCTAGGGGAAGTCTACAGATACCTGAACTTTCGTCCCTTAGAGGGAGCTGGTGGCTGTGTATGGAACCATCATGGTTTACAGGGCTATGAAAGGAAGGTGGCCATTTGCTGAGATATGTGGGCAAGTGCAGCTGGATTATGTTGTCACATTGTAAATAATTGTCCCCCTCTTACTGGTTTAATAAAAATACTGATTGGCTGAAGGCAGACAGGAAGTGTGGGCGAGGCTACCAGACTAAGACAATTCTGGGAACAGGAAGAACAGAGCAAAAATACCAAGAGATGCCAAGGAAAGAAGTTGAAATGCTGCTCTGAGAAAAGGTACTGAGCCACATGGCTGAACAGGATAAGAATCATGGGTTAGTTTAAAGGTAAAGAGTTAGCAAGTTATATGCCTGGGCCATAAATCAGTCAGCATAAAATTGATATAAGCATCTGTGTATTTCAGTGGGTCTGTAGGTGAGAACCTCAGGGTTAGGCTGGAAAGTCTGGCCAAGAAACTTAATACTACAACAGGCAGGGGTATTCAGCCAGTGGAATGCCATTTAGAGGGACAGTTGCTATCACACATAACTTGTTTGACCCAAGTATGGCTCATACCAGGCACAGTTTGTGCCCCTAAAAGCTTTATCCACACAGGAATATCTTTGTCAGTCCTTAGTGCTCCAACAGGGAAATATGAATAGTTTAAAATTTAAAAATAAATGAAGCATCTAACACATAAAGCTTCAAGGTGTGCACCAGTAACAAGGTGGCTTGATTCTGCAGGTTGGGGTGTGTGCTGGAGCCTTCCAGTGCAAGTGGCATCTGATCTACACTGAGTGCCCAGGCCCCAGGCTCTTCTGCTCCTCCTTCTCATGAGACAATGATTCTCATGCTTGTGAAGAATCATTCACAGGCACAGAAAAGCTCAGAGGACACCAGCCAGCTTTGAGGCCCTTGGTCATTTTTCTCCTTGTTGACAGATGCCCCTCTTAGCCTTTCAGATGTCAGTAGATGGTTGTGATCACTCGGCACATACGTGGAGCCAGTGTGAGCTCAGATAAAAGTCTTGGCTCTTCATCTGATGAATGTCCACAAGAAGGGGAGCAGCAATGACCCCCATGATGAATTCTCCATGGCTGAGTTGTTTTTATTTTAAATTTCCCACAAAGAGACATCCAGAATTTTAGAGGTCACTGAGCCAACTTCTCATCTATTAATGGAGTCTCTGAAACTGAATTTTCAAGCCCCTATGCTCACGACTCACAAGAATAAATGTACCTTACCTCATGACCTGGCATATGGCTGACTAACATGTTTTCACAGAACCAAAGCTCCCTGCCCTAGTATTAACCTGTCATGTGATGTCTATATGATAGTCTATGTGGTTTTATGTTAGAAACATTTCACAGGAAAATTTAAAATACTGTCTGTTGGACCTGCCACTGGTTTTAACCTGCATCTGGAGAAGCCGTTCTCTGAATACACATGTAAATTCAAGGCAGGTTGCTCCTGCTTGGCTTGGCCCTCTGAGAGGCATTTGACAGCCAATGGCTGCCTTCATATGCAAGGCGGAGAGTAACATGTATGTAACATGTATTCTTCATATGAATGTGACTTTGCAGAGCTGAGGGAGGAGAATCAGTAGGTGTCCAAGAGTACTCAGCCCGTTGCAAGGGCAAAACAAACATGGCAGTTGTTTGGCTTTTCATTAGTGATACAATCTTGGAGAACTAGTAAAGTTTCCCTGGCAACTGGTCCAAGTCCAACCATGAACAGACAAGCAGACTTCAGGTAACAAGGGGCAAAGGTCAGAATCCTACCTCCAAGTCCTGGCTGACTCTCTGTGGCTTCTAGTGAGCCGTCTCCTTCTGCTGCAGGACCTGCTCATCCCCAGGCCTCAGGGATGCCCACTCGACAGCTGATGGCTGAGTTTGGACCTATTACCACCGTTTTTCCAGTTAACTCCTTGTGTGGGGTGCTGGGTTGATGTGTTTTCATCAAAAAACACGGCATTTAAATTGAGCACTGCATATTTGATTTTTAAAATTGTGTGAGACACATCTTTATTTTAGTATGGATACTAAACACAAGTCTGCGTATAATAAATATTCATCTGTGCACACACTGGAGAGGATGGTTCTCAGCATACACACAAAGAAGCCATACCAGGATTTAAGACTGTGTGCCGCACCCATAGAAATGTGAACCTACTATCATCTATATAGAGCTCAGCCGCAAATAAATGCCTTCAGGCCCCAAGAGTGTGAAATGGAAGGCCCTGGGCTGTGAGTCACCCTATCACCCGGCACACTTCAGTGCTCACAGTCAGTGACAGGTGTCAATGTCTGGGGGAAGGCAGTGGGGGAGGGCACCATCTGTGGATGCACAACAGGGTGTCTGGGGCACCCCCCCCAAAAAAAAACCCTCCACCCTCTTTTCTTTGTGAATCAACTCTTTCCTCTTTGGATGGGTGACCTCAGTGGTGGGATGGGTACCAGAACTCAGGGCTCAGGTGGCAGGATTTCTTTTTGTTGTAGTCCAGGGTCTTTCTTCCTAAGCCTAAGTACCATATGCTTTCTGAGGGAACTGACGGAGTTCTTAGAGGGAACTCACCCATTTCCCAGGAGATACGGGGGAAGCTCCTGAGTTTACTTACTCCTCGTCGTCATTCTAGACAGAAAGATTTAAATCCAGAAGGCAAGAACTGTTCTAGACCAGTTTCAGGGGCTCCTGACTCCTGGACCAAGGACACTGCCTCCACCACAGGCCCTGCTCACTGGGCCTCCTAGCCGGGTAGTGCCCACAGCAGAGGCGGCGGGGCTCCCTGCAGACCCCCTAAGGCCTACCGGTAGAGCGCGGCCTTCCCGCTCTGAGCTCTGGCTTAGTTTTACCTGCTCCTATCACCACCGCATCGTACTCGGACTTGAGACGCCCCCCGGCTCCCGACTGAGCTCGTTTCCAAGCGGGGGAGGAAGAGGAGTGCAAAGCCCTGCAGAGACCTCGGCGGCTCGCAGCCATTTCTGCCCCCAGCAATTACTTTGCGAGCAGTCAGCTTTCCAGCGGCCCAGGAACGGGGAGGGGCTAGGAGTCGCAGCCCAGTGTCAGCCTTGGCCTTGGGCCACATTTCCCAGGGCTTGAACTTCTGCTGCTCTCTGAGTTTGCGCACATTAGGCTTGGGAAGAGAGCGGGCAGCACAAGGATCAGCAGAGTCTGTGCCATCTTCTGTACTCAAGGGAGCAAGGACCAAGTGAGAACAATTAACTAGGTTCTCTGGGGCCAGTGCTGGGTGGTGGGATAGCCGACCGTGGGAGGAAGGGGTGGAGCCAAAGCGGAGGCCCCGCCTTCCCTGTGCCTCCTTTCAGTAAGGGCAGAGGTCCTGCCCAGTGGGAGGGGCAAACTCAAGTCAAACTTCACTCAGCTTGCGGGGTACAGTCAGACCTTGCAAGGTTGGCAGCTGCTCCGTATGGCGGGAGTCTCCTCGGCCACGTTTCATACAACCAGAGCCAGGGCCTTTGTTCAACAGAAAAGGCCACCTACTTCCCTGATAGCAGTGTGCTGTCTCCTGCGCACTCCACTGAGGCTAGCCTTGCTGGGCAAAGGCAATTGCACTCTTGTCGTTCTTGAGGGTCATTCCTTTGAAATTCTGGACAGTTTTGTTTTGGCACTTTCCACGTTTTCCAAGGATTCTCAAGGACTCGAGCTCATACCTGCAAATCACCGTAATATTATGCTTCCTTACTACCCCAGTGCCCTATCTCGAAAGGGGGATCCCTTTGATCTGTCCACTCCTCAGGAGTCAGTCCCCTGCAGGAGAAAGGCACCGGAAGTGGAGAGTAGTACTGCAATCTGAGCTGGGCAGCCTAGTGCAGCAGTGAGGGGCTGGTTGAATCCATCCTCTAATAAAATGACATATTGGGGGTGGGGAGCATGGCTATATAATAAAGACCGAACTTCCAAGATGGCCGGCTTCTGCTTCATCCTCCTTACCTGAGACAAATTCATGGCAGCTTAAAACAAAAGCCTGGCAAGGCTTTTTCTCTGCCCATAGGGCCCTCCTGCCTGTGGACCATCAGGGCCAGACCAAGCTTTGTTTATCCCAAAGATATGGATATCTCACCTCCCCTGTCCAAAGTGCCCAACCCTAAAGTGGCAGGGGAAGCCTTTCTCAAACACCCTTAAAGCCCGCAGACCTTTGGTTTCCTAAATCCTCCCTCTGCTTTGCAGAGTGACTTTTCTCTGTGTGCCCCAACATTTGGATGGTCTCTGGTCGTTGTGTCTATTCTGAATGGGTACAAAGGAGGACTGTACCCCTAAGGTAGCTCTCTGGGCACACTGCTTTTCTGGGGAGCTTTAATGGGCAGCGGAGTCCAGTCTTCATGTTGGCCAAGTGAATCGGAATCTCTGAGCACAGATCTCAGAACCACTTCCCCAGGCTTGGGCAGGCTGAGACTTAGCAAGGGATTCTGGGTCACCAGAAAAGGCAAGAAACACAGGCACCTATGGCTTGGGTAATGACAAGATCCAGCATTTATTGAGCACCTACTGTTTTCTCCTGACCGCCCTGAGAGGTAAGTGTTACCAGTCCAAACATGACGCAGGATTCTCCCAGAGTTGCGGGGGGAGGGAGCTAGGCTGTAATGCCCGTCAGCAGGTGGGAACACCTTTTATTTGGAGTAAGAAACAGCTCCTCCACTCAGGATGACAGGAAGAGGGTGACTTCTTGGGAACCCAGAGAGGCAGCTCTCCAGAGTAGCTGCCATCTCTGACCGCACAGTGCTGGAGGTCATCTGAATCACAGCATCCCCTCTCTTCAGAGAAGGCTTGCTCATTAGCCTTGTGCAAGAGTCAAGGTGGCCTGTGAGAGACTCAGAGGGGAGGGGAGGAGGCCTAGCAGTGGGGAATGCCTTCCAGCAAGGTGACCAGGCCGAGGACAGCACAGTCTGCCTAGGGCAGGGTCACCCTGGAGGTCTCCCCAAGGCGGCGGGCCAGCTGGCTGGCCTGCTGCACCAGCAGGTCAGTGGGGATGACAGACAGGTGTAAGGTCAGTAGCTCATAGCACCGGACGGGCTCCGAGGGGCGGCTCTTACTGTAGTAACGCAGGAGCTTCCTGCAGAGACAGGGCAGGACTCAGGCAAGGCGCCTCAAAATGCCCACCCCACAGTTTTCACAGAATGACCTAGGCAGTGATATCACCTATTGCTCCTAAGCTCCAGTAGGTCTTCCCATTCAGCAGCAGGACAGTCGGGAATTGAGTGTGTTTCTGGGGGCTTCTTCTGTCTGTCTGGGATTTCTCCCCACCCCCAGGTTTCTGTTATCAAGGAAGCTGCTCACTCTAGGAAAAGCTATTGCCCATGGGAATTTGAGCCCTGGCCACCAACACCTGGGGCACATGGAGTCCCAGGGTGAGTGAGCATCACCTGTAGTAGTCACCTCCCAGCACTCCAATGGGAACTGAGTCATCGGAGAGGACAGGCACCTCGATCATCTGCAGTTTGTAGCCCTGTGGGAAAGGAAGACAGTCTTAGGAAGCAGAGGGTGGGCTTGACGGAGATGTGTGAGGTAGAGCCCTGGCTGTGTGTGCCCCATGCTGGGGACAGCGTCTGCATCTCTTTTTGCCTTGCTTGACTGCGAGGTAGACACAGCCGCCATCGCCATCACTTTATACATTGGGTTGTTGTCGGATGCTAAACTCTGACCATACTTAGCAACTTCTGCTACAGGTGGAGCTGGGTTACTGAGGAGCTCAGAAAGGCCCAGGGTGGAGGAAGGTGGGGGCTCAGGTTTTGAGAAGCAAAGGATTCTCAAAAAAACCCAAGTCTCTGCTTTGAAAGAAATGGGAATGTGGTAATATATATTTGATAAAATAGTCTGGAATATCAGAGGACAGAGCCATCTCTTCAGCCTTTTGTTTTGTTTTTTGTTTTTTGAAGACAAGGTTTTCTGTGTAACAGCCCTAGCTGTCCTAGAACTTGCTTTGTAGACCAGGCTAGCCTCTAATTCACAGAATCCTCCTGCTTCTGCCTCCTAAGTGCTGGGACTAAAACGGTATGCACAACCACTACCTGGCTTTCATGGCTTGGTTCTGTGGTTGACTCTGATATTTCAGACTAATTTTTATTAAATATTAATTTAATAAATTACTATTGAATTCTCAGGGCAGGACAAGGTGGAGGGTGATGATCTGTAAAGCGTGTGGCAGGCCCAGTTGCCTCCCAGCAGAAGCTCAGGTGGTACCAGGAGGCCTGTCCTATAGGGACATGGCTTGGCAGTGTTCAGTGACCCTGTGTGGCCTGTCGCAGTCAGTGATCAACACTTGGACCTCACTGACCCGTGGGGCCACTCTAGTCACCAAATCTTTGTTCCTAGAAGCACTTGGAAGACACTTAGGAAGGCCAGGAGCTTGAGGCCCAGGGCAGCAAACCTTGGGTTCTAGCTCCATCATTTGAGTTTTGTGGATTTAGCCATGGTGTCATCTCCAAGACAGCAGTGTGTCCCCATCTGTAAAATGGGTCAACAAAATCTAACCCAACCATTCCTCTGGGTTGTGAGGAACAGATGAAGATCTGTACTATAGTAAGGTGGGGCTGTAACCCCGTGAGCAGATAGAGCAGGAGCCAGGAAGGGTACAGGAACAGGAAAACAAGAGACTCTGGGGAGGCAGGTGTGTGTGTGCCCTTAGACAATTAGCAATAAGTGAGAGGGGACAGGGAAGGCAGAGGCAGTGGGTTCAAATGACCTTGTGGTACTGTGGTGGCGTTGAGGTCTCTAGTGTTCCACGGGTCAATTAGAGACCCTTGCGGAGGATGGCCAACCACTTTAAAACGGGTCTTCCCAGAGAGTGGGGGTCATGGTGTAGCCTTCTTTGTACACATAGGTGATGGTACTGAGGTAGTATAGCTGAAGATACTATCAGGGCAAAATGCCTTCTCAGAATGAGTGCCTCCTGTCGGCTCACATCTACCTGGATGGTCCTACACCCTGTGCTATGCTTACCTGCCAGGGACAGAGGAGATGAGAAAGACAGATGGAGCAGCGCAGGAGAAAGGTATCCCAGGGTTTAGAGCGGCAGACAGCTCTCAAGACTGTTCTGTCCAGAGACTGGGCACACCCACCATGTCATTCTCGAACCACAGGAAGTAGGAGCAGCGGAAGTCTCCTTCCTGGAACAGCAGTGTGGTGCAGCCCTTTTGCAGGTACCTGCGCGCCAGCCGCACCAGAGCCCAGACCTGGGGAGGAGGAGATTGTTTATCACCACCCTCATGACCATGGCCTCTGTATGGAAAAGCAAACACAGAGCTGAGGAGTTCCTGGGAGGCAGGATGCTGTCTGGGCTCAGAGTAGTGGGAGCCAACCATTATGGGATGGATGTCTAAAGGACCCCCTCCAGCTGCTGAGGACACAAAATACATGTGGAAGTACTCCATGCAACTTTCCTAGACACACGACCCAGGAAACAGACAAGAAGGCTGTGAATAAACCTCAGTAAGGCAATGGTCTTACTGAGAAGCAGACCTAAATGTACAGTGAACCCTGAGCTGTGGCATCACCTGCTTCAGGGGTCAGGCCTAAATGTACGTTCTCTGTATGGTGGCTAGAACAGGCCCCTTCCTGAGAATGCTCTGCCTAAATAAAGCAGGTTCTGACACCAAGGTTGCCTAAGCAGCCTGAGGGAAGGTCTTGTCTACTAGACTTGCCCACTTTACGCCAGGGCCGGGAAATGTCCCACTATGTCAAAAGCCTCAGTGGAAGAGATGTGGGATTTACTTCACACTTGACCATAATGTACTATCTCATTAAATGGCACCAGACACAGGAGCCAGCTACAAGCTCCAGGAACACAACCTGCCAACACAAATAGATAACTTTAATAACATCTCTCCCGCCTGACTTTGTACTGCATTTCTGAGGATCCGTACTGAGGACATCCAGGGCTGAGGACTGAGACATGCACAGGTGTGTCCACAAATCATTTATAATGGTGACAGTCTGGGACAATCTGAAGGTTCACCCAGCGGGGAATGGCTTTGTGAATTATGCTACATCTGCCTGATTGGCCATCATGGGGCTGCTGAAGATGAGGCATGTAAAGAGTTAACAGCAGGATGAGATGCACCTGATGCAATGTGAAGTGACAATGTGTCACAGAGCCCTGTGTATGCAGAGGGACCAGCAATGAGATGAATCATACAGAAGGTAATGAGGAATGATGGGCTAGGGTCCCCACTGCCCCAGAGCAGGATGTGGAGGGAACTGGTGATGGGTGAGGAAGATGCTGTGCACTGTATGCTCAGCCCTGCTCTGCCCCAGCTATGTGAGCTCATCTGTGTTTAGTCACCTGCATCCTTTACACTAATATTACATGGTAAATAGTACCATCTCCAGAACGGATGTTTGAATTAAAAAAGGAACTGAAATGTAACTAAACCATGCCAAGGCCACACAGCCAACAAGAGCAGAGAAATTCCAATATTGGCCTTCAACCATTTAGCTTGTTTTACCTATCATGATACATGTTATGTGGACAAAAGAAAAAAATATAGTATTTTAGAAATGACAGAGGTGTCCCTTTCCTTCAACAAAAAAACTATCAGTCTGTCGTGAAAAAGAGCTAAATTAGAAGAACACAGAAAGATGTTTCCTTAGCCAAAACAATCCAGTTTTGCATTAGGTTGGGGTGTGGGTGTAGCTCAGGGCAGAGAGCTGGCTCAGTACATGAGTCTTTGGGTTCCATACCTAGCATGACAAAATTAAAGAAATCAGATTCTGTTGTGGGATATTTGTACACCTTGTGAAGGCTGTGTTTGGTGCAATAAAAAGCTGAGCAGCCAATTAGCTAGGGAGGAGGTGTAGGCAGGATCTGGGGTGAGAAAGGAAGAGGAGGAGGAGATGCACAGGAGACACCAGGAGACACAGAAGGAACAGGAGGTGTGGATGGGAGAGAGGTGACACCATGTGATAGAACGCAGATTAATATAAGTGGTTTAGTTTAGTTATAAGAGCTAGTTAGGAACAAGCCCACGCTATGGGCCGAGCTTTCATAATTAATAAGAAGTCCTCATGTCATTATTTGGGAACTGGGAGGACAGAGAAAGACTCGTTAAAAAATTCTGATGCCCAAATTGGTTGATCCTGATATTCTTTCCAGTTTAGCCAAAAGATCCTTACTGAGCAGTCATTCAGGCTGGGTGCTGCGCTGGTCCAGCACTGTGGATGCCGGGCATACAAAGTACACCAGGAGTGGCCACCAATATGCACTGAGGCCCTCTGGGTCTGGTGGGGTAAGCTGCTGAGCCCAAGGAGCCCATGGAAGATGTAATTAGGCACAAAGGTATCGGTGGACAAGCATAGCAGTGCTACGCTGGGAACCATCAGAGCCTCCGAGGCCAGAGTGGCCTATTTCTCCTGGGTCAGGGGTCAGGCCTGAGTGTATCCTACCCTGACAAGCAGCAAGGAGCACTTGGGCCAGAGGAACAGTTACCTTGGCTTTGACGAAGGCAGCCAGAGGCCCCTTGCCCAACTCCGAAGACATCTTTTCACTGCTGCTGAGAGAAGGGGCCACCATTTGCCCAGTTGTACGGTCCACATAGATGAAGTGGACCAGGCCTGGGAAGTCCTCCAAGTAGGTAAAGGCCTGAGTTAAGGAGCTTACAAGCCAGTAACTGTGGGGACAATGGGGGGCCTCTGCCCTGATCATGGGGTTTCAGATCTACACAAGGGGATCTCATTTCCCCTCAGCTCTCTCCTCCCCACATGCAGCCTTAAGATCCCTGGCACCTGCGTGTTTAATATAATCCTCCTCTACGGGAAGGAAGATGGTGTGCTCACAGCTGGTCATTCCAGGAACATGCACCTTCAGGGTGTGTGAACAGAGCTACTTAGCTGATGAATGGGCCTGGCTGAGTGCCCACCCCCACCGGGATGGGATCTTGTTCTTCACCTGAGAAGTGCAAGCATCACATCTGAGAGGGGAACAGACTCCTACAGAAGGGCAGTGACTTGTGGGTAAGAGGTCTTGTGGATTCCTGTTTGTCTTCCTGCTTAAGAACAAAATCCCAGAGACTGAGCCCAGACACGTGGGAGGCTTTAAACAAGAAAAGTTGCCTGAAAACCAGTTAAAGCTAGTTCCTATAATGCACAGATGTGTGTCTTGGAAACAGGGACACACATCTATGGTGGCCTTACAGCGCTTCTGCTTGCCATTGCACTGTGACCATCCCTGGAGGTCTCAAAGCAAGACCATCCTGGCCCTCATGAAATAGTATTGCCATTTTGCTAGATGAAAACATGGTCCTTGGAGACTGCTAACATAACTCTGGAACAGCAGGGATTCTGAAATTTCAGCTGTGGGCTATTACAATAAATGGGTCATGGGACACCATGGCAGGAGAACACACATATCTAGCTTCCCCTGGGGCCTTGCAACATGGAGACTCCAGGATTTCTTGGGCTAGCTGATCCAGGCAGAGGATATGACACCATGGTAACATTCCTCTGGCTCTTCACCAACAGGAAATCCTTCCAGTCCAGAAGTCGCTCCCTGGAGAGGAAAGGAAACTGAGGCTAGACTTCTGTGCAGAGCCCCGCCCACCCCCTGCTCCCCGCTGTATGCCACCCTTACTTACTTCATGAGTTTCTGGGCTTGGTCCTGCAGGTGTTGGGGCAGGTGTGGGCCGCCCCTGCTGGGTGCAGTGGCCAGGAAGCTGAGCCGGTAGATGGCACACAATTGTCGCTTCAGCTTTGCACAGGCCTGGAGCAGCCTGGGCAGGTACACCAGCACCGAGGGAAAGACACACAGAGCCTCTGGCCGCAGACCCTTACTGCACTGGGGGACAGCTGCCTGGCTTTCCCTAGTGTCACACAGCATCTCGTGGAACCACATCATTTGCTAATATGTGGGAATGTGACTTGCCTTGGATGGCACTTGCTCAGTGCTGCATCCAGTTACAGCCCAGTTTTCAGTGCCTGGTGTTAGGTCCTCACATTGCTGGCCTTCATCCCCCTCCAACCACCATGGTCTAGCCCCAGCTCCCTGGGACTCCTTCTCTGTCATTTGCGACTCCTCAGTCTTCCGTCCCCCAGGGCCTGGAGAGACCTGGTGGCAATTCCCTCTGAAGAACTCCCTTTCACCCCAAGTGTGAATACTCACTCGCAGGATGATCCTGTTTCACTCTTAGAAAAGGCCTTGGTCTTAAACTCCAGCCAGGAGCTCTGTAAAGAAGGGTAATTAGTTTGTTCTAGGCTGTGTCCTGCAGGGAGGTCCAAGGGAGACACCATCTGCATCCTGACCCTCCAAGCACACCTGCCTTCCTGCCGCCAAATCTGGCCTTCCTGGCAGTCACTTACAAGGGTATGATGCAAAGAGCACTTTCTGTGGGCCAAGTGAAGGTTGCATGGCCTTGATGGGCACAGACATGTACCCATCCCTCTGATGGGTACTAGGTGACCACAAGCTGGAGGACTGAAGAGAAACGGCTGCCGCAGGTGGCCCTGGGATGGGTTGGGGTAGCCTCAAGGGCATCCTGGATGATTCTCCCCAAAGTGAGAAGTTATCATTGTAACAACTATGCCACCATGACGCCCAGGGCACCCTAGGATGCTGTGCTGCCCTCTGACAAGCTACTACTATGCCCAGGGTAGGCATCCTGCTGACAGACAAGCCAGGGCTCTGGTTACATGCTCTCCTTCCCCTAACCCTTCTGCCCCTTTCAGACCAATACATATTCCAGCTCCTCAAACAAACCTGGGCAGAGCCAGCTGCAGCAGAGGCCCCAGTCTATCAGCCTTCTGTTCTGGACTCTGCCACTTTGAGGAGGGCCTTGCTGGGGCCTGTGATGGCCTGGTCACTGAGTTCTCTACATGCTCAGTGCTTGGTCCCAGTCTCCATCCAGCTCCTCCATGAGCCCACCTGGGAGAGTGCCCCATGATGGGCAGGTTCTGGCTCCACTTCTCATGGGCTGGCTACTCTTGGCTACCTCATGGCTAAGCAAGCCTATGTCCTGTCTGAAGCACTGAAATTACAATTTGAGTCCTGCCAAATTCCTACAAAGAGGTTCTAAAAATGTCAAGTCCAGTTATTGGGTGTTACATCATTTAATGAGGACAACTGGAGCCATGGTCTGAGGCAAACATGGACAGGAACCAGAGCTGTGTGCCCCTCACCTGCTGGGGATGACCTGGGCCCACTGCCAGCCCCATCTCTTCTCTGAAGCTCACTGCACGCAGCGTCGGGGTCCTACCTGAATCTCCTGTCCGACTCGATTCTTGATAAACTTGTCCATCTTCTGGCGCAGGTCTCCAACAAAGGGGTGGGAGCGCAGCGCACTGCCAGGCTCCTGTCCCTCCTTCAGCTTTTTCTCCAGCAGGGAGAAACCATCCAGCAGTTGGTATAGGACCAGGGCCAGGGGAGTGTTGGAACTCTGCCAGGAAGACAGGATGCCAGGGTGGAATGGGGCACCACAGAGAGGCCAGCCAGACCCTGGAAGCTCGAGGGTGGGAAAGCAGCTCTGTACCTTGGTCAGCAGCACCATGTTGATGCCTGGCCACAGGGGCAGGAAGTACATGGTGTGAGGCACTAAAGGACAGTAGTTTTCTTTTACATTGGCATCCAGGAAGATCCTTCTGGGACTGGAGGGTTGCAGGGAGTGTGGCACCAGCCCCTGGAGAGTGTCCCCAGACATCTGTGGAGGAGAAAGAGCTGTCAGTCTGGTGAGAAAAGAAAGACCCAGGCTCTTCTACAACTTGGACCCACCATGGCTTCCGTTCCCTGCTTAGTCTCTAAGTCACAAGAAGCAAATATCTTTAGTTCCCAGGAAACCCAGCCCTGAGGTCTCCATGCTGCTGGAGCGGCCCAGCAGCTCCCATTCCCTCTTGGCCTCTTAGCTCCTGCTGGGCTCTTCTGTCCAGTCAGGACTGGATACCATGATGGCGCTGGGGGTGGGCGGATGGGAATGGGGGTAGTCAAAGGTCATCTTAAGAGAAACACAGCCAGGCAGGGAGAAGAAGGGACTTTAACCTTTTGACATTTCAGTCACCCTCAGAACACTCCAATGGCCCCTCCACATTGGGGAAACTAAGTCATAAAATGACTATATGTACAGGACTCCAGCCTGAGGTGGGGCAAAGGGGCTCTGCATGCATAAGAAATCTTTTTAGCAGAAAAAATTAGATAATTAAAGAAATCATTGGAGACATCACAAAAACTTTTCTGTAAGGAGGTCAGTCTAGTTGTATATAACAATAAAAAGTAAGAGCCATATGCCAATTTTCCTGGAACTTACTCATTAAATATTAACATGTGCATGGATGGATTCTCTGAACACCCTCACAAGCCATAATGTTGAGGGGCTCTGTAGACAGGAGAATGCTTCAGGAAAAGGGGAAATGCAGTACTGTAGGCTCCAAGTGTGAAAAGAAAAATGCACACATGCTCATGCAGTGTGTGTGCGTGCAAAATAATAAGTGGCTAGAAGGAAGCACCAGAAATGTTTTTTTCATCTTTGAGGGTGGGACTGAGTGATATTCAGTCCCTACCATATTTGACTTTTGTTATTTCTCATATCTAAGTATAAGAAGAATAATTAAACTTTAATTTTTAATATTAAAACTTAAGTTGGACTTTTATTTCCAAGAACTTGGGGGAGGCCACCTACACTGCCCTCCCCAGCCCTGCCTCCATGCTGAGCTGCACCAGAGGTACCCAGAAAGGAAACCTTAGCACCTCAGAGCTGCGGTGCCCAAGGTGGACACAGGAGCCTCACCTGAAGAACATCGGTGGGTGGGGTGCCTCCATCCAGCCAGACGATGCTGCCTGCCACAAATGAGAACAGAACTAAGGAAATCCTACAAGAGTAAATGACCCTAGAGCGTCATCCCCCACTCCTACAGCTTAGGGGGCCTAGATCGCTGACAGTTCAAGCCACTCCGTCCCAAGCGCTGGTCATGGCAAGGCCATTTCCTGTGGCTGTAGCCCCAGAAAGCCATCCCCTTAGAACTCTCTAGTGCTGGCTAAATTCTGCGTCTCCAGGGTTGAAGCAGTGGGGACAGCAGCTTCTGGCTACGAACTGAGCCAGAAGCAGGCATCTGGACATGGACAGGGTGCGTTCCTCAGATCCTTCCTTGCTCTCTTAACACTCCCCCATTTCTGCTCTCTATTCCTTCAGGTTGTCCTACAAATGGAGTCAGTATTTCCCCATTCAGTTATTCACACAAGCTTGCTGAGCACCTATTGTGTGCTGGGGATTGAGCTTGATTTTCTTCCTACGGCGCTCACTAGCCTATTGAAGCCGCTGCATATTTGAAATATTACATGTTTGTAATATTATCCTTTCTTGCACTTCATTGCAAATAACCCTCATTTATAAGCACCCCCCACTGTGGCTACATTTCAGAGCTATGCATAATGCTCTGGCACGTACAGACTCCCAGTTTACAAATGACTTGCACTGTAGTCATCCATTTGTAAATCAGGTGTTTGAAACCTAGGGACACACTTGCTTCATTTGTAAGCTGGTAGCTCTGTGTATGCCAGAACATTATGAACAGCACTGAGGCATACAGACCTAGCCACCCGGAAATTGGGGGGGGGGGAAGGTGTACAGGGGAGGGTTGTGATGGACAGGAAAATAATTGTAAGGTGGTGTGTTGTGAAGGCCAAGGCCATGTACAGCCTGCAATCACACCTTGGGTCACTGGATATTCAGGGAAGCTGAAAGTAGTTAGAACCCCCTTCCCCTACCACACACACATACTGAAAAAAGCTCAAGAATATAAATTATTCTGTAATCTATGGATCTCCCAGGTGCCCTGAAGTCCAGTCCAGATCTAACTAAGGTTCCTAAACATCTAACTCAGTGTGTCCAACTTTAGCCAACGTGAAAATCACTTGAGGTCCTTGGTAGGAAAATCATACCGGCTCAGCCTAATTAAGTCAGAATCTGAGTGCAAGCTCAGCTTAGTGGTTTGTGAAGAGCCTGGGGGAGTCCAGCTGCAGGTGGGGCTAGAATCCCTGGTCCAGCCCAGTGCACACGGCAGCTTCCCTTCCACACATACAAGGCTCACCTGTGCCCAGGCCTGAGGTGACTCAGCTGTGCTGAAGCTGGCTAGGGATGCTGAGGGCAGCCAGGGCTGACAGCCACTGGTCTAGAAAGGCACACAGCAAACGCCCATAAAAATAGTTCCCAATGTGGCCCTTCTGTCAGATGGGTGAGCCACAGGGTTCTGCCTTTCATCCTAAGATCTTGGTTCTTTCCTGCTGATGGTGACAGCCTGGCTTTGGCTTATCGCCTCCTCTAAGCAATACTGTGTGTTCAAACATCAATTTGAATATTAATAATGTTAATAGTACATCTTTACAACTTCCACAGATCTTGGAAAAACAGGTAAGGTTAAAATCCCTCTGAAACTGAATATTTGCACTCTAAAATGTGCTTGAACCCGAGTGGGTTATTGCTTAATTTTACTGACTTAAAGAATGAAGCTAGAGGAGGCAGAGAGAACACACAGGCAGTTGTGAATGAAGTCTATGGAGCTTTGGGAGCACGATCTTGGCGGTGCTTGAACTCAGGCTGGGGCTGACAGCTGAGTGAGTGATTGTAGTCGGAGGGTCTTGGCTCAAGGAATAAGGAGACACTAACTCTAAGAAATTTTCTAGACTGCAGTCTGCCTTCTGCCCCATGATGCCACCCATCTGCTCCACAGGCTTCACCTGAACTCTGATCGCCTGGAGAAGGAGCAGGCGTGAAGTACTCCTCGGGGAGGGAGATGCTGTCTGTGTCCTGGGAAAGAAGACATCACATACACAGGGCCAAAGGCCGGGCAGCTTCTTCCAACTGCTTCAGCTGGGCCTGCCCTCTTTCCTCCCAGCACCCAGCACATACCGTCTCCTCAGAACTCCTGGTGGGGCCTGAGGTGCTCTGGCCCCTGGCCTGCTGCACTGGGATGTTTTGGCTGCTCTGGGGTCTCCTCTGGGGGAAAGACTGTGAGAAGGCCAGGGTGCTGCAGTAAGTGAGGCTGATCTGGCTGCTCCCACAGCCCTGCCTCCCAGCTCTTTACAGAAGCCTGCCTCTCTACCCGGCATTGTGAGCTAGCCTGGGGATGCGGCCCTTTAGTTCTCCAGGGGTGTTCTGGTCCTGGAAATTCTCAAGTGTTGGTATTTGAACCAGTATAACCCGGTACCACCGATGACATGGTAATGTGGCAATACTAATATGATGCCAGGCACTGGTAGGCTCTCAGTAGCCTGTCTCCCTTACCTCTTAGATCCCTGCATAAGTGACACCATTGTGTTCCCTGCAGGATCACCACTACACAGATAAGGGACTCCCAGCTCCAAGATGGCAAGGACTTGTGTGCTCAGCCCACACAACTTAGTGGAAAATCCAAGAATCAAGCCAGGACCAACTCCTCAGATCTGCATGACCCTCTAGGCCACCCATTCCAGACTTCTCCTTCCATCTCAGAGTTGAGGACAAACGCCCCCCTCCCGCCTTGTGCTGTCCTGAGACCTGAGGGCTGTCATCATCCTCATCCTCCTCTGCGGTGCCTTGAGAGGGCTGGAGGTCCTGAACCAGAAGAATAAGTGCCAGGAGGTCTGCTGGGCGCAGAGTGCTCGCACCATGGCTGCAGAAACAGGGCAAGACAGCCTGTGAGCATGCAGCTTACATACAAGATTTAAAGATTAGCTATCGATTGTTAAAATCAAAGTTGTGTAAAGAGCAAAAAGTATTACTGGGAAGGCCCCAGGGACCAGCAATAGACTTTTAAGTGTTGGTTACAACAACCCCAAGAAGGGAATGGGTTTTAGACTGGATCCTGGGAGGGCTTCATGGAAGGATCTGGAAGGGTTTTGGCTAAGGTCAGGCCCGCAGAGTTACCTGGAGTAGAAAGCCAGCAGCTTGCAGTGCACAAGCAGAAAGGCATGCAGCACCTCCTCACCGCCCCGCTCAGGGCTGGAGTTGATAGCCTGGACCACATGTCGCTCGAGCGTTTCGATGCTCAGTTCACAGAGCTGGGGGTGAATCAGCCGCTCCACTGCCTAGTGGAAAAGCACTGTCAGCCTGTGCTGGAGAGGACATTTCCTTAAGACATAGGGCGCTAGCGCTAGATGCCAGGTATGGGAAGATGGGTGACGGCAAGCCTGTTGGGGTCTAGGCTCAAGCAGAGGCAAACAAAGCATCAGAAAGATGGAAAGTCAACTGTCGTCTGTGCCAAGCAGGAACACATAACATGGAACTAGAGAGAAACAGCTGAGATCCCCTGAATAGAGTGATCACAGAACTATCCCCGGGGAGATGACCTTTAAGCTGGTATAGAAGGGACCAGAAAGGCTGGCCAGCAGAGCAGAGCAGAACCAAAGGGCAGTGAATACCAAGGCATGAGATACAGTCTGGAGAAGAAACGTTCACATGAAGTAGAGAGTAAATCCTACGAACGATTAAAACACTCCTCAGCTGGCAAAATGGCTCAGTAGATAACATGCCTGCCAAGCCTGATAACTCGGTTGGCGTCTGGAAGCCACATGGTGGGAGGGGAGAACTGACTCCTGCTGGTTGTTCTCAGGCCTTCACAGGCACGTGATGGCACCTGTGCACCTGCCCACACCCACCCATACATCCACACACAACAGACAAAGGTAAAATGTGAAAAGATTTTCACCAAGTATCATTGACATAATGTAAATGATGAGGTATAAAGGCATCATCCATCAGATCTGTTGTGTCGTTATCAAAGCTCAGATCCATTATACATCCAGCAGAGCGGAGTCTGGACCAGCTGCATCTCAGATGTTCAAAAGCTACGGGCACATTATGCTGAAGTAGACACTAGGGGTCCTGAGGCTGATGGATGGCCCATGTCACCGCTGTACAGTGAGAGGCCTCTTAGGAAGGTGGGTCAAGATGGACAATGATGGAGCTTCCAGGGTCTGGTGAGCTTGGGAGGGGTTTGGATTTCATCTTAACTACATTAGGCCTCGTCCTGAAGCAGCCTTCTTTGGTACCCAAGAAAGAGCTAGCCACCCCGTCTTTGGTATTACCACAGATTTTTATGGAGAAAGTAAAACAGCACCAGGCCCCTCTGCTGTGTATTTAGACTGTATGCACATGTGGTTTCCTCTCAAGAGCAGGGGGTGTCTTTGGCCATTACAGTCTGGCCTGTCTTACAGAGTGAATGAGCATCGCTGTGAAAATGAACGCTCTCAGATCCATTTCTGGCTCACGAACTCTCTCTAGCCATGTCTCACTTGCTGTTCAGCACGGCCTGGACTGTTACCAAACAGCTCTCACGTCTACAATGCCTGCAAGAGTTCTTTTTACAATCTGCCTGGCCATTTTTGAATCTTTTTATTATATAGACAGTGTTCTGTCTGCATGTGTGCCTGCAGGCCAGATCTCATTACAGACGGTTGTGAGCCACCATGTGGTTGCTGGGAATTGAACTCAGGACCTCTGAGCCACCTTTCCAGCCCCATCTTTAAAAGTTTTATGTTGTATTTTTATCTAGTAATTCCAACTCCTTGGTATCCAAACCTGTTGGTAATTGATTGCCTGATGTCCTAACTCTCACTTATGGTCGCTTATTTTCTTGTATATCTGACTATCTTAAACTCTGAACACATTTTATACACACATGCACAGACATACACATACAGACACACACATAAGCACACACATACAGAGAAAGAGAGACGCAGACATACAGACACCCTCTAATTCAGTGGTTTTCAAAGAATGATGAGCCCACACAGCATCACTGGGCACTTGTTAGAGCTGAAACTCTCCTGCACCTTGTAGCTCTACTGTGTGGGCGGGGACTACACTGCTTTTAATGACCTACCTGCTTACTCTGACAAATGCAGTGAGTGAGAGCCACGGAAGGACCTTGTATTTGCCCTCAGGGGAGCGGAGAAGATGACTGACCACAGCCACCTGCCTCACTGCTGTTTCTGTTCACTGCCTTCCACTCTAGTCTAAACCCAACGTAGATTTTCCCTGGGATGAATAAGGTCAAAGAGGACATTTCCAGAGAGTTCTGTGATTTATAGTGAGCCCCAAATATTGCCCTGGAAGTCTCCCTCTAGCTGTTCACTATGAGAAAGCACACTAGAGTACCAGCCTACTGCATCAGCAGAGAGAACCACAGGGGACGCGTGGGAGAATTTCGGGGTTCACCTGCCCTCTTGCTCATTATGGTCAAAACATGGCCTTTCAGCCGGACACCCCTGGACGTGGGTTACCTCCACTGCAAAGCTCTGCTCCTGTTCTCGAAGGTGGCTGTAGGTCCCCAGCAGTCTCTGAAAGTGCTTCCACACACGGGCACGCTGATCCAGGTCAGGGGGGCGAAGCCTGGGGAAGAACCGGGGAGAGCGGGGTTAGCGGAAAGCTGGTCATCTCCAGCCCCTATCCACGGACTCTATCCCAGGTCAGCATCAGACACCTAAGTGGTCAGACCAGCAGTGCAGAGGCTGGGAACCAGCACTCAGACCCAGGAAGAAATGATTTCATTTCTTGGATTCCTTCTCATAGAGATACATAAGGCCACCTAGGGGTTGAGGTGTGGCTCAGTGCTAAACTGCTTGCCTAGCATGTAAAAAAAATTGAAAAATCAATCAATCAATCAATCAATCAAGTAAGCAAAGGCAGTCAGAGAGAGGCAAGAAGGTACCTGCATTCCCAGGACTTCTCATTCCCACAGGGCTCTATAAGCACACAACCTGGCCTAAAATCAGGGCTAAACTCAGGGGTATCAGCCAACACTGCCACCATGACAGTGTCAGGCATCCATAGCTATGACTACAGTCAGTGTCATTGACACCATAGCCACAAGGCAAAAATAATCCATGAAAACAATGCTGGCAGACCTAGCAAGTGCCTCAGCAATGAACATGCACTCACATCCCTTCAAAACTCAAGACATAGCATTCCAAACCATGTGACTTTTCCATGCTGTGGAGTAATCCTGATTCTTACTCCTTTGGGTCCACATGTCAACCCATCCTTCTTCATGGTCCTTTTTTTGCCCATGTATGCTGTGAAGTATGATGACATTCTCAGCCACTGAGGCTCTTAGTGTAGGCCTAGTATGTCACAAGGCTGGGCACAGCTTCTCTGGGAAGTCAGAAGAGATAAGTGAGTGCCCCTAGTCATGACAGAGCTGCGAAGGCCCCGGGCTGGGAGGGCTGGATGCTGCCACTAACCAGCTAGGTGGCATTGGGGAAGCTGTCGAAATTCTCTGCCCAGGTTCCCCATCTGCCAAATGAAATCAGAGCAGATGGTCTCCAAGACCCTCTGCGCTCTGCTATTAGGGCCTGACTCAGCAGAGGACCTGATGAGACCAATGACTTACTCCTTCCGGATGAGCTGGCCGTCCACAGTCACCAGCCCGAAGTGCACCTCGAACAAGTATTTGAGCACACACAGCTTCCTCCGGAGGTCACCCTCACTCTCACTGTGGTCTCCATTGATGGCGATGAACAGGCACTCTCCAAACTGTGGGCAGTCACACAGTGTCAGTTGGGGACTCCCTTTGTCTTCAAGGTCCCAGGGGATAAGTAAGGGGAAGGTGAGGCCCAGGGTATGTAAGATGTAGCCTTCTAAAGTGCTGTACAGTCCGAGGTAAGAAAGAGGCATCCCAGCTCCCAAGGACTAAACAGAAGTGGACTGTGGGTGCATTGAGGGCTGCAGGGCCGTATACTTGCCAGATGCAGGACATAGAGGTGGTTGTCATTTTCTGTTGAGAAGCTGGTGTATGTATCTGAGAGCTTCTCCAGCATTGTCACGGAGGAGATGATGACTGGGGCCAGGAGCGTGCTGAGTTGGTCCTCCAGGGCAGGGAGCTGCAAGAGAAGGAGAATGGAGCAGTGTCCAGCCTGCAGGGATGCCTGACATTTTGAAACCAATGTCCACAAACAACCAATAGCTTGCACATATCTGAAAGTGTGCCAGATACTGGGGACAAAGGCACAAACAAGACCCAGGCCTTCCTTCCAGCAAGAGACCCAGCAGTGTTAGACCTGCCTGAAGGGCCACTATAGCCCTGACTGGGAAGGTAGGAGGAGAGATCGCTCCAGATCTTGTATGATGCCTAGGAGGGTGGGCTCAGGGGCTCAAACGAGGGACTATGTGGCTCAGGGTTAAAACCGAGAAGGAAACATTCAAGTAGGTATGTCTGACCACATTCACAGGCCTCAAGCAACCAAAGAGAAGCTGTGAATGCAGCCCAATACAAAGCCACGCACTTTTTTAAAACATGAGAATAATTGAGGTGATTTTTTTTCTTTTGTAATTCAGTTGCATGGTTTTCAAGTCTGAACTTTGCAGATACTATCTTGTCACATTGTAGAAGGTTGGATAAACCTGCAAGAAATCCAGCCACATTTCCCCCATCAAATGCTTGGAGCATTGAATTGAGAACTCAGTGACTCCAAGGAAGTCTCAGACATATCAAGGTCTACATACACCATTTGTAGACGGGAACTATTTCAGGAATTTTATCCCAAGCAAACAAATAAGTGTGCACAAGCACACTCACAACAGCATCGTGCAATTTCAAACAAGTGACACAGAAATATGGCCAATCCTAGAGAAATCAGTAAAGAAGTAATCCATGTAAACCACACCTTCTTAAACTGGCGGTCACAAGGCCACACAGCTTTGATGAACCAAGTGAAAGGGGCTGACATATATCTGGCAACAGTAACAAGGTTCTGAATGTACAGCCATCAAAAACTAATGCAAAAAGAAAAGATAAAGGATTAAAGGAAGCACCGGTCCCGACATTCCAGTGAGCTCTCTGGGTTTCTCACGCTGGCACATTACGAAGTGAACATGAACACTGTTTTTTTTTTTTAAAGATTTATTCATTACGTATTCAGGGTTCTATCTGCATATCTCATTACAGATTGTTGTGAGCCACCATGTGGTTCCTGGGAACTGAACTCAGGTCCTCTGGAAGAGCAGTCAGTGCTCTTAACCTCTGAGCCATCTCTCCAGGCCCCATGAACACTGCTTTAAACACCCACTTCAGGCTTGAGACTAGTGTACGTTTCAGATTTTTTTTTTTTTTTACCATTCACACCAATTTTTTTGTTTTTACAGAAACATAATGATTTACTTAAAGAAGATAAAGACTTAATATTTCTTATTGTCATTCCTGTGTATATAATAAATTAGTATATCTCAGACTGTAATGTGTTAGAATATTTGATTCTAAAAAAGGATATGAGTGGTTGACTTTAATTTCATAAAAATAACTAGGAAGATTTTGATTTGGGTTTAGGGAGAATTACCAAAAATTTTAGAAATGGCAGTAAACATACTTCTACTATTTTGTGCTAATATTTAGGTGAAGTGCTGTTCTCAGGATTAACAATTATAAAATCAAAATATCAATCACTGAACATTGAAGATGTTTTATGTGCTGCAATACTAAACAGTTTGAGAAAGTTATTAGGGTTTTTTATATAAAAAAAGATTTATTATAAACTTCTGTGTGTGTGTTTGTGTATGTGTATACACAGGTGCCTGCAGAGGTTAAAGAAGGCATCAAGATACCCTGGAGCCGGGATTACAAGGGGATGTGAGCTTGCTGAGGGTGCTGGGCCTAAACTCAAATCTCTAAGGGAGCAGTAAACGCTCCAAACACCAAGCCATCTCTGCAGCCCCATGTTTCAATCTTTTATAAAAGTAAACAAGTATACCCATTTCACTAGTGTTTAATGTTGCTTTCCTCTTTCATTAATGAGTTTATATGTATACAAATGAATTGTTCAAAATTTTTTTTAATGATTTATTATCAGCAAGTGTCTGATTCCACATTTATTTGACACAAGGACCATGTAAAATTTACTATGTTAAGAAGAGGTTGCAATAGAAAGTTTATGAGATTCTTAGCTAAGATGAAGAATCCATACAGCTACTTAAAATATTACTGTTTCAATGTCAGGGGAAATTTCTCTGACATAGTATGTATGCTAAAAGGGTGTGAATGCTCTATATTTTAAATGCATAGAAAAAAAACCCGAGTATTGAAAAACATGAAGCAACCCAACACCATTCAAGATATTACTTCTGGATAAAGAAATAATGAATGATTTCTCTCCACTCCTGTACTTCTTCTGTTCCCTAATAAGCATGTATATACTTGGATGTAGCTTCTTCATCATTCCCGCTGCTCATCCTCCCTCCCCCAGCAAAAGAAGGGAACAGTAGATACAAGAGTCTGTGAAAAACTGGAGGAGGCTGAGCAGACTCCAATTCTACCCTCAAAGCTCGAGTGTAGAGAAAGGAGGAGATGGCCGATCTTGCTGATTCCACAAGACTCAAATGCAACTTGGGCAGCCGACTCCTTATCATAAAGAGTGCTGAAATACACAAAGAACTAAGGAATTCCTCACCTTGAAAACAGAACCAAGAGGCTGGCTAATTCGTAGTAATGGGCAGTGACATAGAGCAGGACCAAGCAGTTTCCATGTCAACCTTCCCATCAGGAACTCAGGAAGTTGGGTCAAGGCCCCACTACACTTTTGCTGGCACGTTTGTGCTACCCACCCGTCACCTGAATTCCACAGCCTGTTCAGTTCTGTCTGCTGGTAGAGATCAGCCTGCACTTATGGGTTTACCCGGCACACAGTGCACTGTTCATAGTGCCTTCCTGGATCCTACATTCCCTGAGAGCAGGAACCACACTGCAATACTTGCTGCTATACTCCTGGAGGCAACAGACTTCAGGCCTCCTAACATAGGTAGGAACAAATGCCCGCAATTTAAATTCAAATTCTATTATTTTCTTTAACTGTCACAAATTTTATTAAAAGTCATTTAAAAAATCTAGATGGAGTGCAATAATTCACCCTACAGTAGTAGCTTTTTCTATTGAGAATATTTTGTGGTGGAAGGAGACCAAAAATTTTCAATATATATATACATATATATTATAAAGGAATATTCTTATATATTACTTGGTAAATTATAAAGTGCTGAAATGTTTTTAAATGGCTTTTAATTTATTTTTATTTCTAGAAATAATTGTATCAAATAATTGGACAAAGGGATAAAGTTCAAGCACAAATAAATGTTTCCCATAGTGACAGCCATTTAGAATATATATGTATATATATGTGCACATATATGTGTGTGTATGTGTATACCTATGTATATAAATATACATATATATTTAGAAATAGTTCAATGAAATACATTTATTTATATATTTGGATATAATGGTACCATTACGCTTTTAGGTTTATTTAACAAAAGGCAAAAATGATTTGATATAACGAGGTGAAAAAAAAAAAAAAAACAAGAAATCAAACTGTAATGTAAATGCGGTATAATCTCCACCGTATAATAGGTAAAGACCCAGTGGGCTGTTAAAGAGCTAATAGTGCCATGATGGGATTATGGGTTGTTTAAAAGCTAGTCTGTGTCCTCAGATGCCCTATAATAATACCTGTTATTCAGCAGAAACTAAGTGTGGTATGCACACAAACAGAACTCTCGAGGACATGTTCCTTTACACTAGCAATTCAGGAACTGAAAACTTGGGACATTGTTCTTGGACCAGGTTTTAATTAGGAGAAAGAACTGAAATATTTCTTATAAATTCTTAAAGATTAGATGTGTTGGCTTTTAAAAATTAAAGTGTCAAAGAGATGGGCCTGGTTTTTAATTTAAAAAATCATCTGAATGTCCATGATCTGTCAGGTCTTATTTTCTCTTAACAAAGGACAATGGCATTAGTGGGTGATGGTGAGGGTGACGTGGCCAGTGAAGGGGTGAGTTCAGCTAGGCCTTAACCTCACCCCTGGCTCTGGGGAGCAGCTAGATTGTGCTGCCAGGAAATGAAAGAATGGTTTGATCACTGCAACTCTAATAAAAAAAATTAATTCAAAATTAACTCTGAAAAAATGCAAAATAAATGACTCTTGTGAAATACAGAATGGAAAATATATAAGAGAATATGACAAGCATTTCTGAGTGATATTAAGTAAAATAAATGTCCATATACAGAAAAGCTCTCAGCCATATTTTACGCTACATTCAAGTCCAAAAGGATCATTACGTCTAATATAAAAACCAAAGCTAAATCTGTCATGGAAGTATGTGCCTATAATTCCAGTTCTTGGGAGGCAGAGCTAGAAGAATTGCAAATTAGAGGATGTTGAGCTACCTAGTGAGATCTTGTCTGGGCAAAGACAGGGGCTGGAGGTGGCTTGGTGCTCACTGAGAAACCTCATGCCTCAATTTGATTCCCAAGATGGTAAAAGGAAAGACTGACTTCCCAAGTTGCTCTCCGGCCATCACATGTGGGCTGTGGCAGGTGTGCACATGCTCATGCATGCCCACAAATAAATAAAAGTGAGACAACAATGAAAACAGAAAACTCCCAAACCAAAACAAACCCCAAACTATACAAATTCCAGAAAAAGATCTGGGGGAAAATCTTTGTGATCTTCAGTTAGGCAAAGATTTCTCAGATTTATGTCACCAAAGGTATGAACTGTAATTTAAAAATGGGAGATTGTGATAAGAACTAAAAATGTGTGCTCTTTGAAGGTAATTTGTTTATTTCTTTTAAAGCTTTTTAAAAGAAGCTTTTATTTATTTTGTAGTATATGCATCATAGGAAATGAGACACAAGAAGCCAAGAACAAAGTCATCCAGTCACAAGCAGCTCAGTTCAATGTGACTGTCTAGATCCTGCAAGTGTATGCACATTTAGGAAATTGAGATTATACAGCATGTACCATTGTGAATATTCACCAACTAAAAAACCCACACTACATGAGTATTTTGATAACCAAGAATACAACACACCATCTCAATCTGTCAGACAAAATTGTAATCCTGTCTTCTTTGGCAACAAAATTTTCCCAGAAACAAAAATGGCAGCAGGCTTCTAGATAGAAGTACTGGAAAAGTTACAGTTAAAATTCTGCATTCCCTCAGGGCTCAGTCAACACAAAGTAACAGGCACAGTAAGTACAGCATTCCTAAGCTTATCATCAGATCTATATACTAAAATATGAAGGCATGTTACTGCTCAGTAAATGTATTCTATGCAGCATTGAAGATGCACACCTACAGCAGGGGTTCTCAGGTCTCACCTGTGAGCCTCCCTCTGCCCCTCCAGTCAGCGCCCCAACATGAACTAACTGTTGTGAACTGTTCAGACACGGCTTAACGATTCTGTGTTCAAGAGGAACCTTTTCTGTCTGTCTGTCAAGCTATACTTCTAATCATACACTCTTGTTTAGGACATTTATGAAGTTCAGATGTTGTGGAATGAACTCTATGCACAATAAATACAAGTTATCTTCCCAGAAATGCACCCATGAGTCCCTGGGCGCAGTTGTAACTGTCTTCTAGACATGGTGCTCCTACAAAGAACTCTTTCAAATCCATCCTCTTCTCTACAAACTCCAGTTCAGGATGATTCTAGTGAGAGTATTACAAAGGTTACCCCCAGAAGACAGCTCTCTCTGAAGGCCTTCTTGAGAGCATGTGCAAACAAGCCGCAGCCTGAGAGGAAATATTTGCAAAAGAGATCTAACAAAGACATATCCAAACTAAGTAAGACATTCTTAAAATTCAATAAGAACAACTTGAGAAAACTGATCTGTTATGGGGTATTCACCCTGTGAAGATATAGTGCTATGATTGGTTTAATAAAGAGCTGAACAGTCAACAGCTAGGCAGGAGGTAAGGTGGGACTTTTGGAAGAGGAAGAGAGAGGAGGAGATAAGCAAGGCTAGAAGACACAGAAGAACCAGGATGGCTTTTTGAAGCCCATTCCCTATAGAGGGATACCTTGCCCAGCCTTGATATAGCGAGGAGAGGCTGGGTCCTGCCTCAACTTGATATGCTGGACTTTGTTGATTCCCCATGGGAGGCCTTATTCTGAGGAGTGGATGAGAGGGGGTGCTGGGGAGGAAGGAAGCTGTGGGGTAAGGTAGAGGAGGGGAGGGAGGGGGAACTGTGAATGTTACATAAAATTCTAAAAAAACCAAACTTTCAAATAATAAATTAAAAAATTTTAAAAAAGATGGACAGAATGTAACAGAACATAGGTTAATAGAAATGGGTTACCTTAAGTTATAAGAGCTAGTTAAAAACATGCCTAAGCTAAGGCTGAGCTTTCTTAATGTCTCTGTGCTGTTATTTGGGAGCTGATTGGCAGCCCCAAAGAAAGTCTAATTACGTAGATCAAATATGGGAAATGATATGGCAAAGTAGTACATGAAAAGCCTCCCAGGGCTATTAGTCACCAAAAGATGAAAAATAAAACATGGGATTCCAGTCAACATCTATTAACCTGGCTAAAATGAAAAAGAATAAATAACAAGTGTCAGCGAGAACCTGGAAAGCGTTCTCTGCACCCAGGAGGGATGTAGAATGGTATATTCTTCTTCTGTGGGGAGCTGGGGGGTCTTTAAATTAGGAAGGGCCTGGAGAGATGGCTCATTAGAGCATTGCTGTGCTGGCAGAGGATCTGGGTTCTATTCCTGTTACCTACTGACAATTCAGAATCATCTGTAACTCCAGTTTGAGGTGATCTGATTTCCCCTTCTGGCCTCAGTGGGCAAAGCATGCACATGGTACACAGATATACATTCAGGCAAAACAGCCACAAAACCCAAAACACCCACTGAGTCCAAACCTTTATAAAGAGGTGTGTTCACAGCAATGTGTTTATGGTAACCAAAACCTGGAAACAAGCTAACTGTCCACCAAGAGAAGAAAATCTGACTTGTGGTCTGTGCATATGGTGGAATGCGACACAGAGCGGAGAGGACTGCGTGACTGATAGGTGCCAAGATGGATGAAGACCCAACAAAGAATCAGGCTGAGTGAAAAGATTCAGCCCAAACCAAACACAACATGAAATGAAACCCATACACACTGTGTATGATTCTTCTAGACAAGTCTACAAAACACAGACTCATCCGGACAGCACGATGCTCATTGGTTCTTGGGGAGTAAAGGAAGTAAAAAGGGTTTACTAATCACAGGACTCAGAACATCAAAAGGATGCCTCTGCTGGCTAGGCAGTCCAGCCCTCCTGCTGGCCAGGAGGAGGCTCTCTGGCCTCCTTGCCTGGGGTAGCTTTGTGTGGCTCCTCTACCAGCCCCTCGTTGTCAGCCCATGCACTTACCTCCTCTCCCTCATTCTCTGACTGCCTGAACTTCAGCCTGAGCTTCTCCTCAAACTCTTCATCCGTCCAGTAGAAGAGCACCTCCGCACCCTCGGTGGTCACCAACACGCACTTCATCTTCCAGGGAGGAGCAAGTGCAAAGGTCACATCTGTTAGTTCAGCCCAAGTAATATGGAGAGCCTCAGCCTACTGGACATTCACTGAGCCCTTTGGGGCAGGCCTGCCACTACAGTGAGGGCCATTCTGGGGCCATTTTGTTACACCTAATAAAGTAGTGCCATAGGGACGTAGGCTGGGGAAGGTGGGTGGGGATGAGAAGGTGATCCAAACCCACAGTGGTCCAGTTCACTGTCCTCATCCTGCTTCCCACAACCCCAAAGTGGGTCCGGCCTGCCTTTCCATCCCCACCCCAGGAGAGGAGCATCATTTACCTTGGCCAGGCATACAGCACAGCTTCCAAGGAGCTAGATTCTGACCAGTTCAGAGAGGAGCACAGCATCCTGGGTCCTGCAGTGCTTAAAACAGAGAGGGCATGAAATCATGCAGAGGCTCTGGTCTTCACTGCTGACTGTCCTTGCGAGTAGACAAGATGGGGAAAAGCTGAAAAGTCACAGACTCCCCCATTTTAGTGGCCATAAGCTTGGGGAGACCTTTATGTGGAGCAAGTGTTGATGACATCTAATTCCTACCTCCTGTCCTGCAAGAGAGGCCTTGCTCTACACTCAGTGCCATTCAAACACATGGTGTGGTCAGCAAACCTACCCTGAGCTTGCTATGATCCAGTGATGGATGACCACACAGAACTATCTTGGGATGGTGCCACAAACTAACAACAACAAAAGCATCAGGGTTTGGTTCTAGTTTGGGCTTTCCTAGGTCACATTCAATTCTGAGACTCAAACTCCCCATTAGGTGAAAAAGAAACAGATCCCTGCAGTTACAGGAGAGTCACCCAGACCCAGTCAGCAGGCCACTTCAGCACAGTACACTCAGTTTAGGACAAGAAGAGTGCCAAACGAACCACGAACCTCGGAGGAATCCTCCTTATTTTGATAAAAAGCCAAAAAAAAAAAAAAAAAAGGAAGGTTCTCTCCGGGAGGTTCTGCATCTTTTGCAATGAAACTCTGAGCCTGGATGCACCACCCACAGGCTTGGTCTTGATGGCAACTTCCTGGAAACACTGGCATGATTCTTGGTGGGGATCAACTTTACTGCTTCAGTGATTATCTCCAAAGGTTGCTAACCTCATTTTTAAACTTTTGCTCTCCTTCTATCTTGCTCTGAAAAGAGGGAACTCGGAGGAGAAAGGCTAACCTGAGAAATCCCCTGCACCGGTTTTACCGCCGGGATCACAACTCTTTCTCACTGTCTCCAGAAAAGTTCCCCAGTGGCCTCTGTCCTGTCCACCCTACCAGGGACGGGTGGGGAACAGCTAGCCCCGCGACTCTTAGCCCCGCGTCACAGCGGGGCTCCGCCCAAAGGCTGCGGGTTTAGCACAGCAGCAAAGTCACTTTTAAAATCCTCACGTCCCCTCCCCCATTCCCCGAATTCCACGGTGACCCGGGGCACTAAGGCCTGGCTTGTGGAGCCCGCCCCGAAAGAGCATGGGACTAGGGCCGTTTCCGGGGACCCCCGTGCCCCTCCAAGCTGGGAGGGCTGGGCGGCGAAGGTGCCCAGAGAGGGGCGACCCAGGGTGGCACTCGAACACCCACTGTGCCCACGTACCAGATCCGCTGCTCCCAGCGCCCAGCTAGTAGCCAGCTTCCGGGTGAGACCACGTGACCCAGCCACATGACCCAGGCCATCTCTGTGGGTTCGAGCCCCGCCCCGGTCTGGCATTGCTCTTGCTCGATGGTGCCCCCCTCCCCCCACCCCGTAGTCTTCACGGGCCTGGTGTGCGGTGCCACGTTCCCCCTGGCTTAAGGAGGCACCTGCTGCTGCGTGCCGGTGATACTTCTTTCGGAGACCCTTCTGCTTGGTTTAGCTAAAGCGATTCCGCACCGATTTACAGAAGGGGCAACTGAGGCCCCAGAGAAAACAAACCTGCTGAAGCGCATCCTTGCACCTCTGCCGGGACCTTCCCAGACTTTAGTTTTCTTGCTGAATTTGGTTGTGGATGAAAGCTGTCTTTTTTGTGGGTGCCTTTCCTTGCATTCTCTTATTTCCCCTCCCCGCTCCCAGCAGGAGAGTCCAACTGCCTCCCGTGTGCTGGGGCCCCTTGATTTACAAGGGTTCCCAATCGGACTGAGGGCTGCATACACATTAGGGGTTTTGACTTGAACTTGTGATTGTAACCTGTTTAGATTTTGTGTGTTTTTGGAGTGGCCAAAAGAGTGACCGCAGAAGGGGCTGGATGCCTACCCACTGGGTACCTTGGTACTGTTGGGGAACTTTGCATCCAGCCCAGCAGGGAAGGAGATGCCGAGATGCAGCAGAGGGAGCATTAACACCTAAAAAGACAGAAGTCAAGAAAGAGTGTCTCTGCTATCCGTGTGGTACAATCCAACAGCATCGCTTCTGCCCCTTCACCACCCACCCTGCCCAGCCCAGCTCTACACACAGCGCAGTCACATGATCACTATCTGGTGGTAGTGACTTGCATTTCATTAGTGATGACTGAATGGTGCTGACCATCTTCATTGGTGTATCGTTCTGGATTTTTTTTTTTTTTTTTTTTTTTGCTTTCAAAGAAGTTTTATTTTTAATTTTATTTAACTTTTATTTTATGTGCATTAGTGTCAGATCCCATGGAATTGGAGTTACAGACAGCTGTGAACTGCCATGTGGCTGCTGGAAATTGAACCTGGATCCTCTGAAGAGCAGACAGTGCTCTTAACCACTGAGCCACCTCTTCAGCCCCTCAAAGAAGTTTTAACTCCTTTTGTTGACATCTACTTTTATTCATTTAAATTGTCCTTATGAAGGATTATAATAATTCTTTATGTTAAAATTATATATATATATATGTATAATTTAAAATGCCCATTATGTGGTCTGTCCTTTTGCTTTTTTTTATGTGTATGTATGTGTGTGTGTTTGTGTGTGTGTGTGTGTTTGTGTGTGTGTGTGTGTGTATATATGTGTGTGTGTTTGTGTGTGTGTGTTTGTGTGTGTGTTTGTGTGTGTGTATGTATGTGTGTGTTTGTTTGTGTGTGTATGTATGTATGTGTGTGTGTGTGTGTGTGTGTGTGTGTGTGTATCATCTTAGGAATGCCATTCATCCCCTTTGAGGCAGGGTCTCTCACTGGGAGGAATTTACTAATCAGGCCAGACTGGCTGGCTAGTAAACTCCAGAAATCCACTTTCCTGAATCCAGCACTGGGATTACAAACACAGGGTACCTCATCTGGATTTGAATGTGGGTTTGGGGGATTGACTCAGGTTTCTGAGCTTGGGAAGCAAGCATTTTACCAACTGAGACATCCCCTGGCCTCATCACTTTCTTAATGGTGCCATTTTCAGTTTAACCTATTTTTATACATCAAGAGAATATTTAATCACCGTACATTTGAATTTGTGTGTGTGTGTGGGGGGGGGGTTGCCCATGACTGCATGTGCTGAGGCTGGAAGAGAATGCTGTTTGTCTTGCTTTGTCCTTTGTGACTTATTCTCCTGAGATAAAGTCTCTTCCTAAACCTCGAATTTGCTGCTTTTTGGTCAGGCTGGCTGCCAGCAAACTCCACAGCACCTCCGGTCTCTGCCCTGTTCCCCAGCATTGGGTTGCAGGCATTTGGCCGCTCCTGGCTGGAGATCCAAATGCAGGTCCTCATGCATGTATGAGCACCCACCCCAAAGTCATTGTTTTATAGATGAGGACTCTGCAGGCCAGGGAGTCTGAATCAGTCAGAGCTGCCATGGTCTCTGGGTGTGGACCTGGCTTCCGGTTCTCGGGTGACCCACTTGCCTACCTTGGTTTTGTTGTGTAGCTCCTTCTGAACTGAGGAGGAGGGGCTCATGAGGCCCAAGCACACAAAACTTAAAAGCCTTAGAAAACTCAGTAGATTACAGGATTCACAGAGTCCCTCTCCAGGTGTCTTCCTGCTAGAGGCTGCCTTCCTGGCCTGTTATCTAGCGGGTTGTGTTTTCTGTGATGCACTTGCTCCTGAGTAGTCTACACTCCCAAAGTCACCCCAGTCAATTTGTTGGCTCATTAAGCTATTCTTTGAGGGAATAATTTCCTTGATCTGTTGTTGATGCCTTGTCTTGGCTGAATTGACCCTGTTTACATCTTTCCAGGAAAAGTCACACAACATTATTTGGGTTTTAAAATTCTGTTTTAGACATGCCCAGCAGAGGGCACAGCATCCAGTACTAATGTTCAGCACTGGATAGGTGTGGGACAATGCAGATTGCTCTCTGATACAATGATCTATGAACTAGGACCTAGAAGTGGGGCAGGTGGAGAAGCTCACTGAAGTCACCACAGTCTGTGTCACAGGTTCTGTAGATTTCTATATCACCCTACAGGCAATGACAGTCACTTGATAGCAAACCAGTGGTGGGAGCCTGGGCCATCGATGCATTCTCCAATCTCCCAGCACCCTTCAGCATTTTGTGCTTCATTTCTACCAAGCAGATGTTGGAAAGTGGGCTTCTGGCAAGGGCTTTTTTTTGTTTTGTTTTCTAGACCCTAGTCCGAGATTGGTCAGCACAACTGAGTGGAAGGAATTTTATTGCTAATTCCAGGTCAGTCCTCTGACTATTCTCACTGGATCCTACATGCTTTCTCTCCTTGTTTGTCTACAACTCATTGGTACCCACAGAAGCCTTAAAGCAAAGTGCCAGAGGTGGCCGTGGGCCCACATCAGTCTAGATGTGAGTATCTGTATGAAACATAGCCACTGCCCCTTTCACATGACCACCAGCTGACCTTTAGGTGAGAGGTGAACAGGAACTAAGCCTTGATCATGCTGGCCATCAAGATTATGGAGTTTACGTATTATTATAATTAATCACATTTTCCTCAACCAATACATCAATGACATCCAATTTGAATCATGAAATATAATTTCTACTTCTATTGGCTGAGGCCAAGCTTGTTGGGGAGGACTGGAGGATGGCATCATGAAATCCAAGGCCCCAGTGTGTGTTCGTGTTCAAGCAGCCAGGTTTAGGGTCCAGGTGTGGTGTGGAAAAAGTGGTGTTTCCCTCTCCCCACAAAACACCCTGACAACCAAGTCAGAGTAGCCATATTTTATTTCTTACAAAACATTACCTCAAAATAAAAACTACCTCATGGACTCAAACTCTCTGCAATCACCAGGTCTGCATAAACCACACTCTAATGTGTGTTCTGCGTGGGAAAGTGAACACCTGTGAAGATCCCTGTACAGAGAGCCTTCCCCGGGAGGTGCTCCTGAGCTCATTTCAGTAGTTTCAGATGAATAAAATTAAGGCTTCTTTTTATTTCTTCCCAAAGTATAATTTATTACATAACATTACAACTTGAAAAACAACCTAGGATGTTTTTCTGAATAATAATTAGAAGAGTAATGTTCCTGATGAGGGCTGTCAGGGTGTTTCCCTTTGCACTGCTGGATCACAGGACCATGGGAGGAATTAATGAGCTAGTCAAATGGAAACTTCTCGGCGCCTCACAAATGCTCCACAGCTCTCACAGGGCCTGCTCTGATGTTAGGAGAAAGTGGTTTATTCTCATGTTCCAGAGAGCAATTTGCCAGTGTTTGCATGTCTGGTCACCTCTATACTGTTGCTATACTGTTTACTGTTCAGTGCGGGCGGACACAAACTTCCAAACCTGAGTGATGGAGACAGGAGGCAGGGCCATGGAAATGCTGGTTAGCTGGGGCACTTACCTCTCAGGATTCGGAAATACCTAAGGCTGGGTCAGTGTGGTGGGAACGGTTCTTAGAATGTCCTACAGAGAAACCCAGAGAAGCAGAGCAAGGAGGTCTCTGTGGGCCAAGGTGAGCCTGGACTGCAGTGGCTGGCTAGTCATGGCCCTCCTCTGACTACAGCAGAGCTGCTTGCTCTTCGGCTGCTTCAGACCCGAGGTTATCTGCTGCCCAGGCAGGCAAGTGAGTGTGTGGAGAGGAACAGTGAGTAGGAAAGGGTGGCTGTTGTCATGGAAATGACACGGGGTCATCTGAACAAGTCGTGAAATTCAGCAGACCTGTGGGTGTAAGCTGTTCTGTTCATCTGGATGGGTGTATGGTTCCTTCTTTAATCCTGGTGACAATAGAGGAAGGCATCCCCAAGGGACGGCAGGTCCTTCCCTCTCAATGGTCCAGACGTTGTGGCTTTATATTAGGATAACTCATCTTAGCATTGTTGTTTGGAATACTTCTCACTATCGTCCCAATGGCTGGAGCCTAAGAAACAGGCACAAAGAATCCTAAAATTGAACTTTACACTCTGTCTTGGAACAGTAGATTTCTCTGGACAGAGGGGCTGGCCTGGTGGCAGGGAGGGAATAGCCAGCAGGGTGCACACCAGGCTGGTGTGTGTGTGTGTGTGTGTGTGTGTGTGTGTGTGTGTGTGTGTGACTGGGAGGAAGCTCTTCCTTCCTCGCCCTGTCAGAGACACATCACTATCACTTAGGGTTGCTTGGTTTATACCTCAAAACATTAACGTCCTCCTGTGTTCCGGGTGTTTTGACCTCATAGGGATCTACCTGGTATGCCCTTACCTCTCTAGAGGTCAGGCGCTGGCCTTTTGTTTTCAGCCTATAGCCTGAGTCTGTGTGTGCACAGGACACCGGAGTGCAGCACACTTGAAGGCGGGGCTGACCCGGCATATGCTGGCTGCAGATGCTCAGTGGTTAGCACCCCTGGTGCTGGCAGTGGATGGACGACCTTCAGGCAGCAGTTACTTGTGCCCTTCATGAGAGAACGCTGCTTCCAGGGGCTAAGTGTCCAGGAAGGGCGAGACTGCAGAAAGAACCCTGGTTTTGAAGCCCCAGGTCTTTAGTCTCATGGTTGCTTGAGTCTGTTATTTTCAAGTCTTTCTCTAGCTGGAGATAATACTAATATCCCACAGTGGCAGCTTTTTTTTGCAGGGCATTAGAAAAATGGGGACTTTCTCTCCCAATAACAATGAGAATTTATTCTGTGGCTTTGTGATAAGAAATGAGAAAGAAATCATTCCTAGAGGCAAAGAAGAGCAGGAAACCATCTCAACAAAAGGCACAGACTTCTCATTATGCGTGATTACTCTTTCAATGTGCATTTTCATAAGCCCATTCTTTGGTTTAAAAAGAAAGGCTCTTAAGTCTCCCATGATCTCTGCTGTATCTTGTTTGATGAAGGAAAACTGACCCAGAGAAGCTGGTGGGGAATCACTTTACTCTTTCCTCTCCAGCTGCTTCACCCTGGTGAGCTCCTGCTGTGGGGCCTGATGCTGTGTTTACCACAGGCTGTCTGTGTGTGTGTGTGTGTGTGTGTGTGTGTGTGTGTGTGTGTGGGGAGGTGACTGTGAAAGACGGTCCCTATAAAGAACAACATGACTGGTTTTATAACTGTTCCTCCCAACCCTCCCCGGGGCATCAAGACGGATGCCCTGAGGTAAACAGTGTCTTGGTGGCCTCTGGGTAATGCAAATACTTCTGATAGAACTACCAGGCTCTGGAGTCAGTGCTCCCTCTCCCCCATTATTAGCTCAAAAACAAACAGAACCAACCTCTTGGGTGCAGCATTTAATTCACAGAGAAAGACAAAAGCAGCAAAAATGACCTACATTCTGCAAGGTTTAGTGAGGAATCAACATCTATTTACAGAAAATAAATTTTGCACGGGGCTCTGGAAGTCTTGGCTATCCTGGGCAAGCAGAGTCTACCAGATTGGTGGGGGTGGGGTCTGTGACATAAAAAGCTACTGAGCTTAGTGACTAAGCAGGCCAGTTCTGGATCATTCCTCAAGCAAATCCATTCCACTGGGTGATGCTGGGCGGTGTGAGGACCCTCTCCATGCTCACAGGTGCATGGGGCTGACAAGAGTAACTTTTTCGTGGGGCTTCTATACATGTAAGCAAACTAGGCCAGGGCCTGGTACTAGCGGCCTCTGGTTGCCTTGTTATCAGGGGCCTTTCGGTTGCCCCCAGCCAGGTACTTAGAAGAGATTCTGATACACTTCAGGGAAGACCACGTGTGTGTCTCCTTCCCTTTCCCACTCCTGACTTTAGCTCACTGTTTGTCTCTTCTTTCTCTTCCTTCCTCTCTCAGGTATCAGCATCTCTCTATGTTCTGGAGTTTCCACGAGAGGTGCCCGGGAAGGGAAGCTCCCTGGGAGCCTTCTGGGTAAGCAGTCTCCTGGGCTACTATCTCCAGATGCTTTCAAGCTGACCACTGACGGGTCCAGCCCATCCTCAGTCTCCTGTTCTTGCTTGCCCCAATGTATCTGCTGTGTGATGCTCTTCCTATACTAAAGATGATAAGCATACCACGATCCGATTCCACTGTCTCCCTTGCACATAGACCAAGACAGGCAGTTCTGAAATTCCCATTTGTCCAAGCTGAAAATTGGTGGGCACCTTGCTTGTCTGACCTTCCTCTTGTCTCTCTCTGAGAGCTGGACCAAATCTTTATTCTTCATACATCCTAGGCATGCCCCTGATGCTCCCCTCAGTGACTGCCTCAGCTTCTTCCCCAGGCCTGTCTGTTCATATCTAAACTCTATCACTGACTTACCTGGCACCCAGGAGAGTGTCAAGGGTCCCGTCCTCCTTTTAAATGCAGCATCACCCTTCTCATGTACCCTGAGGTCAGTCATGTCCAGGAAAGTCACTGCAACTTCAGCTTGTTTCCAGACTCCCAGACCCCGAAGCCAAATGAAAGTCTCAGCCATAGGTGTCAGCTTCTCACCTATCACTTTCAGTTTTGCTAAATGACCATTTCCCCATTCTTCTTAAAGGAAGCTAACTGAAAACTTTGTCCTTGTTTGAGCACACCCACATCCACCTGGGGTATTTGGAGGTCATCTTCAGTGACTGGATGAGGTTTCTCACTAGAAAATGCCACTGAGACTCAGCTCTGTGGAAGGAGGCAGGAAGCTCAATTAAGGGCTTGAGTCTTTGAAAACCTTTCAGTTTGAGGTCTATGTCTAAATTGCTTTGTTAGATAGGTGTGTGTGTGTGTGTGTGTGTGTGTGTGTGTGTGTGTGTGTGTGAGAGTGTGCCTGTATGTGCTTGATGTTGCCATGTGCTTTTTCTTTGTACTACAATTTTCTTCCTCCTGGCAACATGAAGAACGATGATTTCTTTCTGTGGAGTCTAATACATTGCTCTCCACTCAATGAATATTGTTACCTGACTCCCATTCCAAGCCTGAGGGAATCTAGATTCACAGAGGAATAGAACCTTACAGACTTTGGAGTATGACTGTAATTCTACTTGTGAAGCACCCGCTTCCCAGAGGAATAGCCAGTGATGGATGCCATTGTCAGAAACCCAGATGCACACACTCATGCATCAGCCAGGAAATTATATAAACAGCTCACCCAGCAGGCCAGAGCTGACTCACCCACTTGCTCCCCATGGGAAGAGAGGTGTCAGGAAACCCAAGGCAGCAGCCAGAAGCAGACAGAGAAGTTACAGAGGGTTGGCTTTGCAGCCCCCCCTTATTTTTCCTTCGCCATCCTCTGCTGAGGGCCACAGCAGGCTAGGGCTTGGGGTTTGCAGTTACATTGTTGTGTGATCAGGACTACAGACAGCTGTGTGGAAACACTGCTCTGGAAGCATGTTGTTAGCCTGTTTGCAAGGTGTTTGTAAACAGACACATACCTTTATCTTTGCATAGGAACATACTTTTTCCTTAGAAATGGATGCCACCTACCTAGGCTAAGCTCACACTACAATGTTTAGTCTTTTTGGAGAGAAAGTCTATGTTGAGTCCAGCAGGATGGGCGTGAAGGCTGAGGGATAAGAATGCTACAAGGGTGGAAGGGCAGAAAGCAGTCCAACAAGCCCACCAGCAGCTCACAAGCAGAGGCTGGTTTATCGGTAACGGCAGGCCAAAGCATTGGCATTCTTGACCACATAAAAGCCCATGGTAACTGGAGGAATGACCAGTGTCCGGCCAGCTCGCAGGGGGCGGGGCTTCAGTTCTGGAAGGGTCCCGTCATCCACCATCATTAAGGGTTGGCCATTGAGCTGCACTGACCTATGGCAGGGGAAACAGAGGACCCGTTACCACACACTTGCATCTTTCACTAATTTCTTTGACAGGTAAGAAATTTGGCATGCAACTTTTTTAGAGTTATCCTGAAAGTGATAGAGAGAAGCTAACAGTTCCAATGTTTCAAGTCTAAGAGGGAACTTCATATTTAATACTTAATAAATGTTCCATTGTAGCAACACAACAAAGTGATAATGGGGCATCTGTGACAAAAATCCCCCCCACACTTGTCTTTATTCTTTTTGTGTGACTGGACATTTGCAGCTCATAGAAAGGGGAGAGCATCCATAGCAAACTCAGCAAACACAAATGAGAGGGAAACATCAGCCATCATTGGCTTTAGGTACAAAATCTCAACAGCTTCCCATCCATTCCTGACACTTGTGTCTTAGGTAGAAGTTCAGGTTTATGGGTCAGTAGAAAAATCCAAATCAGGCTGCCATCTGGAACAAGGTTGCAAGTCACTTTCAGACAATCAATTGGCACTGCACAGTGACAACTGTCTCTTTGGTCTGTGTTCAACCTTCATGGTGACAATGCTGCTTGATGTCATTTGAACTATAAAGAGGCCAAAACATTATCAAGTGATATAGAGACCCCTGTCTGCTGTCCCTTCTGCGTTACAAATGAGCAACAAGTTTAGAGAGAGATAATCAGACTCGTGTCTGATAGAGCAGTGGATTCCCAGAGATAAACATGCTGTAAATGGCTTCCAATGAAGAGCAGGGCAGAGAAGGGCCTCACGCCTGGTCCCACATGGGTAGATTTGGGTTGAGTAGCTCCAGCAGACCAGGGGGAACAGCTCCCTCTCTTTCTGGAATGACTGCTAGTGAATGAGTGAGCAGGAGATTCTGGTTGAACAGTCAGGCCTGCCTTGGATGGTGTGGGCTTGGGGAATGGACCCGAAGGTCAGTACTGACTTCATCCAGTATCTAAAGAAGTTTGTAATTCCGAATGTCAGGATGCCTTTACTTCCTCACTGTGAAGACAGTCTACTTACTGGAGTGACAAGCCAGGTAAGGCAGAGCCCAGATGCAAAGGAGGTTTCAGATAAGTTCGATCTTTGGAGTCTATTTTCTTATTTTATTTCCCGTTGTGTGAGTATCCCAAAACCAGATGTCCAATAACATCAATTAACTTTTAAAGCATGTGTGAATGGTTATTACCTCTCTGTTGCAAACCCCAGCACTCCCTCTTATATGTAGAATTAGGTACAAGGAATTAGATAGTACACTTTAGATTCAGAAGTTTCCAGAGCACTGATGCCTTTAGGTTCTGGGAAGCACAGAACAAAGCCTGATAAGCAAATGCTCAATCATCTACATTACTAACAAGTAGTGTTCTGGATCAGCCCCTCTGGAGTCTCCTCGGTGTGGCTTACAGGGAGAACCTGGGAGTGTGGACATTAGGAGCTGGGTCACTAATTGAGGAGCTGACTGACAAGCCCCTTACCTGCCCAGCGCTGCAGCTCCTGCACCTGTGAGGATATCCCCAGCTACAGTGTGAGCGAGGGGGACTGACAAGCATGAAGTGCTCTGGAGCAATGCTTTCCCTGTCATCCTTACTGCAGTTACCCTGTGGACTACACCTCTGCTCCTGGCCAGCCTCAGCCTCTCTGTGGACCAGACTCTCTCACAGCTCCTTTCTGTGGAACCCTCTTCCATCCTGATGCTGTTGCTTGTTGATGGGGACTGTCCTTTTCTTACTTGCCATTCTGAGGCAGAGTCTGCGCTTTGTCCCAAACTCTTCTTAGGCACCGTCCTCCATTTAGGGTGCGCTACCCACACCGTGACTTTGATGATTATTCACGAGTCCACTTCCTGAGGAGGCTGTATCTCTGCCCCAGGCCCCCTTCTGGACCTGCATGTCTACTTAACAGCTCAAAGAAGCCTCAAAGTCACATGGTCCAATTCAAGCTCTGCCTGTATCTCTGCTTTTAAAAGCACCTGTGACAGCACTACCATTTACCCACTCACAGGAGCTAGAAGGCCAGGGTCTCCTGAGACATCTTCCCTGATCCTCACAGGCAGGGTCACAAAGTCAAACCCATTCTGTCTTTCATGTTTGCCCAGTCTGCTGACTTTTTGCCCTCATCCCAGCCACCGAGGCTCAGGACCTGCCTCCTAGCCAGTCTCTGTGCCACCTGCTTACAGATGATCTGCTGTCACTGCACTGCCTGGATGGACACTTCCATCTCTCCCCTATGATGCTGACTGCAGCTACTTCTCCAGTCCCAGGCTGGTCTCTAGGCTTCACTCCAGCTGCAGCCCATAGGGGAAGGTGTGTGTGTGTGTGTGTGTGTGTGTGTGTGTGTGTGTGTGAACAACTAATGTAAGGAGGTCATCAGTATATACATATACAAAGACGGGTTTAGAATTTAAAAAATACCTTGCACATAGATGGAATAAATTTCTTCAAAGGAAAATATTAAATAGATATGTACAGTGGGACTGAAATATTCAAGGGATGTGGTTGGGATTAATAAGATACTTAAAACAGTTGTAAAATTATTATTTTGTGGGTAAAGACATTTTACCATTTTTGAAAGATAATTAAAAATGTAAAATTTTTATGTGAATATGAATCTATACCTAGGCTGTGTATGTGGGGGCTGCTCACAGAGGCTACAAAAGTTAATGGAACTGGAGTTACATCTGGCTGTTGGATGCCCGATTTGGGTGCCAGGAACCAAACCAGGTCCTCTGGATGGTGAGCCATCTTTCCAGCCCAACTAAGAGAGAGACCTTTATGACAAAGACTGGTGTGTGAGGCGAAGGCATTTGCTCATATTTCAAAGGGCCACTATACTTGATGAAGCTGGGCATCTTTGCCCTGGCTTGGAGAACCTTCTCTAACCCTCAGGTTGGGCTCTCTGAGCATTTGCCCTCCTTTCTCTGTGGTGGGGGATCTGATGCTTTGTCCCTCACTAGACTGTGAGAACACTTTGGAATAAGTACACTGTCTTTGAGGCCTTATGCACAGTTTCCAGGCGTCCTCCATTACTTTCTCAGCTCTAGAGAGGCCCCCTGGAGGTTTGCAGAATGTCTCTCCAGATTCCATTAACTAGCAATTACTCTGCCCCTCAGTGGAGGTGTTAGATAAGATCTGAATTATCACTGATCCTCAGTCACTCCCCTGACACCTTATTCCCACCTGACAGGAGACCATTGATCATTGCTAGTGTTTTTCATCTTAAAAAAAAAAAAAAAACACCTTTATGGCCATCTTTTATCTAGGCTGGCATGAGTTAATTCTGTGAGTGAGGCTGTCTGAGACCCTGAGTCCTCCTATATGTCCTTATCTTTAAATCCCTTCATTAAAGAGGTACAATGTGCTTTATCACCATGTCTGTCCTTCTCTTTCTACGTATGTTATTCTTTTTAATTTCACCCAATGAAATCATATCATGCTTAATATAACACCATCTTTTAGTGATACATACTGAGACACTTGTAAGTTTGCAATCACGTTAGAAACCAGCATACATCGTGGAACCCTTTCCACTTGTGTGTAAAAGGCAGGGTTCTCAGGTTTGCTTTGTCTGAATCCTCCAGCCCAGGCATTCAGCAGCCTCCAGCTCCATGTGAGAAAGTCAAAGTTTGGAGACTCTGAAACACATCAGTGACCCAGCCAGTAAAAGGCAGGCCTGAAGCCTGCAGTAACTGAAACCTTCCCTGGCCCTGGCCACAGTTGCTAAAGGGCTCTAGCAATAAGCAGAGCTCTGTTATTTTTGTAACTTCAGCAGGTCAGAGATGGCTTAGGCAGGGTCACAGAACTGATGAGCAGGTAAGCTAGGGTCTGGCCTCCCGACCACCTCTATTCCAAGTTGTCTGTCCCAGGTTCAGGCGGCACGCAGCAGAACCACATTTCTTTCTTTAAAAGTCTTTCTTATCATCATGTTTTCATCATCTATGAGGACTTCCTTACTGGATCATAATTTTTCAACCAATCGCTAAATGATCCAGCCAAGGCTGAACTACTTCTCTTGATTTCCCTGTTTCTCAGAGTTGCTGAGGTGTTTAAACTACCCAAATATTGGGACAACTGCATTTTATCGCCTTTTGTTTTTACAAAGATTGAATTACTTTCCAATTTCTAAACTTGTTTTCCCAGTTTTGCGCATTAATTGAAATTGGATTCGATGTGTCAGTTGGGTGTCACGCCCTCTGCCCTGTCAGCTCTCAATGGGAGCCTCTTGGCCAGGTCACTCTCCATCCACTCCATGTTTTCAGTGCTTGCTCTTCATGTCTTATTATGGTTCTTAATAGTCGTGAGGACTTAAGTAAGGGTTCAGCTTTTCTCAGGTCCCTGCATAGAATGTTAACAAACACATCCTTTTGCAACTTTGAGGGCAGTTTGTTCTCTCTCTTTCTCTCTCTCTCTCTCTCTCTCTCTCTCTCTCTCTCTCTCTCTCTCTCTCTCTCTCTCTCTCGCATAGACTTTTGTGAAGTTGTTTGATCAGAAGCAGACTTGAGAGCTGCTGTCTGATTCTGACCAGAATTTATTTTTTTTGGGGGGGGGGAGTCCTTGAAAGGGAACATAAAAAGACCGGCCCCCGCCTCAGCCACTTAGATGAGTTACTTGCCTTCTCTGAGTTCAGCTTTCCCCAGAGAATGAGTGACAGGAAGATCAGATGACCCCAGGTCTCCTTGGTCTTGGCTATAGGTCAGCCAGGCTGCCCATACCTAACAGTTAGCCTAAGGCAAAGTTCAATGGGAGCTTTAGGATGATCCTGAGCAAACAGAAATCTGAGCACGATGCTCCCCTGTCTAAATGTTTGATGGCCCTTAGAACATCATCTGAAGTCCCCATAAACTGGTCTTTTCATCACCTCCAGCCTTGGACACTCACATCAACTTCTTCCATTCCAGCTCCCCATGGGCCTCCCCACCTTTCACTCCACGATGCAGTTTCTCTGGTGAATTTTTCTAACTTCAGGGTTCCCTTTGTTGTTTCCTTTGACTGGAACTTTCTTCACACTCTGCCCCCAGCTGCTGATGTGTTGTCTTCTTTAAAGACTGATTTTTAATTCTAACTGTTCAGACGGGGTGGTATTTGCTCGCTAGTGCAAGTGCTCATGGGGGCCAGAAGAGGGCACTGAATTCCCTGGAGCTGGGGCTACAGAAAGCAGCTTAATATGGGTGCTGGGACTCAAACGTGGGTCCTTCAAAAGAAAAGTACCTGCTTGTAACCACTGAACGGTCTCTCCAGCTCCCAGCTCTTCTTTTTGATTATCTTGCTTGTTATTTTGACCAGGTACAAGTGCTCCTCAAAAATGTCCCATAATTCCCAGCACTTCTTGGGTCTCAACTTGGATCACAATTGTGGCTGCTTGACTTCGCCCCAGATAGGAGGGTCAGTGACCGTTTCGCTCTTCCTAATCTATCCACGCACACAACCGATGGTCAATAAAGTAAATATTAAAGGTAACTGTACAGTCGGAACTACAACCCAGACGGGAAAGACAATAGATTACAAATCCAGAAATTGAATTCGGTCTAGTTCGCAGACAGTAAATGTGCAGGTCTGGACAGGTTTTCAGGCCACTTCCTCTCGGCTTCTAGACTGTGAATAATGCAATTGAAAGGAGTAGGGTCAGGAGACTGAACAAATAAGAATGTTTGTATTAATCTTCAAATACAGGTGCTCTCTCCTAGCTAGACGCTAATTTCGTGTGCTTGCATTGGAGCCACTAGGGGGCACTCTTGTCCTATACAACAGCGACGTGGAGAACCAGATTGCATGGCTGCTCCCAGGAAGCCAAACTTGTTCTCTGGTCTCTGTTGTCCTCACCCCATCTCCCCTAGGCCAGGAGGCGTACCTTGCGCTTGGAGTGTCAAAAGAACAAATCGCAGTATCAATCAAACCCCCAACCCAAACAGCACTGTGGCCCCCTTGGCATGGGTCCCGCCTGGAGTGAGGCTCAACATTAAGAAAAGGCGCACGCAGGGCTGCAGTTCCCGCTGCGGTGCGGGCTTCCCAGCCAGTGCGCCTAAGGGGGATCCCGCCGCAGGTGCGGAGTCGCGGGCCGCGGCGCCAGGCTCTCCGGGGCTCCGTGTCCCCCGCCAGCTCAGGCCGCACCTGTTAGAACGGTTTCCCGAGCTGGCCTGGGAAACTGGTGTGTGCAGCTGCCCTGCCCTCCTCCAGGTCAGGGCCAGGTTAGAGCCTGGAGGGGCCCAGGCAGGCCTCGGAACCCCGGGGCTTGCTTCCCTTCCTGCTCCAGGGGAGGCAGAGAAAAGGAAGTTCCTTTGCTGTGTCACTGAGCATTGTCGGTCCCCCGAGATTCCCTGAGCTGTAGACTAATGTGGAATCTGGGAGACCCTACCAAAAGAGCCATTTCCCCTCTAGGCGCCACCAGATGTAGCTTCCTCCACAGGCTGATTGCTACACCCTCTTCCTGTCTTCGCCCTCCGAAGCTCTTAGCTGTCTGCCTTCCCGCCTACCACAGTGGTTCAGTAGTTCTCCCTGTAGGCTCTCCGCCGGGAAGAGATAGGAAGATGGGGAAGAAGCTTCTGGTTCCCTCCATCCTTCTAGGAGCCCAGCTGCTTGAAGCTGATGAAATCATCTACCCTTCATCCTACCCTCTGAATTCGGGACACACTGAGGGTCTGAAGACCTTTGATCTAGGCTCCCTGCCCCCCCACCACTGCCCACTAGAACTGTTGATGAGGCACAGGATTTCGTGTAAGGGATATGGACGGGCTTTCTCTGCATGTATAGGTCTGGGGTCATGATTTGATTGTTGTCCCACCTAAACCTGTGTAATAATGGCAGACAAGATGAGTGCCTAGCTAAGAAACCTGATTTATACTGATATTGCTAACTTTCAACAGATGAGGGACTGGCTCATCTGGGGGCAGTTTGAGAAGAAAATTTGACTCTGCAACCATCTCAAAGCTCCATGTCATAGGCATATCACATTCGAACCGCAGGGCACAATAGAAACCAGATACAAAAACTGCAGACATTACCCCCCAGTTAACTGGAAAGAACAGAGCCACAATCACCAAGTGGTGATTAGGGGGTATTAGTCCTATCTCCATAGTTCTTTGTGATGTACAAAGTCAATTATAACAGTTAGGCCTTGCCTACTAAGCCAGAAGTCACTGCAGCATACAAGTGTGTGGCCAAAGACACCATAATAAACACATTAGAAAGAAAAACACAAATAGAAGGAAAATCTAATTTAGCCTGGATTTCAACATTTTCTGTGGTCTGTTCCCACTGTATCTCTGTGGCCTTTCTCCTCACACCACAGGCATCCTATATTTTAGTTTTATGCAGAGAGATTTGCCACCTCCAAGACAAAATGAGCCCTGAATGTGTGCACTTCCAAAGCTCTGTCTCAACCATTTGTGCAGTCTCAAATGGTTTTCCAGACCACAAGTGGTTCCTAGAAGCATAGCTTATCCTGGCTAAGCACAATGGTCCCAAACCTTTACGCTTTTCCAGATCCCATGGCAGATTGCCTCTCTCCTTCCTGCACGCTCCCAAGCTCCTGTGTGATTCTCAGTGCTTTATTGTCTGGGTGTTAATGCATCCTTTTGGAGAGGGGGCATCTTTCCCCAGCCCTATGTGTGAAGCAGAGAGAGGCAGTGTGGGGCAAGAGGATTCCCATACAGCTGAGTGCAGGTAGTACTGAGGTTTTCCATGAGTACAAGATAGCCTATAAGCCACACTCAAAGTAGACTGGTTACTTTACGGTCACGGCTCCTTGGATACTTCTTGAAACCCATTAAAGCATGTAGATAAATATTTCAGTTATTTTATTGGCTTCTGACAGTGCTCCCTATTATACCAGATGCTCTGTGTAACCCTCCAAGTAAAAGAAGATGTTCCATGTGCCCTTGTCTCCGTTTAGAATCCATAGATGTTAAGGGGTCATTGATATGTGCTGTGACTCTAAGAAGCGTGGAAGGGGTGGTCTTGGCAGCCGGCTCACACTTTTGTGCTGTAGGTTTCTGGTGGAATAAACCATCTCCTGGTGACTGGAAGCATGGGTTCAGGACTCAGGCCGAGCCTCAGGAATGAACTGGGGTAGAACTTGTCACACATCTATCACCAAAGCACCAAGAAGACAGAGGCTGTCTCCTCTACATAAACTGCCAGCATATTTAGCTCCTCCCCCTAACTTTAGCATCAACCATTCAGAGCCATGTTGGCGATGTCATGAAGGATTCATCCTATGGAAAGGACAGAAATCCCTGCCTGAATAGAGAGAGGGCCCTCAAGTAAGTGAGAATGGGGACAGACCAGAGCCATGATGGACAGCTACGCAGGCAGTCTGCAGCTGTTGGAAGTGAGCTGGAAGAAAAGACTTTTGGAGCTAAGAACAAATGGAAAACTCTCAGCAAACAACAGTGGAGACTGTGGATCTGCAAACATCTTGGTTTAAGATGTCAAGTCACTGTAAAATAGAAAATCATTTCATAATCCTATAATCTGCACATTACTAATCTGGGATTTAAAACAAAACAAACAATAAAGCTTTGAAAACCAGCTCTCAGCCTTTTACTCAGGCATGGAAAATTCCCAGGGGCTCATGGCATGTTCACACCTTTGGCAAAATGGCTTGGGGCCTGGATGGGAAAATCAAAGATGCAAATCATCTGGGACCCCGTCCCAGGGTTTATGGAAGGCCAGTGGTTCTCAACTTTGGTCACATATTTGAATTACTGAGGGAACCTTAACAATCATTTCAGCCTGAGCCTCTGCACAGAGACTTTGGGCTAACTGCTGGGGGTGTTGTGTGGGTGCTGGAGTTTAAAAGTGTACAATTTGTTCAAAGAGCAGCCAGGGCCAAGCAGCGCTGGTGTTAGGAGGGAGAGAGAGATTTGTCTGCAGCTGGGGTGAGGGAGCTAAGGAACTCCTGACTGCCACATTCTGAATTTACTTTGGCTAAAAAGCACCTCCTTTACTCTTTCGTCACATGAAAAGGCCACTTGAGTGTTTTAAAGGGAAACATTTTGCTGAGTAAACTGAAGTGAACATTTCTGTCTTTTCACCAGAGATGCTTCATCTAAGGTCCCCTGCCTCAGGCTGAACATGGATGACATCAATGTGCTCTTAGTATAGGGGCGTTTGTGGGCACCCAGGCAGAGGAAGGCATAGTGCTGACCTCCTACTCGGAAAGCTCTGAACACTCTGCCCCTTTGGATGGCACAGTCTTTAACATCCTGCATCCTCCTGACTTTCACAGGCTCCTCTCTGACAAGCTTTGTTCAGGCAGAGGAAGAATATGACGGTGAAGAACAGCCCACTCATCACCTTTGCTGCACTTTAGATGTGTACAGAATGATTTGCTTAGAACATGCCATATACACTGCTACAACATTGTGAGCCACAGAGTACCTTCAACAAGGCTCTGAAAACACCTAGGCTCCAATGGACAAGACTGTACTCTCTGAAGACCCAAGGCTCCTTCTCTCTGCAGGTTTGGGATCTGACTGCCTCAAATCCGGAGTATGATCATTTTTAACAAATGTTTTTGTTCACATATATGTATCTGTATTCCTACTTCCTATGGTGTCCACTTGGAGCACAGACTTGACTGTTAGAGTTCCTGCTTACTCATGGCAAGCTCATAAATATCCCCAGGCAGCTTTCTTGCTATGTGGGGCTTCCAGACAGTTTGTCTTTCCTCCCATGGGGCTCCTAATGACCTTTCAGAAAGGCTGTATCTGCCTCAACAGGACCTTTTTCTCCAGGTAAAGGAGGTTTCTGTTCTAACTCCTTTTCTTTTCTTTTAAGTCTGATTATCCTGATATTTAAAGACCTACCTCAGGACTACTTTGGCTAGCAGGCTCTCCCACACTCTTTCAGTCTAAGTATGACATCGTACCTGCTACTGTGTATAAACAAATTCCAACTTACAAATGGATTAAAGAAATACATATAAGTACTCTGGTTGTATAGCTCGCACCATGCAGAAAGTCTGTCTCTTCATTGCAGAGAATAAGGGCAAGGAGAACAAGAGGAGAGAGAGAGAGAGAGAGAGAGAGAGAGAGAGAGAGAGAGAGAGAGAGAGAGAAAGAGAGAGAGAGAGAGAGGTCTATTCATTTGATTTCAGCAATATTTAAGTAATATAAATGGAATGGAAGAAATTATAAAGAATAAAATGAAACACAAAGACTTCATGTCAAAATAATTTCCTAAAAATGAAATACTTGGAAAATTAGTAAGTAAAATACTAGAAAATATAGTTCAATATATATGCTAGATGACTGAGGGGGAAACTGAGTTATGTTAGAGCAAAATTACATGCTTTTAATAAGAAAAATTAATACTCCAAATGGAACAATAAATAAGGGACACAGGGAAGTCATGAGAACATTGCATTAGTAGCAGATGCCAAGTATCTTCAATTGCACATATGTAGAAAGCATTGTTGATGGATACCATCTTTCAATATGAAGTTAGCAAAGATATGAAGACAAAGTGGATGGTGCTGATGACACATTCCTCTTCTTTCCTTCACCTAAGACTGGATGAGCAGCAAACTGAGAAGCTGATTCAGGAGCTCAGATCCTATAGCTCAGTGGCTGCCAGGGGGATCAAGGATACAGTGTAAGCTAGAGCTAGGTCATCCGAAGAACCCTAAGGATCACCAGGGCAGAGATGAGAACTAGCGGGAGAGATGCTGGAACTTGCTACCGAGAAGAGGATATAGATTAACCTGCTCATCTTTCTTAAAGCAAAGGTAGACATGACAAGAGATAGCCCTTTAGCCTCACATAAGGAGGGCCGTTCCTACAATTAGAGTCATCTAATCCTGGAGTGGACCAAGAGCTGGGCTATGCCATCCAATAGAGGCTGAAATAATTTTAGGCAAGTATACTAGTGGAGAAACTTATTGTATCTTTTCACAATATTCTTCTAGAGAGCCATTTTTTTAATAACTGCACAACATTTATAAAAAGGTTTAGATTTTTTTTTTAAAAAAAGAAATTAATTTGAATGATCCCAGACAGTGAAAGCCACAGAAACTCATAGGAAGTATATCTGGTTCAGACAGTTCAGGTACCCACCTACTGTCAGCAATACCAAATGAAAACATTAAGTTAGGAGTGAACTGGCCCAGGTCTCCTTTTACCAGGTCTGTGGGCATCCAAGCCCAAACCACAGTGCTTCTCTATTTACTGATAATAAGGAGTTGGTAAAGTAGTGGCCAGTTCAGTGTGGGACTTCTACAACAGGCAAGCTTAGAACTCAGCCATAGGATAAATAGCATCATAGTCTGCTGCAACAGGAACATGGAATGATTTTAAAAGTCTTAGCACCAGGAGTTAATGTGAGTCTTTAGAACCATTTTGTTTGGTTCTCATCAAATGGCTCCATCAGCGTCAGCAGGCAGCGAGATGTCAATGTTACTGTTTGACACAGAATTTGATGGAGATGAAAGTAAAACCAAAGTTATGTCTCAGAGAGTTGGGAAAAAACCCCAAGCAGTTTGAGGATAAAGAAGAAAGAAAATATTCATCTTTTTCAGAGGAAGGGCAAAAAGATGTGTGGCTCACAAGGGTCTTGTCATTCTTGGCCTCTAGAGAAGTCAATGCGGATCTGAGGTTTAAGCATCCATGTGGAATCTATGACTATCAGGACAGAAATGCTCTGTACCCCACAGTGACACTGACCTTAGGTGGCTTCCTTTGGGGGACTTATTTCTAATAACAGAGATGAGTTTTTTGAAGGCAAATACCTCAGAGTCTCACCATTAAAAATCCCACATTACAGAACTCCTGAAGGCTAGGTGTTTATACTGCACAAGAAAGTCAAAGGCATTCTGGTCTGAGCATGCACACCAAACTGTAGTCAGACTAAGTGATGACTACCAATACTGAATGGGACTGGAATGAATTAGCCCTATGGAGAGACATCTTAAACTCTAGGTAGAGTTCAAGATGGATGAACCCAGAGCGTTTCATGACATTTCAGTTACTAGATGGTATGTTTGTCCTTTGGAATTAGGACAGCTCATTGCTGGACTTTTGGGGTAGCACAGTGCTGAAGAGATGCTGTGCGTTGAGTCACAGCACGTAGGTGCTTTCTGCTTCACCACTACTAGCTGTGCAACTCCTAGGTAACCAAGGTAACGCTTGAAGACTCAGCCTCTCTGCCTCTAAAGTGGGAAGGAGGCAAGCAGTATTCTACACCCGGCATGGTACTGTTCCAAAGGTTATATGAGGTAACACTACCACAGCTATTAAAGCAAGCCTCAGTATTAGCATAAAATTAAGTGTTCAGACAGATTGAAATCGTAGGCAGTAAACATGGAACAGTTTCTGGTCTATGCAGCTTAGTAGAGGTTTTGAATGAGGGCAGAGGAAAAAACTAGATTCCCTCAAAATATCGCCTAGCCCCAGAACTCTTAGCAGATGCAGGTTCCCTCCCTCAGGCCCGTGTGTGAGAATGTCTACTCTGATGAGAGATGTCTCCCTCTCTTCTGATTTTTCCTCTAAGTGAAACTGAACTAGACACACAGAGCAACTCTAGAACCTGACCTAACACCTGCCTGATTCCCCTGGAAAAGAAAACCTCTCACTTTCAGTATTAGTTAGCCTCTCTGGCCCAGATGCTGCTTGTGTTTGTTAAAAAAAATCTTGGAGATTTTATGCCCAGGGAAATCCAATTCCTTAGAGGTGAACGTTTCTTTATCTGTGGTCATACACAGTCATGGAAAGATGCTTTCTGTCAATGGCAGAATTGCCTTAGACAAACTCCTCTCCTCTGACATGTTCAGAATGGGATCACTGTCCTGGGCTGTGAATGGGATCATTTCCCATAAAGCCGAGACAAAGTCTACAGAAGAGCCACAGCTGGGGATTTTCTGAGAGGCCAGCCAGCCATTACCACCACTCACTCTTGGAGCACAGCCTCTGTGTGTGGTCCTTCAGTGGTTTAAGCAGTTACTTGGCTGGTCACCATTGAAACCACAGGCTGGGAGTGTAGAGAATGGAGAACTAAGGGAAATGATAGCCTTGAACAGTATGGCCAGACAGTGCTGGCACACACCTTTAATCCCACTCAGGAGGCAGAGGCAGGCAGATCTCTGTGAGTTCAATGCCAGCCTAGTCTACAGAGAAAGTTCCAGGACAGCCAGGGCTGTTAAACAGATAAACTCTGTCTCCAAAAACCTAAAAAGAACAAAAATCAGTGTGTCTGGGATGCCACCCTCCTTACCTACAGCTTCTCTCCTGAGCATGCCTATCTTTTCCTCCACCAGGTGACTCTGAAGTAAAATTTATTTCTTTTGAACTGAGCCCCTTGTATCTCTGCCATTTTGAAGTATTACGGGCCACATTTGCTAAATTTTGCTTGGCAGCTGTATGAATACCTAATGAAACCCTAAACTTTCTTCTCTGAACCAATTCTCCTCTTTTTCATCAACTATTCTGTGGTGAGTATGTCCTCCAGATGCAAGATATTCTTGACTTGAACACATTAGTTTTTAAAATGCCTACCCTGTAGGGCAAAGAGTACTATCCTTTGGTCTGGTTCCTAAAATGATGCAATTATTCTTTAATGATATCATAACCTTCTATATAAAGAATTAGACACGTGTGAGTCTCAGAACTTATTCACCAATGTGAACTGGGATGCTGAGAGTGACGTCTGACCAGCAGTTTTCCTGGAGTACTTCCTACGTGACAGCTGACACACCTTGACTTTCCATTCATGTAGTGACATCTCACCAGAGACTTCAATCTTCCCAGTCTTGATGGCAATTCCATGAGAATGAGCATTATGTCCATGCTCTCAACAGAAGCATTTTCAGGCATCCTCCTAATGGAGACCTAGTGGCTAGTTTGAACATGACTTGCTTGTGTTGTAGCTTCTCTGGCTGCTCCAGATAGTAGCAGTTACATAGCCCTTGCCCCAGAACTTTCCATTCTCTTCTGAGTTAACATGGCCAGGCTGTAACAAGGAATTAGCAGATATAGAACAGAGCCTGGCCCCAGAGGCTTATAAAAGAAAGAAAAGAGACACCAAAGACTGAAATCACTTCCTAGCATTTCCTTTCATCCCTTCTGAGCAGTTGGCTTGCTGACACCACCCCATTAGGACTCACTGAGGGCTCTTACTGAGCACTGGATATAGTACCACTTGACGGTTCTATTGACAGACCCCACCCAGCAACTTACAGGCCAAGATGGCATAGCACACAGTCAGACCACCAGGGTCTAAGCTAGGAGAGGTGATGATTTATTAGTATTTTGTAGGAGAAGAATAGACTAAAATGTTTCTTAAAGGTCCAAAATTTAGCAGTGAGCTAGTAGTGACAGGGTCAGATTTGTAATCTGTTTTCTTTACTTTTGAAACTGTCCACATCATACATGTAGAATAATAACACATAACTATCTTATAGATGTATATTTGGATTTATATTCATAGATGTATGTGCTTGTATTTTACACTCGGAGAAGGCTTTATTTCACTAGTATTCTCTAACCTGATTTTCATTCTCCTCTTTTTTGGCAGGTAAAGAAACTGAGCTTTAGTTACACAGATGATGTCAGCCTCTGTGTCAGATGCAAGCCTTCTGGCCCTGGTTTGGTCTTAGCAGGTAACAAAGTCCTTTTTTTCAGGAACCCCACGGAATGGAATTCACTTAGTCTTGTTCTCTGATAGTCTTAACAAAATGATACACTGTTCTTTATGAGCCTGCTGACAAGGTGAAGTACAGGGTGACAAAGTGTATAATAACCGGTGAGCTGCTTACTTCAGATACCCTAAGAACAAGTATATGTGGGACAAGGCTGTGGAGATAGGGGCATAGTGCTGGAATTAAGTAGAGTAGCAAACCATGTCCTTGATTGCTAGGGGAACAGGCTCATTTAAAGATGCTGTCCTCTTCCCATCATCCCCTCTGGCCACATGGTTTGACTTTTATGCTGTTCTCGTATGCCTCTTTATAAAACCATAATCTTTAAACACACAAAATAACTGTGAAAAGATCATTCTTAGGACCAACAATGACTGCTTCTCTTGTATAACAGCCTAGAGTTTTGAGCTGAGAATATTTAAGGTAATGGCTACTTACTAAGCATTTGTGCCAGGAACCTGACATAGATCATCTCATTTACTATGTTCCACTGGAGGGGAAACTGAGGCTCATAGAGACTATATAGTATAACTTGTCTCATACAGAGTAAGGACTGACCTCTTGGCATACTGGATCTAAAGCATTACACTCCGTTTGTATCATCTTCTTGACAGTGGCCAGACTCAGCTCCTAAGCTCTTTGGTTTCAGGGACTGTAACCTGTCACAATCAATCACTGCCGAGGAGTTAGCCTTTTTTTTTTTTTTGTCCAGAAATAGCTTTGTAGGTCATTACTGAGTACTAGCAGGAAGCTTACCTGCACTCATGATCCTCAGAAAATCAGACCCAGGATGGGAATTTACCAAATATAGAGCATCACTTGAGTTCTATGTTCAGGGCTTGAGAATGATGCTAGCAGATTCAGGATTTACCTAGGTCGTACAATCATTTTGTGGAAAATCTCAGACAAGCACCGGTGTTATGCTCAGGATGAAGGATGAGAATTTGGCCTGCCAGTCATGAAACACATGATTTTGATAGAATGATAAAACTCTCAAGAGTCCTGCTGATACAGGCAGGATTCAAAGAAAGACAAGTAAAAGCTATATACATGCAGTGGACAAAAAGAACCAGTATGTGAAAATCCAGATCTGGGGTGGGCTGAAAAGACTCAGTAAATGACTTCCCAGACTGTTTGTCCCGCTGCACATACAGTTGGAAGCCAAATGCAAGCCACCAAGGTTGAAGTGAAGCATTGAACAATTATAGCACAAATATTTGTGGGCAGCTGTGGGAGTGCAAGCCACCTGCTCCAAGTTTACAGCTTTGTTAAACTTGGTAAACATTAAAAATGCAATGGCAACGCCCCTGATCTGCACAGTATCCCATGCCCATTCTAAGGGGCCTTGCTCGGGGAACAGGGGTGATCTTGCCCTTGACCACGCCTTGCTCATTGTGGCTCAGCATTGCCTTTGGTTGGTACCTCAGTGTTGCCAAACAGTCTCCAAGAGAGACCGAGGGAAGTGGTTTGAAGGGTCACAGGGATCTGGAATACAATTCCCCTCCTATTGTCCAGATAGATAAAACAGATCCAGCAATGATGTGTCAAAGCTATATAGTTAAGAGCAAAAGTGACTCCATCTCTGAAGTTTGGGCCATTCCACGAATACTTCTTCTAACGTCCCACAGGTTTGTAGATAATGACAAAAGAGGAGCCGAAACATGGAAACATTCTAGAATGTTACAGCTGAAAGAAACATAGATTTCAACTATAAGGCTTTTGATGGTCACATAACAAAGGGCTATTGGCTTTTAGTGAGCAGGTAGGAGCCATGGATACTAAATTGCATGACATAATGAAGAACAGATTTGCTCAAATATCAAGAGTACCCTTGTTGAGAAATATTTTGTCTACTGTTTGACTTTGCAGTTGAATGTAAACATGGGGGTAGACAGGGACCAGAGTAGAGATTTTCCCCAAAGGATCTGAAATTCCCCTAATCCAGACTACGTACCCCCCTCCACCTCCTCCAGCCCCCCTCCACCTCCTCTAGCCCCCCTCCACCTCCTCCAGCCCCAGTAAATAAGTGGCAACCATGTTGCCCTCACTAAAGGGTGACTGCAGCTTCCTCTTCACTCAGCTTTTGCCACATGGTCCTAAGCTATTTCTAGCTTGACACTTACTTGGACTTTAGGCCTTCCTGCCCGTAGGGCTGCAGCAGATACTGGTGCACGAGCTTGTCCCTGAGAGTCCCAGCCAGTTTAATTTTCTTTCTTGATCTATGTAGGTTGATGATGAAAAGTGTAATAGAGCCACGGACATAGTTGTGGCTGTGGGGGGCGGGGGTGGGGGGTGAGACAAAGAAGTCAGTTAGATGTTCCCAAATAACTTCCAGGCTGTACAGAACAGGATCACCCCAGAAAACTGCTTTATTTTATGGGTAGTCACAACAAACTTTTAAAATGAGAATGCCTGATTACTGCTGTTTCCTAAAAAGAATGTGCCCATCCTTCTTCATTCCATTGTGTTTGTTTAAATTTACTGAAATTATTTTAGAAACATATATGTATATGAACAGTATGAAAGTAAAATATGATGACTGCAAGAAAGGAAAAAAAAATCCCAGAAAACATAAAGAAGCAAATAAGTAAAAGAAAATGCTTGTAGTTACATAATCTTGAAATTGTACACTTTGATCAACATTCAGTGTTTTTACTTCTTAGTTTGAGAATTAGGATCAAATTTTCTATGTAGTCTTTTTCAGCTAATGTATATATTACACATGGTCTTGTATTATTATAGTTTTCTTTACTTATACAGAAACATTGAATTTCCAATAGCAGAAATGCAATGTAATTTACTCAGCCGGTCTACCACTTTTGTGGATTCCTTTTGTTTTCAATTTTCACCATTATAAATTGTGACACAAAGCCTTACTTTTACATAAACTTTTTTGGTATGACTATTTCTGGTGGTAAAAGACCTAGGTTGGAATCACTATGTCAAGGCAGGTGTACACTGAACGACTCCTCACGAGTTCTCCATTTACTGTGCTGTCCCTCTTGGGAGAAGAGTCTATCCTGTGCTCTTGTATTCCAAAGTAATTACATGTCTGCATTGTTCAGTATGATGTGAGTGGACATGTTAAGACCTTTGGGTAGATGCTGTAGGAACTGTTCATGTGATTACATGTGTTGTTCCCCATGCTGAAAGAATAATAACAGTATCTTGTTTGCTTTTTTATTTTTTTGGACACAGCTCTTGTTAGGTATCCCAGGGTATCATTGAACTGTGAACATCACACCTTAGCCTCCCAAGTGCTGGGATTACATACACACTCCAGCATCCCTAGCTTGATTGCAAAGGCTATTGATCTGATGCTAAAATAAAGGACACAGGCAGAGCTACCACCGAGCCATAGTGGACAGGAAGTGTGAACAAAAAATATAATTTCTTTCTGGAAGCCATTTAGATTTTGTTGTTCTTAAAAAGACTGCTTTTGGTTCTAGGACTCATTCTCAGATAATAACCATTGATAGCAAATGCCTTTCTCATCATGGTATCTCAATGGTTTTGGGTGGTGCTTTATTCTTTTTAAAACATGGCACAACAGCACTTATTCTGTTAAATGCCCATATCTCAATAATACTGATGTTATTTAGACAGTAAAGATTCGCTTCTGCCAGCTCTATATTAAGAGTATTCATTTCATCATGCCCTTAAGAATGCTGGATATGGATCTTTTAAAACATCTTTGCCAGCCTGAGAGAAAAAAAATGGGATTGTGATGTTATATTTTATATTCTTGTCATATTGAAGCACAGTATTCTTTTATTTGCCCAGTTGCCTCTTCCATCTTTCTTTTGTAAGATGCCTAAAACTAGTCACCATTTTAGATCCTTTTAGATCAGAGCAGGTTGCATAGAACCATGGGAAAACATATGTTGACATACAACGAGAGCTTTTCTTTCCATGTGTATCAGCAAAGCTATAATGATTTTCCTCTCAGTAGGAAAAAAAAAAGACCTTGTTTCTAAGGAGTCTCTTGGGGCCCCATCTGGATGGGTTAATGAGAGGAAACAGAAAAAATGACCCTGCTCAGCCTTCAAAAGAGGAGCTCAGAGAAACTGTAAGACAGCTTTGCCCAGAGGAAAGCATTGCTTGCAGACTCAGAACCCCCTGATCTCTGGGTCACTAGCCTTTGCTCCTAAAGAGGTGGATTGAGAGTTCACCAGTCAAGGGCAGGTCAGTAGGATAACTTGGGAGCTTTCAAGTACACATTTCAGGGTTCTATTCACTTAGGCTCAAGGCCTGGGAATATGTATTCAAAGCTTGCCAAGCTATTTGGCTGATGAGTTGGGTTTGGGAACTACTAACTTAGAGCAAACACTAAGGTTAGGGAGGGACTTCCAGAGCATCCTCCAGGCTGTGTACTCAGATGTTCCCTTACATTTGTAAAAAGGTGCACTTTTGTGTTCAAAACTTTTTGGAGGTCTGTAGTCATGTTCTGATCGATCATTAAATGACTCCCTATGAAGTCCTTCTTCCTCCTTGCCATTCTAATCCCCTGCAGCATGAAAATTAACTCCTGCAGTCAAATGATTCAGAAGAGAATGTCAATTGATTTGAGCAGACTTGGGTGACTGGAGCTCCGAAGAAGGATGCTGGCAGCTTGTGTGGGCAGTGACCACCACTGAAGAGTATCGGCTCGTTTCTATAGGTGGGGTTTCAGTTTAGCTTAGCTATGTACAAAGTGGATGAAGACATCATTAACTACAGATATTTTGGGCTTCAGAGCGTGAGCAAAATAGGCATGGGGTAGGTATTGATTTAGACGGATCACAGTAAACCCTTCTGCAAGCTACTATAAACAATAGTTTTAAAGGCCAGCCATGGAGGAGGAGAAAAGTACGTGCTTGCATTTATGAGTTTCTCCTTGGCAGGCTGGGGCAGAATGTGCCCCTGGAGACTGCAGGAAGAAGGATGGGATGAGAGGAACTGGTGGCTTGGAGGGAGACCTGAAATCGCAGCATTCCTGTAGGGAAAGCTGTCTTTCCAAGCTGCTTGGCAATGGTTTGATTTCTGTGTACATAGTTCTTCTGGAAGAGATAAACCAGCCCGGCCCAGGGACCTGATTGAACAGGTTCTCATAGAACTCACAACCCTTCTTAGGTAGGAACTGGTAATGAAGACTGACCTAACCATACATCACCCTGCTTATTCAATAGACAAGGGCATGAAGCAGAGGCCTTTAGACTACAAAGATATATTCTTGGGCAAGGACTCGGATATCAACGTAGAGGACCATGTTGAGAATTCAGGCTCCTGAGGAATGCATATTCTCTGTCCACAAGAAACCAATCCTGAGGGAGTATAAAATCTGTTAGAAAATGGTGTCTGGAGGCTTGGTCAGCTTGCCATTTTTAACCCCTGATGTCAAGTTTTGTAGTCAGGCAATTTTAAAGTTCAATGTCAAGTTCTTAGTGGATGCCCCTTTATGGAAAGAAGCTTTTCAGTAGAACGTCTATCCTGCTCTGTGCCTTACTTGCAGTGAGACATTTTTCACCAGCAGCCAACCCATGTATCTGGAGTTCATCTTTTCTGGTTGTTCTTTTCCTGCCTGACATCTTCTCTTTGTTGCCATGGGAGGAGGAGGAAGTGAGTCAGAGGAGGGATGTTGGAATGGGAAGATCCTGGATATAAGAGGTGGGAGATGTCAGATGGGAGGTGTGTCTGGAGTTCCAGATAAAAAACAGTCATGTTCTAGAAACATCTCCAGTGAAGCACAGCATCTGGGAAAAGGAAGGGAGGATGATGTGCTTCAGTCATTGATCATTCCCAGCGAAAGTTATTGTGCTTGGAAATTCAGTTGGTCCATTCAAAGGTTTTGGGTTTGGTAAAAGTCAGGCCCTGTTTTGCCAAACATTTTTTCCCCTTAATTTCAAAGCCCCTGTGTATTTTAAGGGAAATTTAATCCACATGTTTCTGATTCATTTACACTTAACTCATCAAAATATTGTTTTGTAAGAGTCATTTGATGTCCAAGAAGCCTCAGGAACCTTTTTTATGAGCCTTAAAAAAAAACTTCTTCTGAAAAACAGGAAGTCATGTTTTGCCAATAATGAACGAATTTGAACCCCAAAAGGCTCAATTTTGCTTCAACATCCACTAGGTTCCAGTTGGTTCTGAGTGTGGCTGAGGATCTCAGCTCCACCCCAGAAACATACATAGTCTCAGCAGAATGGACATAAAACAATTTGGCTGTCAACACCTGGATTGTGGGAAGTTCTGCCAGCATGCTATAACTGGTTAACTCCAGGAGAGGACAGGGGCAGTGGCCAGTGTTGGTGTGAGTACCCAACTGCTGCTAAATCAGTTTTAGGAGATCAGGCTCTGCTTGGTCAGAAATATCCATAATGCATGAGAGCCATGCAGGCGACTGAGTAGGTGACAGATGATTATCAGGAGATATAAAAGGGACTCCTATGCTTGGTGGGACTCAGGACTCAGTGATCTCTAGGAGCCCTCTTCGAATGAAAAGCTATGCAACACAAATGCATAGAGATGACACCGCACAGTTTTCAGAGTTTAAGATTATGTACGTGTAAGCATTTTCACCTAGCTCTTTTTTGATGGAGGATATTTATTCACTCATCAAGGGTGATTAGTAAGGAGCTAATATGTCCATTGTGAGATGATTCTGTACGTTTTGTCTTTTCTAGGTGCGCCAGTCAGCAGTGCTGCTCCTAACTGATGAGAATGGAAACACAGACGGGATCCATGGCTTCTCAGAGACGGAAGCAGAGGCTTCTCTTTCCTCTATGCTTTGCTATCCAAACACCTAACACTTTTTTGCAAAGAGACCTGCAACCTCAGCTGGCCCAATGTATCCATTCTTTGGCTTTGGAGGAATGAAAAAGATCTTTAACTTGGTTTTTTATCATTATTGGACTTGGTTTGTGAAAGTCTTCTTTCTTCTGATGAAGAGAAGGAGAGGTTGTTTTGATAGAAGTCAGTGGAACTGGAACCCCATCCTTTCAAGAAGCTCTGACAGACTTCCCATAGGAAGTTGGGGATAGCTGATGAGAGGGGTTCAGATCCAGATTATTTTTACTAATTTGTTGGAGGCCTCGTGATAGTGAATGGTAGAATTCTGAACCACGTGATCATGCTCCCTCCTCTGGCTGACATGATACCCAGGGCAAGAACTGTAACATTTAGCCATCAGGAACACCTGGTTCCCAAATTCTGCCTTCTCCCATTCATTCACTTATACATGAAACACTTACAAGAGCTTCGTGGCTGTCACTGGATAAGACACAAAGAATATAAATAGGGTTATTGGCCCCTAGTTCATGGTACCCTTAGGATATAAGTGAGATCTTCTCATGAGAATATCTAAGAACACTAGTGTGAGTCCTGGGATGGGCCTCCATGGGGAGCCTTCAGTGAGGACATATAAATCCTTCTCAGCCCACATAGGTATACTGTCTTATTTCTGGATACAGACTACTATTACAAAAGACTGCTGTGTTTTCCAATAGGGACAGAAGGTGCCAAGAGCAATTTTTCTCTCTTGAGGCTGGGGGTCTACCTTTTGGGTGGTTGCCTTAGGGCCTGTCATAGACAAGGAGTACAATGTTGCCTTGTGTGAGGATCAGATAATTCCAGGCAAGGCCATAAAGCAGTCACTCACTGTCTATGGGACTGAGCTTCCTGCGAGAAAAAGGGATGTTGAAAGCTTCTGGCCTGTGCCCAAGACAGCCTCCCCTCCCTACAATAGGCACTTGTATCTACAGGCAAGACAATTGGCCCCTGGCGCCCACCTCTGCTCAGAGTGAGTCTTTGAAAGCATTTTATCATGAGGAGCAAACAGGCTTGTCTTCTGTGTCATGACGGACAGAGAAGAAGCATATGGTGTAACCTGACCATGGCATCTCTTTGTGCTTCTTTCCCTTGATCAGGCCCGATAGGCCCCGGATGGAGGTCTGACAGGAGACAGGAGGCAGTCATCCCCCATCCCCCCAGGTTTTCTCTCTAGTAAGAGAAAGAATTCTCCTTTCCAGGGTAACCTCCTCTGCCTTAAACAGGAAGTGATGTAAGACATAGTTGACCAGATAGTCTTTGCTTTAGATATAGTTAAAACTTTCCCTTATGGTCTTCATGTTTAAAACAAACAAAACCAACCAACCAATCAACCAAACAAACCCTCCAAATTTTGTTGATAATGAACTTAGCTGTTTTCAAGAGAACTTGGATGATACCCAGTGCTTTTGGTCAAAAAAAGAGAAGACTCAGCGCATAGCACCCACCACTGGGTTATTAAGCTTGCAGAGCCCCTTTCTCTCAAAAGGAAGTCTATATTTCCCAGCCCTTTAATGTTTAAGCAACTGAGATTTCTGAAATATGGGAAATGTCCTGGAAGATAGCATGCTTCCCATTGGATACTTGTTTAATTCCAGAGACCCAGTAGGTACTAGTCTAGGTCAGGTGCTCAGGTGCTCTTACAGCGCAGACAGGGCCACTTATTTCCTTACTCTCTGTGGTGGGTCAGAGGATAAGACCTGGCTTTTTGTCTTGGTTCAGGTTTAGGCACATACAAAATCTTCGTGGGCATTGTATCAACTGGCACAGGTAGAGTGCCCAATAAAATTTGTTGCATGAGTAATAGAGTGAACTGATACATGCATTTTGTAAACCCTGTGGAAGAAGAGAGGTTTACTTGACAGAAAAGCTATCAGACATCCTTTGCAACCTGCAGAGAATGGGGACCATAGAGGCAGCTTTTAATTAAGATTCGTAAACAGAGGTGAACTTTGGCTGCGGGTCCAGCATCCTCAGAGGGCTGGAGCCCATCAGGTGGCTGCCTCTCTCCCTGTTGTTTTGGGAAGACTTACTTGTGGTGGTTTGTGCAGTGAGCATAGATCCTTAGTTTGTCTCGAATGACTCTTCCTGGTCGAGGCTTCCGCTGGAGCCCAGCTACGTGCACGGCCAGGACTTTGGGACCAATCAGACGCTTGTAAAGGAGAGAAAGCCAGTAGTCCTGTGGAGAACAGAGTGGAGGGTCAGGGAGAGACTCACTTTCCTGTGTGCAGAGTAAACATGACAGGACACAGGAGGACAGTGTGGTTAGCTCACGAGGAGCTGCCTCAGGCTCCTAACAGACACAGCACTTCCTAGTACAGCTTTTTCACTTTTACAAAGTGGGCAAGAGTTAAGTAGACTCAAGTAGCATCTGAATAAATGAACCAAGGTTTTCACAAATAAAATAAGCGGCTGGGGTGGGGGGCTTGTATCTCCAGCTTTACTTCCTGTGGCTGCAATCTCATGCTGGTTTGTGGTTTCTGTGAAACCGTAGAATGGGAAACTTCTAATCCTTAGGATTGCCACCAATATGAGAACATAAAATATCATTCTCCAAATATTTTGAGAGGACTATTACAAAGGAGGTGGAGATGAATTTTCCCAAGTAGAAGCCCAGGCTGAGGTTTCCACTTCAGAGCCAGAAAAACAAAGAGAATAGTTTGCACACAGTTCTAATTCTTGATCATTTTCAATATTCTACAATAAAAAGAATGTTCCCAAACTGAAAAGAATTAATAAATAAATACCCATTCTGTAGCTAACATATGTGTCTGAGAATACAAAAATGTGCCTACCACCATCTTCATTTGGGTTGTATTTGCTGTTACCATAAATTTCATTTGTATTTGATACAACACAAAACTGACATTTGTACAATTTAAACTCTTAACATTGATTATTGCTTTCTGAACTTAGTGTCTGTAACTCACCCATGTAAAGCCCCATTGTAAATTCTGGTATTCAGGGCATATGATTTAGTGTTAAAGACTTCAGTGTGTCTTCACTGTGTTCATCCTTCCAGGCTTAAGTCTCGTGTGTGTGTGTGTGTGTGTGTGTGTGTGTGTGTGTGTGTGTGTGTGTGTGTTTACACTGTGTGATTATCTATAACATCAGTGGCCAAAAAATGTCTGGTGAATTTTATAAATTAGAACACATTTTTCATAGAACTTTTGTGAACAGCATAGTTCCACATCTGCCCTGACTGCAGGTGTTAAACCCTGCCCAACTGCTTAATTTTATTTTTAAGTGGCCTTAGGATGGCTATTAATTAAAGTCTCCCAGTACTTAAAATGCAAATATTTGACAACTTTTAATTAAATGGGATAGAAAAAGTCATTGCTATAATTTGCTCTTACTTGATTATAATTTTTACACATTTTATTAATGGTCTATGATGTTCCAACAAGATTGTTTCCTATCTGATTCATAACATGTTTAAAGATAATAAAAGTTTAATAAACTATAAGTTGGCTACTAATAGCTTGGCATGATATAATTTCTCTTCTGGTTGGAGATGTTTTATTTTATAGATGGGAAAATGGGCTCAGCAGACCTGAATTGACTCACCTTGGGAGTCCTTGCCCTCCCTGGGGAATAAATGGGGGGATGAGGTGGGGGAGATTGAGGGATTGAGAGGAGGGGAGGGAAGGGGCAGAGTGGTGGACATGGCAAAAAATTTTAAAATAAAAAATAATTTTTTAAAAAGAGAAAATGGGCTCAGAAAGCTCAAAGGTACATGTGAGGTAACAAAACTGGTCAGTGGAAGCCCACGAAAGAAAACGGGTATATGTTCCTCCAACAGTGGTGGGGTACTTTATCACTCTGAGACATAGGAAGTCACATTGTACACATTGTATAAAGGTACAAGGAAGCTTAAAAGCAAACATTCTGTGGACATAGACTCTGGAAGTGCAGAGAGTGATTATCACTTGATTTATGATTCTTCCATTCTCATTGAGAATAAAAGAAAGGCAGGAACACAACACAATTCCAACCCAATTTGTTCCTTTTAAAAACTACTTCATTCCAATGTCTTATCACAAACACTAGGCTTTTTATTTAAGAAATCTGAAAAAGCTAAATAAGTTTGCTCTGAATTTTGCATTTAGGCATGGCTATGGTCTTTGTGTCATGGCAATTTCCAACCAAAGTTAGGCATATCTGTAGCAAAGCAATTAACATTTTGGAACAGTATTAAGTTTAATCTAAAAAATTGTATAAAGACAAAAAACATACTTCAGAAAGATCAGCCTAAGTACTCGTCATCAGTATTAAATGATAAATTAATTTAAGCTTAAACTCACACCAAGACTTACTAACATGAAGCAGTCTTATGCTGCGGGGTAGCTAAATGCCACACCATTGCTAAGACTTTGAAGACACTGGCTGAGGCTCTGAAAAGTTTGTAATGGACAGATAAAAGATGATGAGGCTTTTTTCTAAAGACTATACTCCTTTCTTCAGCTTTTCAGCAAAATCCACATAAAAACTTGTATCTCAGCCAGTTAGAGATGCATAGCATAGCCCAGCAGTTAAACATAACCACAGTGTTACATATCCACCACCAATATTTGTCTCTGCCACTCCTTCCATGCCATAAAACTGAAACCTGGACCTATAGAATCCCTTTCTCTCAATCTCTGTTGTGTTTTCTGTGCATCTTATATGAACCATACAATATTTTTTCTCTGGATGACTGGCTTATCTCATTTAGCATAATACCCACAAGGCATGTCCATGCTGCACATAGTGCATTCTAAGGTTTAATAATATTCCATCCTATGTACATATTGCCTTTCATTTAATTTGTGAACTCACACTTGGTCTGTCTTGAAAAATGTCCCGGGGCAATGAGAATAACGTGTCAGCTACTGTTGGGTAGAGTTCTATTTGACCTACTTGATTTGTTGTGGTTTTGGGTCATCTGTTTCCTTGCTGGTCTTGTCTTTGGATGCCCTTTCCCATCACTGATATTTTCTGCTGTAACTGTAGATGTGTTCAGCTCTGACAGTTTCCCCCATAATTTCATGGTGTGTTATCAAGTGTGTGGATGTTTATAAAAGTTAAATATTGAAGTATTGAAATTTTATTTCCATTGTACCTTGTAAGCTTTTTATATTGCAAGGTCAATTTTATCTGATATTAGTATAGCCACCCCTACTATGCTTGATTATACTTGAATAGATCTATCCTTTTACAGCCTTTCAATTTGTTTGTACCTTTGTATCTAAAGCAATTCTGTTATGGACAGCCTACAATTGGACTTTTGTAATTGGAATTGTTTATTTTGTAAAATCCTTTTTGTCAGCTTATGTTTTTGTAACTGCAGAGTTTAATGTACTTATATACAAAGCAATTATTGGTAGGAATGAAATACTCCATCATTTTGCTGTTTGTTTTCTCTACATCTCATAGCTTTTTGCCTCTAATTTCTTGCTTTACTATTTTCTTGTGTTTGGATGCTTTTCTTTCATAGCAAAAGAAATTTAAATTCTTTTTTCTATTGTCTTTTATAACACCATGGGGATTACATTTAACATCCTAATGAAACATCAATTTGTACTTATATTAGTTTACCTTTAACAGCAGATATGAATTCTGTTCTTTTACTTATCAGACTTCATTTCAGTAGCAAATGTCACAAAATTACATTTTTATATACCATATGTCTAAGATATACCAATTAGTTCTTTTAAGAGTACACTGGTCTCTTAAATTATGTAGTAACAAAATATGGGTTACCAATCCAAATTGCAATAATGCATGTCTTAATCAGTATTTAAAATATATTAGTCTCTTAAATCATATAAAAACAAAAAGCAGAGTTACAAAATGTTGCTGCAATAATACCCATTTTTTAAAAATCTTTTCTTAGCATGAATTCGTTCCTATGACTTCTAGCTCTTGTCTGGTCATGCTTTCAATCCATGCTGTATGGCTCCTTTGAGCATGTCTTATGGGGTAGACTTGTGAAAAATATTTCCCTCAGATCTTCATTTACCTAGAATATAATTTTCTCTCACTTTCAGAAGGAAGTCTTGATGACTATGGGTTCTTCCTTGAGTGGATTCTCTTTTCTTTTTGTGCTCTGAATATATCACCAAAGTTCTGATGAGCAGTGTGCTGCTAACTGTGCTGAGGAATTTCTACCATACAATGTCTTGTTTCTCTCTTTTGCTTTTCTAGCTTTCAAAAGTTTGATTAGGATATAGGTTCATTTTGGGAGGGGAGTTAATATATATTCCTGAAGTTTTATACATCTTTCATCAAATTTGGTAGTGTACAGCCATTAATTTATTGAATATTTTCTTAGCTCCCTTTCCCTCTTCTTTTGGAGCTCCCATGAGTAGTATTTGGTTTCTATTGATCTCCAATCTGATTTTCTTTATGTTCCTCACCATCACTTATTTCCAACACCAGATCTTCAGACTCACTGATTCATTTGTTTGTTCAACTCTGCCTTTGAACCTCCTGCCTAATGTACTGTGTCAATACTGTGCTTTTTAGCTCCAGCGTTCCTTCCTGCTCTCCTTTTAGGCTTCTCCTTATTGACACTTGTATTTTGTTCACTCATGTAGTTTTTGACTTTCTCAAGATCGTGCCCTGGGAGCTTTAAGACAGAGTCTTTAGGAGAACTGCCACCAGGTTGTCTACAGGGACAGTTTCTATCCATTTGCTTTTTAAACACATCATACTTCACTGTTTCTTTTATGCCTTGTAATTTTTCTTTTTGTCTCAAATATGACATTTGAATCTAACAATATGGCAACTTCTAGAAATCACATTTTCTCCTTCTCAATATACTTTGCTGGTATTTGTTGTTTAAGTTGTTTTAGGCAGTGTCTGTGCCAAGGACTGTAAATGTAAACTTGTGGTTTGGTCAGCCCCCCACCCCCGCCCCACTTATGTCTTTCCTTGGTCATGTGTTGTATCTAGTTACCTTTAACTGTTTATATCTTTACTATCTGGCTCCCAAAAATGGAAAAAGGAAAAGAAGAAGGATGCCAATCAAAAGGTCCTGGCCTTTAAATTGCCAGCAGTAATCTCAGCTATGACAATGGGACAATAGCAGGTGCTGGGCTCTTTGTACCCGTGATGGGGAGTAACCAGCCCAGCAGGGCAGAGGTCACTGATACTGTGATGACAGACAGGGCCTTTCTAGTTCATCCTAGCCCTTGTAAGCTGATTTGTAAGCAGCTCCAGTACATGTGCACAGCTGCCTACTGTAGGGCTGGGGGCTGAGGGGTGAGAGATCTTAGTCACTACTGAACTAAGAGCTAGAATTTAACAAAATTAACTGAGCTTTAGCAAGCAAGACTTCTACTTGAATCCGTAAGTGTTTAGGGTGCCAAGGTCATCACATGGGTCAGATTCTGTGGGTACACTTGCTACCTAAGCAGGGAAGCATATTCTTGTTGTTGTCCATGATGTCATCTTCCCAGATTCCTTTGTAGTCTATGTTTGTAGTAGTAAAAGAACTTTCTGATGTGTTCAATCTGTGGTTCATAGGTCACACGTATCCCAGGATAGGTATGAATATAGTCCAATCGAAAGTATAGGTTTACACAACATGAGACTGTTTTGTGTGAACGCTATAGATGGCAAAGTTGTGTTGCAATGTCAAAAGCCTGGACATGCGTATTAGTTTAATTGTATAGGGTACCAACATTCTTGTCAAATCTGTTGTTCTTAAAATTTTTATGACTTGTTTAAAAACAGAGAGTTTTAAGAACTTTATTGAAAATACAGCAATAATTTTCTTTATTGAAAATCATTTGGTATATAGCACCAACTTTATTTTAAATATATAATAGTTATTGTAGAATCATACAGTGAATAACTTACTCCTTAGTTCATCTCCATCATATAATAAGTTCATATATATGTCAGAGTCAATATTAGCTTACGGAAGTGGTATCATGCTGTATATAATTTTCTTTTTCCACTTAATTTTTTGTCTTAAGGTTGTTAGATGCACTAACAGTATATTGATCACTAACATTGCATATTAGTTCATTGTGTGAACACTGATGATTTTGCTTATGGGTAATAAGTTGTGTCCAGAATTTGCCTCTTTATGCAATGTGGTTCTACCTAACACACATGTAAAGGAACTTACAAGGGCATTTCTCCAATTGTGATGGGCATAACAGTCTTCAGAGAACAGACACAGATTTTCCTTACTCCCAATACATTAGTGTCATCAGAGGTAAGCTCCCCAATTGTGGCACTCTAGTTATTCTGATAACCACTGAAGTGTGAGGAGTTCTGGAGTGTGTATTTGATAGTGAGATCACTGTGCCATACACAGGACTATCGATGTTCACTTCTACAAGGCCATGACTTCTTTTTAGCATGGCGTGGCATCCATTGCTGCGTCTCATATTTATTTCAGCAGTAGCTGAATACCTACTAGTGCCAGGAATTTTCAGACTCCTTAAAAAGAAACTTTTGTTAGTCTACTGGCACAAAAGTGATATTTAAAAATGTCTCTCACTAATTTATAAAGATATTATATAGGTTCATTTAAAACTTTTATTTTTCTTTCAGGATTAAAGAGTGTTTAGTCAAACTAGAATTTGTCCAAGGTATGATACTGGCTAAGCATCTATTTCCACATTTTTTAATAAGAAGAACCAATTATAGCAGCATAATTCTTTCACTAGGCTCATCATTCTTTTTGCCTAGTTTCTGTTGAGATAGGGTTTTATTATGTGGCCAAATCTTAGTTTAGACTCATGATCTTCTTGCTCTACTCTTTCAAGCACTGTGACTACGGCATCTGACACCAAGCCTGGCTTTAGTCTATCCATTCATCAGTTATTGTTAATGCTCCCTGTGTCCCATAGTAAAGCTGTATATATCCCCATGCCTGTTTCTCTGGGCTCCCTATTCTACTCCATTTTCTGTCCTGCACTCCTACTATATTGCTTTAATGACCACTGATCTATAGTCTAGCTTGGAACCTGGTAGAGTGAGTTCTATTTCATTCCTCAATGGACTAGTTTATAGTGGGACTTTGCTCAGACAGAGATATTTTAGGATTAGGTTATCCAATACCTAAACAAAATCTATTGAGACTGGAATTACAATAAATTTATAACTCTAAAGAGAAGAGTTTACATTTCATAATGTTAAAAATTTTTAATTCATAAATATGACAAGCTAACAAGTGCTTGGGGTTTCTCTCTCGCCTCGTATTTCTCTCTGCTCTGAAATTGAAGAAGTTGTTCACAATTACGTTTTTTTTATTTGGGTGGATTATTTCTATCTTTTATAATAAAAAACTTATTATTTGGAAAAATCATGGAAAAATTTTAAGCTCAGAGCATGAAATCAGAAAATATTTTTCACAGTGTGCTAGTAATGATTTGGTAGTAAGCATAGCAATAAAGAGAACTCAGTGTTAAGCCTCAAACTTGTTCTGTTGGCAGATTCATTGATTTTCCATTTGTAGAGAAGGCACTTTCAAAGTGCCTCTAGATTCCTTGCTCCCTGTCTATCCAGTTGATGCTCTATTTGTGAAGGATCTCTTCACATTCACTTCTAAAAGAGTGCATCATGTGAAAAGTCTTAGTTTTTTCTCCCAGACCAATTCAAGGAGAGTGTGTGACCCAGGCAATAGCTATGGATTTCTCACACATATTTGCTTTTTCCTTTTAAAAGTATCTGTTAATCACAAGCTTACAGTTTAAATGTATGTATACATGCATAATAAAAAGGTATTACTACATATGTCCATATGCAATAGGCTGAGGACCATAGAGTGGTTCTTTTGGGTAGGATGGGAAGAACCAGGGGAACAGGATAGTGGAATAACTTAGGCTTATAGGAACTACTGCTGCTTTAGTTTTGGTTGGATGGTGAACTCATCATTACTGTTTGAATTGTTTTCTTCTAAAAGTAGCATGTAGGCATAATCTTTGTATGTGATAAATAATATATAAAACACAACAAATAAAGTCTGAATGGCTTGTTATTAGTGACTTCTTTAGACAGATGATATCACAGACTGGCCTGGCGGCTGCCATCTCTCAACTATTTTGCTGCCGTGGGATGAGCTACAGTGATTATCTCTTAGTCTATCATCTCCTCTCCCAGGAAAATGGGGGACTGTGACTGGCATGTCAGCCAGGGGTTGAACCATTTCCACACTGTCTTTGCAGTCTAATTTTCCCTATCTAGCCTACCTATTAAAAAATGAAACATCCAGTCTCTCTCCCACCCCCTCCTCTCCACTTCTCTGCTCTTATCTTTTCCCTGTGAAAACCACTTTCCCACAGAAGCAAGTGTGTTTTTTCTCTTCCTCTTTTCTTCCTCAATTACCTTTCTCCTCTCTCTTTTTAAAATATGAGTATATTCTACTTATACATCACAATAAATGTATAAAAATGTAGTTGAGGGAATGACATGAAAAGTAGAATATATCTATATATCAGTATCTCAAAGACAGTAAACAGCAATGCATACATTTATCACAATAATAGCTATAAATACATTGGATGTAGAATACTGCAGAATTTTTCAGACAGTAAGAGTCATTAATGGGAAAAGAAAATTCTATGACCTTTTATGTCAACAGTGAGAAATTTCCAATGGAAGGAATGCATTACAGCTTCCAAGGGACAAAGGAAGACACAGACATTCTTTAAATGTATCAGGCATGAGACGTTGAAGAGAAATAGTGTCCATTTATTAGTTGGAGAGGAAAACTAATAGCCGGTGACAATAAAGTGACAGAGGCTTTAAATCTTTCCCTTTCATTCAGTATTTGTCAAAAAGTCAATTGTGGTCTGAAAGGTAGACCAGGAAGTGTATGGGATGAGTTGAATCAAAGCAAATAGGAAAAGAGAAATGACAGAGGACTGTAGAATTACTAGATTAACTTCTGAGCTGCATGGTCCTTGAGATCTGAAACTATCAAACGAGTTCCTACAGCCCAGTGCCTCAGGAGGTGCTGAAATTCAGCTGTGGAATGCCCTCTGTGCTTAAAGCTCTGGCTTTAAGATAAGGATCTATTAAGAAAGCAATCTAATGAGTCTAGCAATTAATGGCCATAGTCCTGATAGAAATGCAAGAATAGACCAGAAGCCAATGAGATCCTGTAGCAAAGGGTCTGATCTAGCCCACGGCAGTAGTGGAATCACCCACAGAGTGGCAGTTACCGGGTTTAAGGAAGTGAAGTGGGGAAAACAGAAGGTGCTTTGAGTGTGAGGAGCATCTTTAGGAATAGGAAGGGATTCAGTGTGTTTAGAGCCTGAATGCAGACCAGTCCAGCCTCAACTGGTCTTGCAGACCGAGGAAAGAGTGGACCAAAAAGAGAATGTCAGAGCCAGTTCACAAGATTCTAAGGGTTTTAGAAATCACCTTGAATAAATGGGGAGTTATTATGGGGTGAAGCAGAGATAGTGACATTATTTAGGTTATATTATCAAGTTGGCTTTCATAGCTGTGACAAAAAATTACTATAAAGTTAATTTACAAAAACAGTGATCATGGTATGATTAAGAACATTATATTAGAGACAAGAGATATTTAGGACATTAACAATGATCACTGTTCTTGTAAATTAACTGCCCAACCTAGAAATCCTCTCATTAGTTTTAAGTAAATCTTTTTTTTTTTTTTTTTTTTTTTTGCCACACAGAGAGTTTATTTTAGGGAGTTCAGATATCCGGAGAAGGGAAGGGGAGAGAGGGATGAGAGAGACAGAAAGAGACAGAGAGAGACGGGGGTGGGGGGGAGGAAAGACCAAAGTGGGAGGAAGAGAAAAGAAGAAGGGACTTTTAAGTAAATCTTAACTTGATAGTTCATTCACTTAAAGATCACTTACTGAATTCCAGTGTCTAGGCCCCTGAAATCCACAGAGAAATGCTTCCAGGAGCTTTTACCCAACACTCCTCTACCTTCCCTACATACACATGCACACAGGTGTGTCAGGCATTTTTTTTTAGGGCAATATGGCCATAATGATGTACATCAAGAATATGAAGCTAAAGATACCTTTCTAGAATAAAGATAGGAACAAGCAATGTTTATTAAATATTTTCATACACTGGGTACTATGACAGATGCTTCTAGACATATATTTTCTCATTTAGTGCCTCTGAGGACGAGTTTAGAAGCAATAAATAAAGAACTTGAGTGATATTTAGATATTTCAAGCAAATTATTTCTCTGCTTTTATTTCTCTAAGCAAGCATCACTGAATCTCTCATATAGAAGGATTTCTAGGTTGATGAGAATGAAACAATATCTTCCCAGGGTCAGGGACTGGGGTGTTCTAAGAGTTGATGACAGGCTTTGCCCCAGGTACCTCGGTTTGCTTGGTCTCACTACTTTTTTCTTCTGGCAAATACACATGGACAGACATGGTCCCCCCCCACTTCATGGAGACTCTTAATTAACTTTGAATGGACACAGATGCTATTCTTCATTTAGACATTTGTGCTTGGAAAGCCAAGAAGAAATGGAATACTACTATTGGTCCATCACTAACTGTAGCTTGATGCTGGAGCTAACATGCTGTAGGAAAGAGCCCTATTATTATAATTTCTCCAGAGAGGGAGATGTAAACCAGATCCAGAAAATTCCATGTGATAGAAGTATGCTTTCAATATTCTTTCTTTTCTAGAAGAAAAGAAATAGTTTCTTACAGTGTCACCACTCAGCTATTGACCGGGTTCCAGAAGGAAGCTTGGTTGCTTTAGTGTAAACTCAACACTTTTACCTTGTATTTTGTTTTTAAAGTTTGGGTTTTATAAGACAGGTGATAATGTCTGGTCTGAATCCAAAAAGCCAAATATTGAATTGACAATATTTGTCAGTTACAATTTAATTGTAAAATTGTCCCAAATACTTGTGTTTGGTAAGCCAGTTAAGGCAAAAATGTCTCTGAATTATTGTTTCAAGAAGCTGGATTGGCAGATAGGACAATAGTCTAAAATGCTAATAAAACATTTTCCAGCTGTTTACAAGAACAATTATCAAACTCCTGAGCTGATATCTACATTTGACCCAATCTACATCTCACAATTAATTCCAAAAAATGCTAATAGATATGTGCAAAGATTTATCTATCAGATGGTCACAGCTACCATTGCTGGTGTGTGTAATATCAATTCTGCCTCTGCCTGGTTACAGCTTTTAGTTCTCCCTTGAGATAAGTGATAATATTGAACCAGTTGAACATCTTTCTTCGTGGAATCTGAAAACTGAATGGTGTGACCAAACCATTATATGTCAGAGAAGGTTTATTCTATGCAGCAATACTATTCACTGGCACTGTCATCCTGACTCCATGGGTGCTTTAGCTGGTTTTCTTTACTTACCATTTCATCTCCACAGTGATTTGAGTACATCCTTCTGCTCTTGAGTTCAGTTCCCAGAATCCACATAGTAGTTCACAAATACTTCAGATGCCAACGGATCTGATGCCTCTGTCCACCTCCCCCAATTTAAAATACTATAAATATTAAAAAGATTTCCCATCCTTCCCTCATTAGGATCAAGGAATCTTAATTGGCCGAAGAGTCAACAGGAGTAAAACCTGCAAACAACTGTCAGTAAGTAAACACTAATAGATAAATCATGACAGATTCAGCAGTGGAGACTTGGTGATTCCTAAAATACTTTAGAAGAATATTAAAGGATTTCAAATCGTGTTCATTGGAGTTTGTAGAAAGAGGCCAGAATGGATCATATGAGAGGGACTGTCTCTGTGACCACACTTGCAGACTACACATCTAAATGAGCATGGCAGTCCTCTCCTGTAATAGGATTGGAGAGAACTTTTTTAAATAATACGTCTGACCTGGGATTAGTATCCAGATTTACAAAGAACTTAACAAACAAAGAGTCAAGGAAACAAATAATTCAATTAAAAGACAGGCTAGGGGTCTGAACAAATAGTTTTCAATAGAAGAAGTAAAAATGGCTAAAAATAAAACCTCCAAAAAAAGCATAATTAAGAAAAATGCAGATTAAAACAACTTTGTGATTTCATTCCTCTGAGCTAGGATGGCTAAAATCAACAAAACAACTGATAAAAAAAAATGCTGTTGAGGATGTGGGCAAAAAGGAATTCTCATTCACTGTTGGTAGGAGTGTGAACTGGTACAGCTACTTGATAATCAGTATGGAAAATCCTCAGAAAGCTGAAAATATATTCACCATATAGTTCAGCTATACTACTCCTTGCTCTGGACATACTTGCTTGGCCTTGTTCGTTGTCATTCTAGTTACAATAGCTGGGAAATGAAAACCACCTACATATCCTACAATAAGTGAATACATAATGAATGTGGTATATGTACACTAGGGAGTACTATTCAGATGTAAAGAAAATAAAATCATAAATTTCTCAGAAAAGATCATGCTGAGTGAGGTAACTCAGACCCAGAAAGACAAATGTCTATGTTCTCTCTTATCTTAGCTCCACATCTTCATCTGTGAATATAAAGCATAGAGTAACAGCAGAAACTACAAAAAGACCATGGTGGCAGCGTAGAGACCTGAGAGGGGAATGGCAGGACAGATGTGATATGAAGGGGGAAATGGGAAATGGGGAGGGGGCTTTAACTGGAGAAGGTCAATAAAGGCAGGGACAAATAACACCAAGGTTGTCTGCTAAAGCCTCAGGGCCTCTATTATTTTGTATTTACCTAAAATCATACAATCTGCACAAACATGTGCGTGCATGCCCACGCTTGTGCATATGTGTGTGTGTGTGTAAACTTGACAAAAACCCCTGGTATTTGAAGGCATGAGAAGCTTCCATTTGAGTTGTTGGTCAGTGTATTCCAAAAGATTCCCTAGACAATACAGACTACTGCTATTTCCCTTGGCTGCCACTAAGAGATCAAAGGTAAATCCTATTGCTGCAGGCGCCACACATACAGGACAAAGGACACGGACAATTCAAGTTGGATCAGTTGATTCCCTGAAAGCCTCCTTCCTGTGGTCTGCACACAGAGAGAAACAAGCAACAGATTTCTCCAGTTGTGACACGTATAAACCCCTTTGACTAGTATGTAAGACATCCCCGAAAGTGCAATAGCGGTACTCAGCAATAGCGGTACTCAGCAATAGCGGTACTCATATCTAATTGGACGAGGCAAGCTCAATAGGAGGGAAGTCATGCTTGGCACTAGAGACTTAGCCAACTACCGGGGGCACCGAGGTCATGGATCTTAGAAGAGAACCTGCTGCCTCCACTTTACTAGGCCAGCATGATCCCCAAATTTATTCTAAATATTGTCCTTATATCTACAGATAATTGAAGTTCTCATTCCTCACCAAAGAAGATTCTCTTTACAGCAAATGGAGACCATTACAGGAAACAACTGGGCATAACACAGAGATCCATGGACCAGGAGAGTCCAGCCCTATAGATAAATTGTCAATACATCTCCTGTACCTAAGGCTCAGGGAACACCATGGAAAAGGGGCAGAAAGACTGTAAGAGCCAGAGGACCGGAAGTCTACTAGGAGACTGTTTTCTAGAAAAGAATGATAGGGAAGCCTCTCTCAATGTCTAGATTGAGGTTAGGATTTCTTTTGGATTTCATCCAGTGGAAGGCTATAGTTCTCTCAATGGAGTGGGCCAATGTGTCACAGGCCAAACTGCCTGAACACCTTTTTGGGGAGGAGGAGAGAATGCGTGGAGTCAAGCCATATAAGCACCAGGAGTAAGGTGAGAAGCAAAAGGTGTCTCATTTATTACGGATATTGAGCAAACGGAAATACCCACTCCTGGCACCCCTTTGGCTGTTGGCCATTTCCTTGGCTGTGTTGGCTTTTTCTCATTGGTCCATCAATCTGAAGTTTATGGGTCATCCATCACCCAGTAAAGCATCAAACTCCAGGCTGGCTTAAGGGAAGTTATTGGGCATACCTTTGTGCACCACTAAGGTCAGCTGGCTCCTTTTCTTTCCAGTGAACATTTCTTGAGTACTCAAGATATACTCAATCTTTGCATGAATTCTTTCAGTGAGTTCTGGAAATAATCACTACAATTTGATCTTTTTAATAGACAAGACAGGGGCTGGAGAGATAGCTCAGAAGTTAAGGGCACCAACTGTTCTTCCACAGGTCCTGAGTTCAGTTCCCAGTAACCACATTGTGATTCGCAACCATCTATCTTGAGATCTGGTGCCCTCTACTGGCACACAGGCATAGTGGAGGCAGAATGTTGTATACATAATAAATAAACATCTTAAAAAATAATAGACAAGACAACAAGAACTAGAGATATAAAGTAGTTTAAGTGATAAAGTTATAGACCTTGCTGGAAACTCAGTGCTTAGACATACAGTAGGTCTTAAATGTTGAATGAATGAATGAATAAAATTATGTAGGTAAATTTCCTTATTAAAGATCCCCAAATTATAAATAAAAATTGTTTTTAGGATTAAAAGTGACAGTCTGATCAATGAAGTAAGCACTCAGCCCAAGGGGAAACTTCTTATCTCACTAATTAGTGACTTCACGCTGAGACGTTCCTCACTTTCAGAGAGTGCTGCTTCCAGCTACAAATTGGCCCCATCCATTTCCCTCCTCTGAAGGCTTCTGAGAAAACCAGTGAAATTGAAGAATAGACTTTCCTGGCTGAATTAGATACTCACGAAAACAAAAGGTGAAAGTTTCCTCCTTCCCTGGACTGCCTCCAAGGACATACCTCTTCTTTGCTGCTTTTGATTTATCCTGCTGAAGAGCCAGATCCCCAGGTGCGAAGGTCATGGTCTAAACCTTCACTTTGTGATGAGGGATCCAAAGCACAAAGAGCCATTTGGGACAAATCTGAAGGTTAGTTATCTAGTGAAGAGAAAAAGAGTAGGTGCCAAAAATCTCAGCTCAGAGAGCAGAATTCAGCAGGACGAAGGGTGAGTACTAAGGAATCTCTCCTTGTGCTAGGACTGCCAAATTTCAAAGTTTCCTTGATTTCCTGAGATATTCCTGGTTCTAAACATAGTTACAGAGAATGCAGGGAGCAAACCCACCCTGGTGGAACACGATTATAAGCAGCGGCACATGAGACCGAGGCAGGTGGATCTCAAATTTGAGTCCAAATATCTTCAGCCACATAATGACGGAACCTATCTCAAAGCCCAGCCCAACCTGACTTAACCCAAGGCAGAGGCAGCATCTCACAACAGGAGCGATCTTTCCTCTACGATCACAGGAAGCTGTGCTAAGATACACCATTTTGGTCATTATCAATACTGACAACTTGGGCCAGGAGATGCTTACTGTGCAAGGCTGTACTGTGCATTGGCCTGTACCAACTAGATATTAGCATATCTCTTCCCCAGCTGTAATACCTAGAATATTTCAGAAAGTGCCAAATGTCTCCACTGGAGCAGAATCACACCCTCACCTCCTTACTTGGAAAGTCATAGAGCTACCGAGTGATGAATGAGTAACACTGTGGGTCCCCTTTCCTACAATGTCCCATGAATGTGTATTGTCTTATGCCTGCGTGCAGACCTGTTTTAGCTTGGGGTAGCGGAGGGGAGAAAATGTCTCCTAACGCTCATGTTTGAAGAGGATATGGAAAGATGTCTAACGCTCCCTTCCATCCACCTAAGCCAATTAAAGCTTTCGAGTGTAGGATGCTTGGATTACAGTCCTCACCGGAGGGCTGCTTGCTAGAACAGTCTGGATTTCTGGCTGTTGTGTTTTCTCTCCGTATGGCAGAAACTCTTGGGCTCTGGAGTCAGAATTCTACACTTAAATCCCAGTTCTCCTACACGAGTTCATTATAAGCTACACAGTTGCACTAAGCTTCCATTCCAAAGCCTTAAAAACTTTCCTCCCTAGCCTGTGGTAGGCAGTTGGTGAGGCCCAGGGAATGGCAGGAGGAGTCCTTTCCTGCTTATGTTTGCTTCCTTCAGAGTCTGACCACTGTGATGGAGACATGAGGGTCACTCCCCTCCAGAGTCCAGTGCCTCAGAATACCCACTCAGCTCTCTTCAGGAAGAAAGGCAGGAAAGCTATGATAGCACACAAATTCTATTTAGTATTATGATAAAAATTGGGAGCCAGATATTGAGGAAAGGCTGGAATATCAGAGAGACAGGGAACAAATCACAACCAATTCTCCTCATCAAACTCCTCAGGCTGAACAGGGTAGCTCCTAGCTTCATGGGTCCTCAGACTGACTGATCACTAGATAAAATGCTCTGCCCTCTGCCTTCTTCTGCTTTATATTTCTTTCCCTCACCCAGCCATTTTATCTCCTGGTTCAACTTTCCTAGAGGTAGGATTAGAGGTGTGAGCTGCCACTGCCTGGCTGTTAGGCCTTGAACTCAGTGATGGGATTAAAGTTGTGAGTCACCACTCCCTGACCTTTATGGCTTGTCCTCTGATATCCCAGAGGATTTTTACTAAATATTCAATATATCACGACACAATGTTAAGACAGCCAGGGGACTCTTGAATGAGACTCACACCTTTGCCCAGTGTTGGTCAGAAGTAAAGGGGAAGGCAGTAGTGAACTACTGGGCTTGAGGGTCACATCTTCTGTCAGGGAGAGTTGTTCTCAGTGGCTGCTGAGGCTGTTTCTCTGAGAAGCTGTCCTCTAAGTACACATTCAAAGCTCTTCTGTGGGTGACAGTAACTTAGGCTTGCATTCCAGGTCAGCTCCAACACTTCCCCTTTTAGGCACTTTCCCTTGGAGCCTCAGAATCCTGTCTGTAAATAAGATATTACACAAGCTCACCTGGTGAGGCTGGCTGAAGATTAACAGGGCAGTATATGTAAAGGGAGCAGCCCAGTGCCTGGTAAATGGGGTACACTTAAAATATTCAGTGATGTTGCCATTAATAGTGATTTCCTGTACATGCCTGTGACCATGTATATCATATTTTATTTATCATATATATTTTATACACTATATATATTTGTATTTAAAAGTTTTTTTTAACATATAAACCACTGTTCCCCCTCCCTCACCTCTTCCTAGTCATCCTCCAGTTTCTCTCCATTGTATCTCCCATCCATTCCTCAGAGAGGGTAAGGACTCCCAGGGTGAGTCGATACAGTCTAGCATATCCATTTGAGGCAGGACCAAGTATCCCCTCCAATATCAAGGCTGAACAAGTTAGCACTGTATTGAGAATGAGCTCCAAAGGGCCAATGTATGCACTAGGAATAAATTCTGGTTCCACTGCCAGAGGCCCCCCAGACTGCCCATGCATTCCACTGTCCACACACACATTCAGAGGACCTACATCAGTCCCATGCCAGCTCCCCGACTGTCAATCTACAGTCAGTGAGCTCTCAAAATGATTCCTGAAATTTGTAGGCAAATGGATGGAACTAGGAAAAAAAATCCTGAGTGAGGTAGCACAGACTCAGAAAGACAAACATGGTGTGTCCTCACTCATAAGTGCATATTAGATATAAGGCAAAGGATAACTAGGCTACAATCCACAACCTCTGAGCAGCTAGGTAACCAGCAGGACCCTAAGAGAGATGCCCATGGAGCCCCTGGGAAGAGGAAATAGATGAGATCTCCGGAGTAAAGGGGGACCACGGGGGGCATATAAGGGAGGTGGGGAGAGAACATGTATATCATATTTTAGTATCTTATTGAAAGAACCAGTACTGGAGCCAATAGAGTTTAAGGTAGGGAGGAGAATTTCAACAGCTAGGCAGTGAGGACAGACCCTGCAGAGGATGACATATCCATGGGGATACACAAGGAGAGGGTAGAGAGAGTAGTGGAAAGATAAAGATTCAGAAGGAACAATGGAACTTTTAAACCAAAAGTGAGAACCAATTACATGTGTGCTCCTCGGCCTTAGAGTCAGGACAGGGTCTACACATGACTCGATAATATATCAGCTGAACCCTGGCTAGATGCTGTTGTTGTTGTTGTCATGGCAACATCACCATCACACTTGTCATGCACAGGACCGACAGTAATGACTGACACTCTCATACTCTGAAGAGCTCCGGAGTTGGTCGGTCCAGCTTCGGTAAGGTTCCCAAGCAGAGCTTTGAGCCCGAGATTCTATTCTTGCTTCCTTAATTGGTTCATTCTTCAGGTGTCAGTTGGCTCCGCCCCTTTTGGCTGAGTGGCTCTTTTTTCTCTCCTGCAGGCCTCTGCCCACATTTTTCTGCTCTAAAAGTACTTAGTTAAGGTAGAAAAATTAATGTTAAGGTGCTTAGAGAACAGGTTTTCTAACCACTGTGTCTGGGCAAGCTACAGAGGCTGAACTGGCTCTGGAAGCATTGGCTAGAGAGAAGGCAGCTGACTCCTGTCCAGGCTGGGGATGAAGAGCAGAAAGGAGACTGGGGAGTCAGTGCAGACCTGCCCATGGCTCTACCAGGCCAACAGCAGGGCTAACTGGTCCCAGAGGAAGTGTCTTCTTGACAGCCAAGCTCAGGGATGCAGAACACACAGTGAAGATGGTCTCCATCCACCCAGACAGCTCCAGGAAAAGCCAGGGAACACTGTGCTGTTATTCACAGACTCGTTTGCAGCTGTTTCAATGAAAGACTTAAGCCATCTCTGAGAAGTGGTAACATCTATAGGAGCCAGACTGGAAACCAAGCTACAGTCCACATCTTTATTGTGCAGACATTCATTGACAAATACATGAAAAAATGCCAGCCAGGCAAAGATGTTTTCCTGCTTTGGAGACTTAAAAGCATCTAACTCAATGTGGCATGCATGGCTGAACCTGAAGTGGTTTCAGTGTGTAAGGGGTGAGAAAGCAGGACCCAGACCCTAACTTCAGTCCATCCTGCAGAAGCAACATGCCACAGCTCGGCCACAGAGGTTAGGCTCTGGCCTTTTGGACTTTTGAGCATCAGAGAAAGGCTTTCTGCTTTTGGGACACTTCTAAGTTAAGGATATTTCCTGAAGGAAAGAGGTGATGTATTGCACAAAGCCTAATTGATCTTATAGTAAAAACTCAGAGCCAGATACTGGGGAAAAGCTGAAAGATCAGAGAGACAGAGGAACAAGCCACAATCACTTCTCACCCAGCCGACTCCTCAGGTTGAAAGGGGAAGATCCTGCCTCCAAGAGTCCTCAGACTGAACGCCTCTAAGTCCTCAGTCAAAAAAACAAAACAAAAAACAGGGGCAAACTCTGTCTCCTCCCCTCCTGTATACCTCCTTATCTTCTTCTGCCATATCATGTCCTGGTTCAAACTTCCTAATGCTGGGATTAAAGGTGTGTGTGTGTGTGTGTGTGTGTGTGTGTGTGTCTGTGTGCTTCCCAAGTACTGAGAACAGAGGCATGGGATCCCAAGTGCTGGGATTAAAGGTGTGTGCCACCACTGCCTCACCTCTAGGACTAACTCTGGCTGGCTCTGCCCTCTGATCTTGAGGCAAGCTTTGTTTCTTAGATTACAAACAATAATCACCATAGTACAGGATTTAGGTAACTAGTCCCTCCATCTCACGCCTCAGTCCTCAGCAGGGTAGTTCACAAGCTACAGACTCCAGTGCTTTCTACCTAGGGATTTCAAAACTGGATTGGCAGGAAATGGTCCAAAATTATATCCCATTTGCTATCTCTGTGTTTACAGGGTTCACACCTATGGGCTGTGAAGGAGGGCCAGTGAGTAAGTACTTGCTATGTAAGCCTGGGGACCCCAGTTCAGATCACTGGGACCCATAGGACAATGTCAAGCTTGGTGGTGCACACTTGTAGGCCAGTGCTGGGGATGGAGGCAGGCACATTCCAGGGGCCTGCTGGCCCAGCCGATCTAGCCAGAATGGCAATCCTCAGCTCAGTGAGAGCGATTCTCAAAAACTAAGGTGGAAAAGTGATAGAGGAAGGCATCTCATTTTTTACCTATGGCCTTCACATGTGCCCACACAGGTGAACACACACGCGCGCGCGCGCGCGCGCACACACACACACACACACATACACACAGAACTGTATAATGGTTTTTAAGAATATTTTCATTTACATCAAGCTTTATGTGATTAAAATAATAGTTTTTCAATTTTCAGAATACGCCAAAGCCAGGGCTTGAATGTAGACATACAAACAGTAAAAAGAGGATCAATGTAGGGATAGACAACACCTTTGTCTCTTAAGTCCTGTGATGGAGGCTGTTTTCTTTGCTCTTTATGAAGAAGGGGATATATGAGGTAGATGAGGTAGTTGCAGGGTGAGAGAATCAGGCTTTGGGAATGAAGCCTGTCTGCAGTAGGAAATCCTGAGAGGAGACCAAGGCAGTGGAGAAAAAGGTAGAAGGCTTGGCTTTTATCCCAGCCTTATTTAGAGGCTGCCAAATGGGGACTACTCCTGTGAACACCCAGTGAAGAGGAGGCTCCATCATTAGCAAACTTAACCTAGATTGTTTCCAACAGGAAATGTACTAGAAAAAAATTTCATCAAACCAGTCACCTCTAGCCCATGATTTTTCTGGGCTGTGGCTCAACTTTTCCTATTCTGACCCAGGGCCGAAAAGCTACACTCATGGATGGGCACAGCACGTGACCACTGAAGACCTTTTAAATTCCCAGCCTTCACTTTGTCATTATTGTTCAGGAAGAGATTGTAAGTTAGTGATGGGGACATTTGGAGCAGACCTTTGCCAAAATAAATTCTTATCCTCGGTAAATGAGGAGCCAAGGTGTTATCCCATTAACTACCTTAAGCATTTTCCTATACCACCACCTGAATATTAAAAATCCATCATTAAACACTAAAGAGAATCATTATAGTTTTACAGAGTTTGCATAAAGAAATATCAGTTGATACAGAAGTTGAAAGAAACATCAAACTTGTCATGGGAACCTAGTATGAAATAGAATGCAAATTCTTTAAACTGTGTAAAAATTTCTAAGTTCAAAGGAAAGGCCAATTTAAAAATCTTCAGGCTGGAAAATAGCTTATTGAATCTGGAATAAAGACATTACTGTAAAGCCATTGCCTAGCTTGATAATGCTGACATTTCCGAAAGCACAGTGATTGCATAAGTCTCAGTCCCCTCCTAAAGGAAGGTGGAAGGGACATTTCATACTAGCCTCACTTCCTACACCATTCTCAAGTTTTAAGAGTCAGTGGTTGTTTTAAAAGTGTAAGTGGAAAGCCATGTTAGAGATTCCCTGTATGTTAGGGACTGACGTCCACACAGTGTAAGGTTACCCACAAGCTTCTCTGCCAAGTGTAAGGAGAAACTGCAGAGTCTCCTTACATCTCTTTTCTTTCTTCAGTCAAATATTTAAATAAAAAATTCAGATGATCTTGACAGAAATCAGACTAGAAACCTAATAGATTAGGCTCGGACAGGGCCAATGGCTTCTGTTCCTCTTGCTTTCTTTCTCCCAATTATCTTAAAAAATAATGTTTTTGTTGTTGTTGTTTTATACATATTCGTCCACTCCCCCAACTTCTCCCAGGTCCTAACCAACCTCCCCACCCCCAACCCCAAACCCCCTCACCTCTCATAGCACGGAGTCCAATTTCTGTTGGTTAACCACTCCTGGGCTTGAGACCTGCCCTGGAATATGGTTAATATCAGGTGTCACTGAAGACAACCGGCGTTCCCTCTGCCAACAGCAACCAAATGCCAAGAGTAGGGTTGTGACCCCATGCCCACTTCCCTTCTCCATGCTGAGACTTTGTCTGGCTTCAGTGTGGGCAGGTCTGGTGAGTGCTGTCACAATCTCTGGGAGTTCACATGGTCATGTTTCCTGGCAGATACTATTGTTTCCTAGATGCTATCAAGCCCTATGGCCTTCTTCAGTCCCAGGAATGTCTTCATGGCATGTTACCCACACAAGAGCACTGGGCCCTATGTTCAAGTGTTCACAGGAGTGCTGTACTTAGTGTACACTGTTCTGGTGGCACTGTGAAATCTCAATGACTTTATGATGGAACTGTTCTGCAAGTGACATACAATGGAACAGTAGATGTGCCTCAAAGCAGAGGAGATGCGCATGGTATGTCTGTTTCAATGCTTTCTATTTGGCACTCTGTGGTTCAGAGTACTGGTGCACAAGTGTGTACAATGCACCTTGGACAGTGTTGGTAATTCTGTAAAGCTTGTATATTAGCATATCATAAAGATGAATGGTAAATTAATGCTAGTTAAAGTTCTAATTTTTCTTGAGCAATATTCCCTTCTTGTTACATATTTCACAGACATCATCTACCATCAAAAGGAATAATAATAGAAGAAAGACCTATGCACTACCTACTGAGAAGGCAGGATTCAGAGAAATAGGAGGTGGGTTATTTTACAACGAAAGGAAAGTTTTTATTATTACTACTGTTACTGTTATTGTTGTTGCTATTTTGAGAGAGGATCTAGCTACATATCCCAAGCTAACCTGGGAATTGGGATCCTCCTACCTCAATCTCCCAAGTAGGGATTACAGGCTCACATCACCATGCCTTACCGGAAAGGCTTTAGAGAGAATCTGGTAGTTGATAGTTAGCAGAAATAGGAGGATTTTCTCTGGTCAAGATTGAGTCAGATAGGTGAACAGTTTCTCTCATAGTACGATAACACTTGTATTATTAGATATATCAGAACAATTAAATAATTTATTTCTGGTAATTTCATAAGCCAGTATGTTTAGATCTCATCCACTTCCTGCTTCCCCATCCAGCTCCTCGGAGACCCTCATCACCGCTGACGTCATTAACCCCTGTCTTTTCCTCTCCCGCCTTCTCATTCTCCTTTTCATAGCCCACTGGGTCCGGTTATGCTGCCTATAAGTGAATGGGTGCAGGGCACATTTCAGTGGGGCACAGGTAACTGACCATGGCACATCATTAAAGAAAACTGGCTCTCCCTTCCTCAGTGGCCATGAACTCTCAAAAATCCCTCAGCTAGGTGTGGGACATGGAGCATTGACTCACTTGATCTCATACAGGTCTGGTGCTAGCAAACCCAACTGCTGTGAGCTCATGACCACAATGGCCTTCACATACCCAGATGACATTATTTTGTAGTGGTATTCCCCAAACATTAGCTCTTACATTTTTTTTTTCTGCTCATTCTTCAGTGTGCTGAGTCTTCATGGGAATGGGATGAGTCCCATTTAGGGCTAAACGTTTCCAGTCATGCATTCTCTGCACTTTTAACAGTTGTGAGCCTCTGCAGTAACCATCATCCACTGCACAAAGCAGTTCTCAGATGAGAATGAGGGCTGCGTAGGTTTGGTGACTCATGAGAGCCTGGTGGTTAGTTGGGTGGTCTATCTCAGAATAGTTTTGATGAGAGTTTTATTCTGATGACAAAACCAACTCTTATATTAAACTAAGGGGAAAGCAATGCAAGCCCACGGGCGGCTGTTGTGACCTTGAGCGAAGTGTGTGGTCTCTGAATTCAGGTACAGGAAGTGACAAGGGACAGTAGGATGAGCCAGGGTCATGTGATTTGAAGGCAGATACTAGTAGGGAAGGAGACTCCAGTATTTTTCTTTCAGAAATCTAGCAGCATGAGGATGGGAATGTCTGTCAGCTTTTAGCATCAACCACGAATAGTGTCTGAGAGTAAAGCTTTGCTGGAATGCCCCAGCGACAGTGCCGAGGCTCTCAGTTCAGCTTCTACAAGCTACCTAAGAACAGACTGTCTAAGGTGCATGTTCCAATAGTACACAAATAGCTATTCTATAGGACAGGAATATGACACTTTCCAGAAATCTGCAGCCAAGAAACCTGCGGTTCCCAAAGGTAGACTTTTTATTTCTAGTTTTCTACGATGTTTTTATGGTTATAAATAGGGCAGAGTAATTAGAGCTGTGTATGGACCTGCCAGGTGAATGAGTGGAAGACTGGACCACACAGTGAGAATATTTTTTTTTCCTTCCCATTGTAAGTTGGTATTGGCATAATTATAAGGAAAACTCTAACTTTGGTGTGGCTGTAAAATGAAAATGTGTAGAAGCCATTTAGACAAGTGCTATTTCTCCCACAGCATTATGGTTATCATACTATTAGATGTATCAGCACAACTTTGATGTAGCTTTTGTTTGGATCACAACACCAACTCGTACATTAAGGTTCTATAATGTATGGTTTAGCACTGGTCCTAAAGAACACGGTTCATTCCCAGTTGTTTGGTTCAGATTTCAGCATCTGAGCTCATACAGCACAGCCATCTGCTCACAACTTTCAAAATAAATAGAGAGCAGCACAGTGTTTCTAAGGACCCGGGGCTAAGAGACAGGCATGGTCATCATTAAGTTTACAGATGACACTAGCAGGAAGAAGCATGGGATGAGAATTCCAAATGGGAATAAATGCAGGGTAGAGGCCTGGAAAGAACATTGTAATCATAAAATAAATGATGGGGAAGGACTGGCTTTGTGTGTTCATGACTAGATTAGGATCAGGACCCACTGGGGTTGGGGAGAATGAAGCTGGTATAAATTTCTGAGACACAATATTCTGGATCCAAGAGGGCTAATAAAAATTTAAATCTCTTGCAAAGATTTTAAACCAGTCCATCCTTGCCTGTGGAACACCCCAGCCCTGGGGAACTCAAACCCACTGGAATTTGTATGATGTTCATGTGATTCAGGATAACTTTATTCTGGAGGTCACATAAAAGGGAGCAGAATGCAAAGAAGACTCTTTCATCCACTCATACTACTGAGCCTTCTCAGCCAGTTCGCCCAGGTCCTCCATTTCCATCTTCTGCTGCCTCCAATGTCTTTCTCCAGGTTGAGCCAGTTTTGCCTCCCTTAAGGCTGCTGCCTTCATCCTTAACCATTTACACTCTGCTGTCCATGGGGTGTTTGGAGTCATCTGACTCTGGATCTGATCCCAGGTCCCAGGTAAATCCTTCCCTGGCTGTTCACTGCTCCTTACTGTTTCCCTGTGCTCCATCTCATCTCTGCTCACTCTGTTGTCTCATGACATTTCACTTTGCTGTCTCTTCCATGATTTCTCCAGCTCTTCCTTCTAAGTACCCCCCCCCACACACACACATGAGTGACTTGCTTGGCTCCTCCCAGGGGGATCTTATTTTCACCCTTTAGGGGTCTGCACAGAGAACAGCATTATGGCTTTACCTGAAACAGCCACATCCTTGGAATCTCCCATCCTATGCATCTACCTAGTTCGTGTAAGATTACCTGTATGTCTACGTTTTCAGGGCTGAGCACCTGGTATTAGATATTCAATTGGTGTGCTCCTATTCTTCTGCCCTCAGTATTCCTTAGGCCTGTGAGCTTCCTCCTTCCACATTAGGGTGTCTATTGGTGAACACAACTCCTGCACCAAAGGCTTAGTGATCACTGCATAAGAGGGGCTGTAAAGGCCATGAGAGTCAGTAGCACAGGAAATTTGCTATGAGTTTATGTCTTCTAGAAATGGCGGAAGCTACCCCTATCAAGTCTTAGCAACATGGCTGCCTAAATGTGAACTAAACAAGAGCAGCCTCAGCAGAGATGCTAATGGCTACTTACTGTCTACTGGCTTCTGTCCCAGGCTGACTCTGAGTTCCTTGAGTGCAATAAGCCCTATCTGTTTCCTGCGGAGCAACATTTCGGAACACAGGACAGTGGTAGGTGACTCACACTCATTAAGTACTTGATAAGAAACTAATGCTGTAAACCAGGGTAGTGCCCAGTATATTTAAATACTGATCTTTGAATGCTATGCTTATTCCTAAGGAGGGTATCAGCCAGAGAGCTGATACATACACAACAAAGATAATTCTTTTCTTAAGCTCCTAAATTGCTTCTCTAAGACTCTTAGAGGAGGAACAGGTGGGAAGTGTGTGAGTGATGGTGTGACCTCTGAACCTTCTAATATAGAAGCAGTAGCTTTGAAACCATTTTTTTCCTTCTGTATCTATTCCATCTACATCTCCTGTGTTTTGGAGAATAGCTTTAAATTTCACATTAGGGTGACTTTGGCATCTGTGTTAGATCACCCATGATGACGAAAGAGACAAAAATCAGTGGGTTCTTATCCAGAAGGCCTCTGCAGGCTTCCTTAGCTCAGTCCCAGCCACTCACCATCTCCTGGGTTTCCTTCCTCCAGCCAGTTTTCAGTTCACTTCACTGGCTCAGATTCAAACAGTGAAGTTTTGAAAGCTGAGCTATATGATTCTAGATGCCTACATTCTCTGAGTCTACATCATTTTTTATCAAAAAAGCACTTGGTTAAAGTTTTGGGGGTGTTTCCGGAGTCAGAACTGGAATTTCAGAAAAACAGTGGAGGAGCTTTTAAAAGGATACACTTGGATCAACCTTCCTTCCCCCAGGCCACATGCAGAGCCCATCAGTGAAGCCAAGTCTGTGCAGATCAAACTGTGGGGACCAGTGGAGAATGCACACCCAATTAGTTATAATAACCTTTGACTGTTAAGTGAAAGGAAAGGAATACAGAAACATGGACACCCAGAATGAATCTCAGGATCAAACCACTCTAAGTTTCCTATCTGATGTATAAGCCGGAAGGGTAGATCTCCTGAGAGATGCGAAATACACTCATTAGAACACGAGGAGCCAAATGACCAGGCAGCCGTGGCCCCAAATGAGCTTTACAGTTACTGCAGATGAAAAGAGAAGACCATATATTTTTAAGAGGAAAAACCATATAAATCTGACAGCTCCACCCCACTCATAGGGAATCCCAGTCATCTCTGGCCAAACCACTCTATTTTTCTAACAGAGATGTTCTCAGTGGGAAGGCATCATGAAAAACTAGTGGTAATAACCACAAACCACGTGTGTTACACCCTGGGCTCATTCATGATGTTTTTATGTTCATTTGAACAAGGTAGACTGCAGTCAGTTTTCAAACACACACACACACACACACACACACACACACACACTAAACATACATGTAGCAACTGCTTTACACAAAATAAATTGTTAAAAATTTATGTGTCTCTCCTTAAGTTGTATTAAACTTTTCTGCTTTGAAACTTAAATTATTAGTTTTAATAATAGCATGATAGGTTACATTGTGATTTTTATTGTGTTGAAATAGACAGACAAAGATTAAGATAAAGTAGATGGTGATAGTTACCAACACAAAAGATGCACACACTCTGCTATGGTCAAAGGCTCACATGTTAGGGTATTGTCCTCAGTGCGGTAGTGGGCTGATGGGGTGAGTGGTGAGTAAACAGCCTTGTGTGGACTATAACTGTTTCTCAGGAGTGGTTCAGGTCTTCCATGATTGGATTAGTGCTCAAAAGATCAGGCTATTAAAAAGGGAGCTCACTCCATGTGTGAGGCAGCCTCTTTTGCATCTGGCTCATCTTTTCTACAGCTAAGAAACTCTCACTAGACCACTGGTACCATCCTGCTTAGAGATACCAGGTACCAGAACCATGAGCTCAAACCTCATTACTTTAAAATTTATTTTTATTTTACGGTTATGTGTGTTTTACTGGTATGTGTATTTGCACACCATGTGCCTGGTGCCTACAGAAGCCAGAAGGTGTCATATCCCCTGGAACCAGAACTGTAGAAAGTTGTGAGCCACCACATAGGTGATGGGAATTGAACTCTGGTCCACTGGAAGAGCAGCCAGTGTTCTTAACTGCTGAGCTATCTGTCTAGGCCCATAATCCTCCTTACTTCTATGTTATCTATGCCTAAGTATTTCATAGTAGCAATACAAAATGAATAACATAAACACCTTACTCAAGAAATATGACTTAAAAGATATTTTTACTGTTGCAAAATTACCCAAAGACATTATCTGTTTTCTTATTTCTGTTTCCAAGCAGCTAAGAGTAGCTGGGGAAAAGGCACACAGCTGAACAGACAGGTTTCATTTGAACATGATCTCAAACTTGGGCTGTCTTCACAATCCATCTGGTAATTCTGTAATGTTTCTATTCGTCTTTTGCCAGACTTGCTTTTCTTCCCTCAGAGATGACTGTTTACACACTGCTTTTTCTCCTCAGAATCTCTGTTAATTTCCTTTCTTCCCAGTCAGTGGCTGACTGCCCTGCTTTCCAGGCAGTGCCACCACCTATGGCTTGGGCTCTCCTGTTTCCCACCACTCGTTCTGTGCATGCTTGACTGTGTTCTTTCTTCCTCTGCAGCTTGGAAGTGCTGCTTGTCCTGAGCAAAGCCAGTGGTGCATCTGTCACCTCATGCTCTCTCTCATTGTATTATCACTCTTCTCCTTTTAACTGAGATTTAGATGTATTGATGTAGTTAGTAATTAGTAACTGGCAATTGATTAAAAGGTTAATATGTATTTAAAGGGGTTATTGGCAACTTACAATTCCAAGATTAAGCAGGAAGGCTGCGATGGTCCATTCAATGGAATGAAATGGGTCTTCCTTCCAAGTAAAGGAGAAGTAGAGAGAGTGAGTAGAACATGCATCTTGTTCCTTGATGGTCATAGGTGAATCCCAGACCTATGATGGCCAAGAGGCCACACCTCTTGATCAAGGTGATGCACTTGCTCCCCACTCCATATTGTCTCATCTGCATGTTTGGTAAAGATGTCTCTTTTGAGCTCTAGACGTGTGCATGCTCGATATTCCACATGAATGACTTATAAGCATCCCATACTTACCATGTTCTGAGTGAACCCCTGATTCATTTTTCCTCTACAGTGTTATTTTTCCTCCCAGTGTTGCTCTTGGCAACAAATGGCTTCACTGCTCAATAGCTATTTAGGCTTTTGTTCAATCCACATCTATTCCCATTTTGCATGTTAGTTTTTCCTTCCTAAATATATCTTGAAACTGACTGTGTCTGTAGCTGTTAGCCTCTCCCAAATCATCCATAATCACCTTGACTGACTACTGAAATAGTTTCCTGCCCACTTTCATATCTATTCTTGTTCTGTTCCCATCTAGTCCAGTGATCTTTGACATATATGATAACATTAGTCTTGTGATTAAGATGTTTTCAGTGGTTCCCTATGGCATTTCAGATAAGCCCCAAATTCCTTACCAGATCCTGTTTGGTTGGTCTCCGTCAGTATCTCCAAGGTCACTTTGTGCTGCTTTCTCTCATCTGTCACCTTCCAGCCACATTGGCTTCTAGTCAGTTCCCTGGAAATACCAGTGCTTTCCCATGTAGGGGTCTGCAGATGTTTTCCCACATGCCTGGAATGCCTCTGCAACCTCTGGCCCACTATTCCAAACCTCCTTCTCTGCTTCTGCTGTCCCAGATAAAGATTCTCTGTTACATTCTCACAAACACTATTCCTCCAAGCACTTAGCATGATGTATAGCACTCTATTCCTTTCCTCTTTCATTGTTTATTTCTGCTAATATATTGTTCGGTCCACAGGACAAGAACCACTATTCAGATGTATTTGTATACATAGCTCTTTCTACAATATATCACATGTAAAAAGAGATAAATAAATATTTATGAATACTTGAGCAAATGAATGGATTAATTAAAAATATTTATTATAGTATTATAACATAAATGACACAAACCACTAAAATACATATTATTTTGGCAATAAGGTTATATGTGAAAGGTTATATAAATCATGACATAGCCTTAGAATACTAAGAGGTGGATTTGTAGATCTATAGCAGGCTGCCTAAGATATATTAAGTAAGAAAAGCAAACTGGAGAAGATGACATTTAAAAGGTTTATGTTGTACATAAATAGTTGTGGAATGCTCTGCTATAGAGTGCTTAGATGATTGGAGTCATCCCTGATGCCTCTGGCATAGGTTTCCTGGATCCTCACCAACCACCAGGGACTTGTCTGATTAGAAAAACCTGCAGCACCAGTTGGTGCCCACTGGCTCCTTTTGGTTTCCGCCTTGTTACTGCATTTGTGTTTATAGACAAATATAATGGAGGAGTGTATGCATGTGGGAAAGAGGGTTGAATGAGGTAGGCGCCCTTTCTTTCTCAGAGGTTCTAAGCCCAGCCAGATTTATACTTGAGTATACTTGTGTGTTCCACACTTCCATGGAGGTCTTTAAATCTCCAGTGGTTCTCAGACTTTAGTGCACATAAAGCATCACCTGGAGGGCTTGTTAAAACTCAGATTTCTGGGCTCTGGCTCCATGGATTCTGATTCAATAAAGCTGGGGGGCCTGAGAACTTGCACTTCTACTTAGGTCTCAGAAGGCTGGTGGTCTGTGGCTGACCTTGAGAACTGTTGCTCCAATGCAGTATCCTCCCTCTCCTTCCTCTGCACACAAGGGATCCTGTGGCTGCAAGGTTCATGGGGCCATGAAGGAGCGCATCCACCCTTTTCTTATCCTTCAGTTTGCTGCCCCAGGCCCTTCACAGTCTCTGCATTTAGAGCAATAATGAGTTGCTGTTTGAAATGTTGCCCCTCTGCTTCAGACAGCCCTGTGCCTATAGTGTACACACAGCATTTCCTATCTAACCTTAGGAGACATGGGGCAGTATGTATCCCTGCATTCTCATCTACTCACAGGAGCCACGCCCTCCTCCCACGGTGGGATCCTGGGGAGTAAAGCAAGGAAGCATACAGTGAAGCCAGCTACTGAAGAAAAGGGCCCTCTCAACTGGGCCCTGATACTAGTTACTCATTCCAGCTTGGTACTACTGAGCGTATCCCAATTTCATTGTCTCTAAGTAGCAGCTGAATATAATAGTGCCAGCTATCAAGCTGTGGAAGTTGGGGACAATAAGTGTGAAAAACTTACTTCCTTGTCCCTGTCAGTTTATACCTGGTGGGTAAGATAAATATCCTAGCAACAAGGGCATCAAATTGACTCCTTCCTATTTGCTAGGGGTATTTGCCAACCTAAGTTTGTAGTTGTTGATAAGATTCATTTTACTCTGAGCTTGGTACTCAGATAACCTTAGTGTACATGGATGAGTAACTCTTGGTTAAAACTCAAAGATTATATTTCTAGAGAAAACGTTCAGTTTTCCTAATATAAGCTAAGTTAAATCTTACATATCATGCCTTTCTGAAAGTACATTTCAGCATCATTAGGTAGGTGGATTTTGTTGTCTTTTTAATAGTTCATGTCATATAGGAAATGGAGTTGTTTGTCTGGGTATCTAAGACAAAATGTACAGCAAGTCTGAGGAAAACTTTCACCATACAATCTGACACCCAACTGTGTGACTGATAACTGCTTAAACTGCTTAAATCTGTGTCTCAATTTTCATCATCCATAAAGGAAGATGGTGCTGGCTAGTTTTATGTCAGTCTGACACAGAATCATTTGGGAAGAGAGACTCAGTTGAGAAAATGCCCCCAGCAAATTGGCCTATAGGCAAGTCTAGTTGGCATTTTCTTGATTAAAGATTGATAATAGGAGGCCCAGGCAGGCCACTGTGGGTGGTGCTCGCTCCCCTGACAGGTGGTGCTGGGTTGTATAAGAAGTAGGCTGAGCAGGCCATGAGGAACAAGTTGGTAAACAGCTCTCCTCCAGGGCTTCTGCTTTGCTTCCAGTCGCCTCCAGCTCCCTATGTCCCGTTCCTGCCCTGACTTTCCTCAGTGGTAGAGTGTTACCTGAGTGCTGAAAGATAAAACACACTCTTTCCTTTCTGCATTGCTTTTGGTCATGGTGCTTCATCACAGCAACAGAAACTCACGTAAAGATTTGTAAGAATTATATTAATATGTGGAAACCCTCATAGCTACTGGGAGTTTTTTCTATTGACATTTAAACTAAGTAGATATATTTTTAGGTGACTTTGCCCCAGAGGACCTTTATTTTTATTTTTCTATGTCCCTAAAAATTATTTTTTTTCTGATTTCAGAAAAGTACTTTTACTTATTTATTTTTAGTGTGTGTGTGTGTGTGTGTATGTGTGAGTTTTCTCCTTCTATTATGCAGGTCCTAGGGTTGGACTCTGGGGTCAAGTTCAGTGCCTTCCTTGCTGAGTCGTCCATCTAGACCAGGAGGGCTCTATTAAGAGACAGTTCAAGGCAGACTCTTTCTCTCTAGTTTAGTTGACCATCACTCTAGATAGCTGGGTAAGAACACTCTTACATGTTGGGAGTCTCTAGCATTTCTTCAATAAGGCCCCAAATTATGGTACAAGGCTTCAAAACTGAGGAGAAGACACACTAAATCCAAGAGGTAATTTACAAAGAAAATGATCAGCACAGAGTCCTAAAGGGTCTCCAGTTCAACTTGTGTACTGAATGGTGAGCTCATACATGACATGGGCTCTAGTCAGTATGGGTCTAGAGTTTGCCTCTGCTTTGTGGTCTTGGGTGTGGACATCTGGCTGCTCTTTGGCACTTTAATTGACTGATAAGGATAGAAGAGTGTCTATCAAATGGCTTCTGAGAGGATTACATAATATATCCAGGGTACATCACTATTAGCATAATAAAATCTTGGAGCCTCTTTCATTTTCTATAAAACAAGAGTAAGAAAGATGATCTCAGGACACCCTAACCAAGGGCTCTCTAGCCTTTCTCCACTCCCTTGGCTCCACTGCCCCCTCTCCTCCCCGTCCCGCATCCCCACTCCCTGTCTGTTGGTATGTGTGCCATTATGATCTACTTTGGCTTCACAGATTCAGACAGATTTCTTTTTCCCTTTTCACAGCATTCTTTAAATTTAAATTTTCACTTTTAGACTTCATCCATGAATACTGTATTTCTATCATTCCCACCTACCTCTTTCCTGTTCAACTCCACCAGTTTCTCTCCTCCTAAATTCATGCTCTCTTCTGATTTAATCATTATAAAACCCACCAAGTTCATTCAGTGTTGCTCATGTGAACATGTGTTTAGTCTGGGTCTTTTCCCATTTCAGCAGCTGCTCTGGGCTCACTTACATGTATCCTGATGCCTGCTGAGATGAAGCACTAGGCTTGTCCGTTTCTGGAATCTCAGTAATCTTAGGTGTAAGTGTTTGTGCTTCTAAGGGATCTTCCAAACCCTGTGGGTCTTAATTAGCATCCTTTCCTAACTGCTGCCTGACACTGACTGCTGCAAAGCTGGACATGGTCAGGGTTAGCTTGGGCAGCATAGGTTTCACCTGATGGGCCAGACAGCAAACAGAGCAGCTGCAATGCCAAGAAGCCTTGGTATAGCTTGAGTCTCAAATAGTAAAATGTAGAGTTTTATATAAGATAGCTTTTGGGAGGTATTTATGGGAGTCACAATGGGACATTCTAAAGATATAATAATGCCTTAATACAAAATTTCCTGGCTTTCTTTTGAGTCACTGGAACACAGTGTTTATATTTCGTAATGTTAATCACATGCAATTCTTCTAAATCTGGGATCTAATGGATGCAAAAATTGGTCCAAATGTCAATTTTAAACATATGTTTCTTATATTGAATAGACCTGTATGATTCCAAACACCAGTTAACTCTTTGATGAAATTAGGGTCTGTTCTCCAGAGGTGGCTGTAATTGGTATTCAAGATGGGGAGGGGTCTTTAGATCACCCCAGGAGCGGGGTCAGCAGAAGAAGGCAGCTTTCTAAGCCAAGCATGAAGGCCTGGGATAGCTCAGTGCATACAGTGCACCCAAGAGGGGAGGCAGTTAGGAAGCCATCCCACAGACTGTGGTAGGATCTGGAAATGTGAAAACTGTACAGAACAATAAAGGCCAATGTGAGGACCCTTTCATGGGGGACTTTAAATGCAGATGGAGACCATCCTGGTTTTGTTGGTCATTAATAGTCATTTTGAATTTCAAAATGACCATTTTCATTTTTTTTTCTAATGATGTGAAACAGTCTCCCTTGTCCTCAGAGAGTCATTAACCAGACTTTGTTGGTGTCCAAGAACTGAACTTGCTGTTTGTCTGCAGAAAAGGGGCTGGACGATGACTTAACCTTTAGGACAAACACATTTACAGGTCTCAAAGCAACAGAAATGAGGCTGGGCACCAGATTTTAAATGCAAGGTTACTATGATTGAGAGAGCTGGCCCAAGTAGCACCCGTTCTAGCCTGTGACAGACACTGCCTCTGTCATCTTACCCAGAGGCTGAGGACAGTTTTGCTCTTAAAAGCTCCTTCTTGGTGTTTGAATGACATTGCCATGACTCATGATCGTTTGGATATTTAAATTGGAATTGCCTTTTGAGCCAGTAAAAGTCATGGAAGAAATCTACTTCACAGTCATAACCTAGATCTTCTTCTCTTGTTTTTCCTTTGAGAAGTGTCTTGCTATGTACACAGCTCACTCTTCACCTCTCCAAGAGTTGAGCTCACAAGTGTGTGGCACCATGCCTGGCTGTAAGCCAGACTTTCTGCTTTACTTTTTAACCAAAGTAACATTACTCAGTTTAATTATCTACCCTAGTCATTAATCTTAGCTATGGATAACTTTGGGCTAAAAACAAAACCCAGCTCACCACTAAAGCTGCTTTCCTCCTTCTCTTGTTCCTTCTTTCGTTCAGGTTGAGGACTTCATATATGTGAGGCAAGTATACTGCTTGTATAACCCCCACACTTCTCTCCTTTCTGCAGAGTCTTTTGAGTAAATTTTATTTTAAATATAAACCTCTTTTATTTAGGTATACAGGTTCTAGGATAGCTGACATAAATCTAACATATCATCTCCTAGGGATCAACAATATGGCTGTCTGAACAAGAGTTGAACATTGACCACACCAATAGGCACACCAATGGTAGAGGGAATGCTCTCAAGGGTTCCCTCCCTTAGACAAAACAAAACAAAACAAAACAAAACAAAACAAAACAAAACAAAACAAAACAAAACAAAACAAAACAAAACAAAACAGGCAACTAATGAGTTCTGGGAGAAGAACTAGCCTCTCCCAGGGATGAATGCCTAATTGGTTACACAAAGTGGAGTGGTCAGCCCTAATAAATCCAAGCAATGGCAAACAGACTCAGCAGGCTAAATTGATAAATTTGTTTGTTTGTTTGTGTGTGTGTGTGTGTGTGTGTGTGTGCACTCGCTATTGATGAAGACCTTCTAGGTAAGCACTCTACCACTGAACTATACTCTATATTGTTCTTCTATGCAGACAATATGCTCCATGGATTGATTACTACTTAGAACTCCTCTGTGTTTCTGCTTTTCACTTCAGTTTCTCCTGTTGGGGTGTGGTACTTTTGTAGCAACGGAACTTCAGTTATGTTCTGTTGACTCACTGTACCCCAAGAAAAATTGGAACACTGGCTCTGCCTTTGCTGTAACTTATTAGGAACAACTCCAGCCTGTGTCTCTGTACTGGGCCATTTTATGTCAACTTGATACAAGCTAGAGTCATCTGAGAGAAAGGAGCCTAAACTGAGAAAACGCCTCCATAAAATGGGGCTGCAGGAAAGCTTTCAGGGCATTTTCCTAATTAGGAATTGAAGGAGGAGGGTCGAGCCCCTGGTGGATGTTGCCACCCCTAGGCTGGTGGTCCTGAGTTCTGGAAAAAAGCAGGCTGAGCAAGCCATGAGGAGCAGGCCAGTAAGCAGCACCTCTCATGGCCTCTGCATCAGCTCCTGCCTCCAGGTTCCTGCCCTGCATGAGTTCCTGTCCTGACTTCTTTCAGTGGTGAACAGTGCTGTGGAAGGGTAAGCCCTTTCCTCCCCAGGTTGCTTTTGATCATGGTGGGTCATCATAGCAATGGTAATCCTAACTAGAACAGTCTTCAGTAAGCCTTTCCAGGGGAGAAGCTAAGAGGCACTCTGTGTCTGTCATTATCTTCCTGCAAACTCTTCATACACTTTTGAAACCAAAGAAAGTCCTATGTGGCCTGGGTGGAGTACAATATCTGATCTCTGTCTTGTGTTACACTGATGTGACTATCTTCAAAAGTAGATAACTATGTTCTCTTCCAACCTCCACCTTCTTGACAGAGACAGGAGACGAGGAAGTGGGCTCTGTGTCCAGAACTACTCCTTATGAGTTGTGCTTAGATTTCATAGCTCTGATCGCTCCTGAAAATGCACTGTACTTAATAATTGCTGTTTCCAGATCTGACAGTTCAGTGGAAATGGATGACAGAAGTCCCATGGTTACAGAGGCAAAGGCTCAGTGATAATCAGACCTACATCAGAATTGAGGAGATTTTTGGTTTATCATTAGGAAACTCATCTCATGCAAAAAAAAAAAAATTATTTTATTTGGGGTTGATGGAGAACCTGAAGAAAATAACTCAAGGATCAGGTTGGATGGAAGTCATTGAGGGAGTGAGGGAGGGAGAAGGTATTTCTGATGTGAACAGAGAATATGGATGATCCTTCCTGTTTATGGTCCTTCAGTGATGCTATGAACATCTGGAATGGACAGGTGGGAGAGAGGAGTGGTCAAATATCAGAAAGTAAAGCTTAGCACAGGAGTCTAGAGTCAGACTTGCTGTCCAGAGTGAAGAAAACCAGGGTTAGAGTCAAGTGAGCAAGAGAAACATGGTAGGTCTGAAAGAATAAATTAGAGCTAGGGAGCCCATTCCTTACCACAGAAGAGGGCAAATGTTCTCAGTCCCTCATGGGTGAATGCATAGGACACGAGGGCTTCCTGACTGGATAGAGACCGCAGCAAGCGTGATGATTATAGACATGTTAAACAGTCTGTGTAGCGGGAGAGAGAAACTCCAATTCCAGGTGACCAGCTCCGAGTGAGTTTGGCTAGAGAATGCAGTGCAAGAAGAACAGCGAGATATGGGGGTAAGAATGTGGGGAAGGCTAAACCATGCAGATTCCTACAGGTTATTTTGAGGAATCTATCCAGAAGCCCTGGATTAAGGAGGTTAAAGAGACACTACAAAGCACTATGCTTTAGAAGCTCAATTTGGTCACAGTATAGAAAATAGGTGAGAGGGAGGTAAGGCAGGAGGGCATAAGGCGTGGGCATGAGATGAGGGATAGATAAGCTGAGGTCAAGCAATGTCTGGTAGTTATTTAGATATGAAGACTAGAGGGGGTTCACACTAAACACAAGGGAATGAAAGGGAGTCGGGGGAGGGGTAGAAAGGTGGAGCTCACATTTTCCTTAGACAGGAACCCCGGTCAGACATGTCTTGTAAGTTGTAAGCAAGGCCAGAGAGAAATGCGGAAGATATACATACTCACGAGTGGCCAGCTAACAGGCATCAGCTAGAGATTTGCGGGTAGCTGGGTGCACACAGAGTAAGAGGAGACGTAGGCCCAGGACAGAGCAGGGGAGAGGACTGACCTTTACAGCCGGACAGAGGCGGACATAGACAAGGGAAGAGTGTCGGGGAGTCAGGCACAAAACCAAGGACAAATGGCAACTCAAGTGGGGTGTTAACCTCTTCTTCCTCTTCTGGCTGTCTTAATCTTCCTGTGGGGCCTGGAGTCATTATGGGAGTGAGTTTAGGACTATTTTACATTAGTTTATTGGGGCAGCTGGGAGCAAACTAGGCAGATGGTTTATCCTGTTGAGCTATGTAATGTCCCCAGCATAGTTCACTGAGGAAGCCTGTTAGTGGCTCTCAGACCTTGGCTGTACATTGGGACCATCTGTGGAGTTTACAAAATACTGATAAATGGATCCGATTCCTCACAAAGTTCTGATTTAATTGGTTTAGAATGCTGCCTGGGAATTAGTTTCTTTTTCCCCTTTCATTAGAAGATCCCCAGATGATTCTAAATGTGTAGCCAAGCTTGAAAACTGACCTAGATGCTATTTAATTAAGGTAACCTGATTTTACATCAGTGTTTTCTGATAAAGTACACACATTAATCTCTAGAGGAGGATTTTGTTTAGTGTAATGCCAACAATTTGGGCAGGCTCCCTAGGGATGAAAGCAAACGGAGACATAAACAGCCATTTTGGAGCCACAGACAATGGGTTTATGGGTGTTGTTGAGCTTCTTTCGACATCTTTTCAGAACTGTCCATAAGGTGCCATCAACATTGGCTACTTCTCCATGGCAGCACCAAGCAGAGGGCAGAACACTGCTCTTGGGCGGCACTGTTAAAAAAGCAGCCACAGCTAAACACTGAGCTCGGAAGAATGACAAAGAGGGTGAAATCTGTTCTTGGCTCTCTTGTCAAAGCGCTTTATCAACAAATCAACTCCACAATATTTAACAGTCTGGTAACTGCAAGGCATGACTCTTACCCTTCCTTAAAAGGCCTGTGAAGAAAGCTGTTTGTGTGATCCTATTTTTAAATTTTCACTTATATTCTCAGAAGACTGTGGGTGGCACTCTGCTTCAGCTGCTTTCCCACAGGCCTGTCTTCCACCTCTGCATCGCTGTCTTCCTGTTCCCCACCTCCTTTCCACCCGCTTTCCTCTTTCCTTCCACTCTTTCTCTTTCCTTTGTCCTTCACACCTCTGCTCTCTTGGTCCTTGGCACTATTCCCTAGTGTGGTCCATCACTCTCTTCTTGGAGCTTCCACACTGCTTTTACTCACAAGGCATGCCTTTTCTAGTTTTATTTGGTGCACCATTCAACATCCCTCCATCTATAATAGATATTAGGGTAAGAAAGGCCCCTGGGTGGAGAAGCAGGAAATCTGGGTTTCAGACTCAGCTTTGACAACTGTATTCTTGAGTTAGTACAAATTCTAGGGTTCAGTTTCTTCAGAGGAAAATCAGTTGGTGTGGATCAGTGGATTTAAACTCTGACTACATAGGGTAAAATCACCTGGAAAGCCTTCTAGAAATTCCAGCAAAAGGACCTCCCTGCAGACCAGTAAAATCAGATCCGATTATCTGCCTAGAAAATTGCCCTGGGAGAGGAGACTACCCCTGGAGCCTTTGATACTGCATTTCTTTGCTTAAAGCAGGTCTGGCTTTACTTTGCAGAAACTTCAACTACTTTGAAGTTTCTAGGTTTGAAAATGAACGGCAGTGGGCAAGTAACACTATGGATTGAGATAAGAAATGGAAAGGATTGGGAATAGTCACATTTAATTAAATAACATTAAAAACAATTTGTTCTAGGCTAATGACACACCTTAAGGGACTTATAACACACACCACAGTGTATGGCTCAGAATATTCTTCCTGAAACAGTAAACAAAATTCTGGCTTCTTAATTCTGACTCCAGCAAACATCTCCTTACTGTCACACCTAACAAAATGGGGTGTGCACAGGAGCATCTGTGGCTCTGAAATACAGTAGCTGCTTGGGTTGGAGCTGACCAGCTGTTTTCCTGCCCGAAGGGACAACTATGATGATTTAGATGAACAATTCACAACATTCCCTTCGACTCTCTAAGACTGTCATTTTAAGTTAAGGGAAGCAATTGACACTATTTGTTGATAATAATAAAAAATATTTAGTTTTCAAGTGAAAAATCAGAAGTTTGGGGAATTTACCTCTACATTCATCGGATTGAAAGTATCTTAGTAATTAGTGACTTTCAAAAAACGGACATCAGTCACGATTTGAGTTTTTAAACATGTTTATAATGAGACTACTCAGGACAGATCATTACAAATAATATAGCTCAGACTATTATGTAACTGAATGAGCTATTATTTTTCCAAATCACCCAATAATTAATGTTAATCTCTATTTTAATGACAGTTCACACTAATATTAGGATTTTATTGAGACAGTGCATTAAAACTTCACTGGTGGGGGTTTTGGATTCTATGTTGCAATTAACCCCTGAAACACTCACTATTGAATTTTGGCATAATGTCAGACAAGAAGAGTTGAATTATTTCGGAGGGCTACTCAACACTCCTCCATTTTCCCTATATGTGTGTAAGTACAGCTTGTCTTAATGTAGTTCAACCAAAACAATGAATTGTAACAAGATGAATGAAGCCATGGATGAGAATCAGCTATCACCAGGAGAGCTAGACACTGAAGAGGCTTGTAAAAATGTCAAACAAAACCGCTCTTACCACTGTTTTTGTTTTGGGAAATACATCAGTTTCTAATGAAACATATTCTTTATGTTAACATAGTTATTACTATTTTTAAATTAACTAATACATAAATGTTTTAAAGACTTCTTGGCTTTAATTTCTGGAGGTATATTGTAACAATGAAAGGTAGATTTTGGCATCTTTAGGTTTCTTAATAATTATTATGATTGCATTTCAGTAAGAGTTTGAATTTTTGGTTATTTGTGTGTGTGTATGTGTGGTGTATGTGTGCACACACCTGTGTGCACAGTTGTTTTCTTTCATCTTACCATGTAGTTTCTGGGACTGAGCTTGTTTTCTGGGCTGGAAGTCTAGCCACTTAGCAGTTGGGCCATGTGGCTAGACTCCTGTAAGAGTTTGAACAAGTCTCTGATACCAAAGGCTTGAGATTCACAGCTGTAATTTAGTAGAGTACAGGGAATTTGTCTGTTTAACTTCACACATCACACTCAGCCGTAAGTGCCTAATGCAGCTTTGCAATGAATGAACTTTGTAATAAAGAAAGGAAAAAAAAAAAGGCAATTCATTCTTTGACACACGGAACATCCATGGTTCTGTGTATTAGTACTGCTGTGAACATACAGATAAAAGTCTCTACTCTGTGGAGCTTTTACACTAGAATTTGTCATTCTAGACCCAATTCTCCTGTAAATTCATTTATAACCTGAGAAAAAGATTGTACTCTTTTTTTTTTTTTTTTTTTTTTTTTTTTTTTTTTTTTTTTTTTTTTTTTTTTTTTTTTTTTTTTTTTAAGGGCTTGATTTCTATATGTAAATTAGGCATCTGAAAAGACTGATGTCTAAGGAGTACCTGAATTCTAGGATTCTAGGTACTTTTGGCTGAACTTTTGGAGATGACCCTAATGGCTCATCTGAAATGCTATTCCTTGCTTTCACCTCACTACTAACTCATTATGTCCTAAGGCAAACACATCTCCTCCCTTCCTCTCCTTCAGTGTTCGTGAATACATTTATTGCTTGAGAAAACTTTATGTGGCAGAGCACATGAGCTGGGCTATTTTTTAGCAGATGGGTTGGGTTTGGACTTACTCATACAGATGTTTTCCCCTAGTGTCTCTTGTGGGTAAAAACATACATTTGTGTGAAGTTTGAACAAGGTCATGAGCAAGTTCTGTCATCTGTAAATGGTGTGACATAAATTGGCCCATATGGTAAAGGGCTTATGGCCTTGCCCTTCGCTGGACCGTAAAGATATAATAGGCCAAATGTAATTATGGTTGGCTTGACCATTCTCTAAAACCATTCACAAGTGTGTATTAAACAAATTTTGGGAAAATCAAGAGCATATGAACAAAGCAAAATAATCATTAAAAAAGGTTACGTGAATAGAGAACAGAATCCAAAAGATCATAGAGCAATAAGCCAAATATATAAAACATAAACTCTTTCAAAAGAACATAAATAATTTAAATAGATAATGCTTGTTCTCTAAAAATATAGTTTGTAAGATAGAGGAAAAGTTAAACAGTAAGAAAATTAAGTAAACAATAGCAACTAATTCATAGCACATTAAGACTTATAATCCAGTTAAGAAACAACAAGCTGGAATTGCATAGCCATCTCAAATGTATCCACCATGATATAATTGGATTCTAGATGTAAAAAGGAAATATTGGAATAATTTAATTTAAGGTTGTGTGAACTTAAGACTATAATACTGTTATATAAACTGTATCAAATTAAAAAAATCAAGTAAAATATGAGGAAAATAAATAGCTGTGTTTTGGCTTTGGTTAGAATTTAATTATTATTTAGGACTCAGATGGCTCATTAAAAATTATTCATTAATTCCCTTCAGATGACTAAAAAATAGACCAAGTTAGTGTAAAGTGGTAGAATACCAGTAAGTGGAAAAATAGCTTATTGATTTTCAATTACAATTAAGAAGGTCTTAACATTAAGATATCTTTATAGTATGGCAGAGTTTAATTTTAAGAATTAAGCTGAGCTATAACCAATATAATAAAAAATGAAATAAAAATAATTTAATCAATTAAGCAAAAACTGAGCTATACTCCTCTGATAGATACTGTTTGTGAAATTCTGAACCACAGAAAAGCATTATTCATTGAAAAGTTGAATTTGTTTGTACATATTACTTAAAATATCCAACATGACAATATTTAAATTGGTTGGTACATCCAATCCTTCATTTAAATTCATAACTATTTAAATTATACAATCTTTAAGAAGAAAAGTAAAAGGTTTTTCTCTTTTATAATCATTCATCTTGGAGACATATATTTAAGGGAATTCAGATGCTACCTTGAGTCTTAGAAATATAGATATGAACAACTCATCCACAGCTCCAGCTTTCCAAAGCAAATGATCTTAAGGGGTCAAAAATGCACACAAATACTTAATAGATGACAGTTCTATATCTAATAGGAGGGCAAAATGCTACTTCTTCAGAGAGAAAAGATGTATTACAGACCTCTGATAGTTCTCATACAGCTTGTTTCTTTGATAATATAATGGATGGAACTAAACAGAAAAAGCATTCTGCCAGCAGTGAGTTGACAGGCCCCTTCTATTTCTACCTCCTTGTCGGTTTCAGAGAATCAGCTATACTTGTGTACTATTTTCAGCCTTCATGTAGTGGAGAGTGAGACAGATCCTTTGGACACTGTCGGGCATACTATGGTAGGAATCCTGTTTGAGTTTGCTAAGTATCCAACATGTTAGGTCCATTTTCCCATTTTTATTATATATCTAAATACATCAACACATGGATCCATATCGAAAGGTTGAAGCAAAATAAGCACATTCATCCACACAGATACTCATATTTCTCTCATTGTGGCAGGCAAGAATCCAGATTCATAATTATGAATAATTGTAACTAGAATCCTATTGAGTTTATTCTCTGATTGACTCATATTTATTCCTGTCCTGTACTGTTGTAGAAGGTTTTTCTGGGCCCTTTTGGGCCTGGAGGTTTTGACCTGGTCCGCGTGATGGCTTTGTCCCCTAAAAAATGAATCAGACACTTACATTACTTCATACTGTTTGGCCCATGTCTTAAGCACATTACTAGCTAGCTGTTTCATCTTAATTCAACCCATTTCTATTAATCTTCCCACCACGTGGCTCAGCCCGTGGCTCAGCCCGTACCTCTACATGTTTCTCCTTCAGGGGTCGGATGGCGACTGACTTAACTCCTCCCTTCTCCTACCTGCTTGCCCTCTGTTTCTCCACCCACTTCTACGGTGCTCTGCATAGGCCAAAAAGTCCTTTATTTACAGCATACAGAGAGCATTTCCACCACATCTCACCTTTTCTGTCTAATTAAAAAGGAAGGTTTTAATTTTTATATAGCAAAATTATAACAGAACAGCTTTTAAGCAAGAATTATAGTCACAATATTTAGTTTACTTGTATTTATAAATTAAAGAGAATATTTTATTATCTATCTTATTATTGTGAGTCTAAAGTTTTATATCTAATATATCTTTTAAACTAAAAAGAACTATCTCTATAATTATTAAACCTTTAACCACACCAAAGACCACAGAAGAATATAATATTATCTAAATAAACAGGAAGTGTAAGCAACTTCTAAAGTCTAGCAAATGACAGAGATGACATCTGTCTGCCTGGACAGTCATCCAAAGTTTCTTTGTAATGTTGGAGCATCTATCTTTAGCCTATATGGCCTAAAGTCTCTGGCATACCTTTCAGTGATGTAGAAAATCTGACATAGTTTATCAGTTGTTTCTCTTTGTGTCTTGAAGAATGTCTGGCAATGTTTTTTTGTAAAGCAGGAAACTGAAGGACCATCTTGGCTTGTTCTGTCAAAGTTTAGAAGTCACTTTTCTATGGAACCTGAATGTCTAGTTTATATAGCATATTATCAAGCAGTCAATATCAGAATAGTTTTTTTGTCTAGTGGCTAATTGTTGCCACAAAGTAAATTTTATATGAAGTTTTTTTAGTGCTCATCATTTTTTTGAAATATATTGGTGCCGTCAGGAGCAGACCTGTCTCACTGTCTAGAAAAGTCTAAATTCTTAAAATAATTTAAATGCCATATTTTGTATGTCTTTGAAGTGTTGGAAGACTACCTATCTAATTAAAATATATCTTTGTATATCTACAAAAACCTAACTAATATGACTATAAGTTTGGTTATCATAAATGACCATTAATCTGCATTTATCAATTATACATTACAAATTTAAATGAGTTACATCAGCATCATATCTTAATCAAGAATAGAAAAATATATACAGCATAACAAAATTGACTTTAAGTTTATATCAATAAATCAAAATCTACTTATCTTTTCTAATCATTTCTTTATCATATCCTCCTCCTCCCCCCCTTTTTTTTAAGATTGACTATGACCATTTATAATGAAAACAAACATTAATAAGTAATATTTTGGGGAAATTGGACACAGCTTTTTTTATTTTTATTTTTTGTTGTCAAAGGACAATGACAATTTTATGGGGTTTTGAAGTTGGATTATCTCAACTGGTCATTTTGGAAGCTGATCTTTTTATCAGAGAATTTTAGGTGGCCTTGGCAAATGGAACCACATTTGCCTAGAACTAATCTATAGGTTTTGATCTTTTGTGGAGACAAAAACAGAAACTCTTTTTTTGAGTAACATATTTTTATAAATAGATTTTAAAGTCAAGATATTTTTTAAGTATATGTATTTGTTTAACTTAGCAGCCTTAGCAATCAATTGTCTCTCTGCAATTAGCTCATTAAAAGTTAAAAAATTAAAAGAAAACACAATAACTACAATCCAGAATCTCTGTTTATCTGTCATCTTTACGTGGCCTTTATCTTTATCTTTATTTTTATTTTTTTTAAAGGGCTTTTTTTATCTTTTTTTTTTTCTGTCTCTCTGCAGCCTATGTGTATTTTATATATATTGTTTTTTGTTTAGCGGTTTTGAGAGTCTAAATTTGTTTTATTGAGAATTTTTAATCATTTTTTAACTTAAAGAGCTTTTAAAATGTCGGTATCATTTTAATTGCTGACTCTGCCCCTTTTGGCAGCGTTTTTATATGGCGGAGGAACCCGCGAATCTCTGTTGCTGTTGGCAATCAGAGCAGACTCAGGAAATGCTGCTATTAGAAAAACCATTTTTAACTTTGTTTTTTTTTTTGTTTAATATAAGCAGAAATCTTAAATCAATTATACTTATGTCAAGCCTTTTGTGAAACGTATGAGTTTAAGCTGTGTGCTGTGGACGTGCCATTTTTAAATTTTTGTCTGAACACCACACTGTCTCTGTATCAGAAATCAATTTAAATATGTAATTTAAAAAACTGTTTTTGGCTCTGTTTTAGTGATTTAGAGTGCTCTTTAGTTTTTTAAACTTTTTTAGGCTTTATGTGGGTGTCTGACCCACCCAGGGACGCCATATGTTGTAGAAGGTTTTTCTGCATACAGAGAGCATTTCCACCACACTGTACAGCTTCCTTTTTTGCATATGCATACAGGGTGCCCTCAAATACAATTTTTCTACACAATTTCAAGCTGCCTGCTATCTTAAACTTCCATTCTAGCAGCCACTAAATATATATCCCTGGTAATATACTAGGTAACAGTAGAATTTCTGGAATCAAGGTACTGGGAAATAAATTCTATCACTATGACACTTAATAGTTTTGAGACCCTGGGAAAGTTAAAACCCAATGCCTCAGATTTTCATCTGCTAAATAAGACCATAGATTAAGTTAGATGCTTCCAATCTATTTAGTAAAATGCTTCTTGACACAATGGCAGTGAAAACTGTTATTATCACCCAACTTCCAACACTGAGAATGAGGTATCTCGCTTGTTAAGGATCCCCTTACTTTGCCTTAGGCTTCAGATTCCTCTAGTTATCTATATCCTATTATATCCTTGACATATTTGTTAAGTCTATTCTCTTATTGCTGCAAAATTCCATTTTAAAAACCAGTATTAAAATAGCATTAAGTTTCTGCCTTGAGCCTAATACCTCAGCCATTTTGACTAGATTTCAGTACCAAGCATATTTCCTCCTGTGGAGAAGGCCTCAAATCCAGTCAGAGATTGGTTGTTCATGCCCATGACAGTGGTGCTGCTGATGCACCACTGGGGGCATTATGCCTAGCAGAGCTGGCACAGGACTGGGCCTGTCTCTAGTCAACCTTGGCTTTATTCTTCCCTGATGAACAATTGGCTACTGACAGATGCTGGAGGAGAACCAGTGATGTGTGCAGTGTGTACCAAAGGCCAGTCCATCCAGGATTATGAAGGTGTCCTGCCTAAGTCCACTGGGTCACAAAACCAAACAAAGAGGTAAGAATGTGAGGAAGGGAATTACAGGAAAGTGTTTGCAGGGGTGAGAGGGAGACAGGAGAGGGCATGGGGTGGGAGGAACCTGAGCTGTACCTGCATTTCTTCCTGCTCTAAACCCCAACTTGTCCACATTTGAATGGGTTTCTTCCAAGGATAATGTTTTGATTGGATTTACATATTCCTGTCAGGCAAACTCTACATATTGTTCCTCTGTTCCCTGCTCTAGAAATTCTGGCCTTCTTTTTATCTTTAAAAACATCACTTTCCAGTCTGTGGCATTCTACCAGAATCATCCTTTCTCTACTTAGCCCAGTCAATTTCTTCAGCTCAAATATCGTTTTCAGAGTAAAGACCTAAATGACCGTCAATCTTATTAATGCTTTTTTATCATAGAATTTAATTTATTTCAAAGTACACAGAACAACTTTCTCCCATGATGGTTTAACATCTTCTGTGCTCCACCCCCTAAAGACAAGCTCTATGAATATGGTAAACTAGCTCTGCTTTGATTTCAGTTGTACCTTCAGCTCTTAGCTTATGGTGAACCCACAGGAACAAACCACTAAAGGACAAAACCACAAATGAATGAAAATCCTTGAAACAGCACAGCACATTGAAGAACCACAAATACAGTGGGCCTCTGTATCCAAAAGTTTCCCATCTGTGACCTTAACGAACTACAAATTGAAAATATTTGAGAAAAATTTATCTGCACTATAAATACCTTTCTTCTCCTTATTCACGAAAATGTAGTATCATGACTATTCACACAATCTACACTAGATTAGGTGTTATAAGTATCTAGAGATCATTTAAAGTATGCAGGAGGGTGTGTACATGTTATATGTTAACACTGTGCTATTGCATAGAAGAGATTTGAGACATCCATGGACTTTGGTATCTGTGTAGAGTACTAAAACTACATGGATCTGGGGTGTGTGTGCTGGTGACAATCATTTCATGACTAAGCATAAAGGGAGCTGACTGAGTGGTGGGAAAGGAGAAGGAGCATATATTGCTGAGGATGTATGCAAGGCGTTTGATCTTTATTTGCAAATGAGAGTGGCCCTACTATGTCTGCCTCAGGATATCTGCCTCAGGAAGGGCTCACTGAAAACAGAAAAGGGAGATCACAGAGGGCCCAACCTTCTCTGCAGGAGAGAAGATGGGGTCTTGTCAATAGTGATCACATGCTGGTTTTGCTGACCTAACATCAACTCCCATTTCTTCTGGTACCAGAATCCCATCTCATTTTGGAAAAGTACCTCCTCCTCAGTGTTGTTCTATGGGAAGTGCCAATAAAGATATCCTGTCCTCCCACCAAAGGGTGAGATTTGAACCTAGTGACATTGGCCAGGCAAATTTGTCCCACTTGCGGCCTCTGATGAAACTGTTTATCAATGTTGTTCCTTGAGTCTTCACAGATATCAAATTTCTTATAATTTTGGGATTGCTTGGCTTTTAAAAATAGTTTTTGCTAGCCATGACTTTTTTAGTTAACTCAATACTTTCTCACTTAACCTAGCTAGAGTAGATATCTGTTGTACACAACAAACCCCAACTGATAAAGGATTGTATTTCATACTATATAAATAAAAACACAATTTAAAGAACTTGCTTAAAATGTTTATTTTTCAATTAACTCAAGTGAGATAACCCCAAACTGGAAAGATAACTATAGTATGTGTTCAGTTATATGTGTATATTAGCCATTAAATAAATGATAACTAACTTACACTCCACAGACCAGAGAGGCTAGCATAGAGGAAGGGACTAGTGGCACACATGGATATCCCTGGGAGGAGGGTAAGAATAGATTTGATGGGTGGACTGGGAGTGGGTCAGGACTGGAATAGGAGGAACAGGTGGGAAAGGGGAGAAGAAATCGGTTGAGAGAGGGCATGTGGGAAGAGACATCTGGAGCTGAGAAATATATGAGGAATGATACAGAATCCTAGTATAGTAGGAACTTCCTATAATATATGAAGGTGATCCAAATCAAGTTTCCTAATTAAGTGGGATATGGAGTCCCAACTGGCCATCTCTTGTCACCAAATGAAGCTTCCAGTAGTGGGACTGGGCTGTATTCAACTGAGTTGTTGACGAAAGGGGATCCCATGGAAATTCTCAAACAGCCCAGGATGTTGCTATGACAATGGACTGCTCTTCAAAACTAGAAGCAGGGCCTCATTGCAAAGGACCACACACACAGCTCATTGAACATGGAAAAATTGATCTGGTGCCTACATGGAGCCTTCGCCTCTACATTCTAGTGTCTTTGGTACAGAAAGATACTCTACAGGCTACCAAGGGAGACACATAAACATCAAGCCCAGCCACAAAACCTTTGACCTACAATCTGCCCTCCCTGCAAGTTATACTAGGGCAGTGTTGGCAAAGAACTTATGGGGGTAGCAACCAATATCTGGCTTGAGTTAAGGTCCACTCCATGAGATGGAACCTGACATTGCTTAGATGACCAAGAACAAAGAGACTAGAGAGCCAGAGACCTTTACCTAAGGTAAAGCCTAACACTACTGTTCTTTAAAAAAGTATGAATAAATGCTCTTGATGATATTCTGCTATACTCATAGACCAGTGTCTTATTCAGTCTTCATCAGAGAGGCTTCCTCCTGCAGCAGCTGGAAGCAGATGCAGACATCCACAGCTAGACATTAGGAGAAGAAAGAGAGAGATTCCTTGGAAAACACAGCTCTAAACAGGATGTGTTCACCAAATCCCTTTGTCAGAGCTCAGGAGCCCGTGGGAATAGGAGGCTTTAGGAGGGATGGAGGACAGTAGAAGAATAAGGCCTTCAGAATCAACTACGCAAGGCTCATATGAATTCAGAGACTGAAGCAGAAAGCACAGGGCCTATAAGGTCTGCAGCAGGTCCTCTGCATATATATTATAGCTTTCAACTTAGTATTTTTATGGAACTCCTGAGTGTGTAAATGAGTGGGTCAAGTAGCCTAGCCTAGTTGACAAGCCTTGGGTCCTAGTGTGACACCATGTCTAAAGAATAAGATGAGCAGTTCCTGAACAGCAACAGCTAAGGTTGACCTCTGACTTACACATGCATGTGCACACATCTGTATACTTGCATATATGTGAATCTTGTGTGTCTTCTACCCTTTCTTGGTTATCTTCTAGATGTTTTGAAAAGTAAGTCTGCCCTGCCCTGCCCCATGATTTGTCTTTTTACTGACAAACTATTATAGTTCTTCCTCTTGTAATTCAAATGATTGCTTCAATATGGAAACAACTAAAATGAGGTTCCCCAGACCTGAGCCAGAACTGTTCTCCACCTGCCTTCTGTGATCTTCATTTGAATATTTTTTTGTCTCTTTGATTAAATGCCAGTCAACGTGCGTCTTTTTATCCTGTCTTCTCTATCATGTCATTTCTAGAACATTCTAACTTAAAACTGTGAATTACATTTGACTCCCCCTTCATTGCACTGCCCAGTCACCAAAGCCAGGATCCATGGTACCCAACAGCACCATGTGTCTTGTACCATCCACTCATTTCCTACCATCATTGTCAGGGACCAAGACCTTGGCTTGAGCTCTAGGCCTCTGACTAAAGGCCACCATGGAAACTTACTGAGAAACCAACCACTGAGCTGGCATGACCCCGAGTAAAATAGATGTTCTGGTTAGCTTAATAGTAACAGAGAAGTAGCTCTAAAGAATAGAATAACAGGAACATCCTATGGTTAGGTTACCTAGCAACCCTCCCCTGAAACAAGACCAGTCACCTTTTTACCTTGCCAATATCCAGCTTCCCCTGGCCAGCTTCCTGCAGGTGTTTGAAGACTGCCCCCTCCCCATATTCTGCTTTAGGACTATATAAGCATGTATAAAATTGGAATAAAATTGCAGCTCGAACAGGCTCCCATTTGTCCTGCTGCCTTCTTCACATCTCTCTTCCCTTCATTTTCTCTCGTAGGTGGTCTCCCCTGGTGAAGTCCCACAGGTCGGGGCACATCATCTTCCTTCTGCTTTACATCTTTGAGTCATGTTAAGTGTAATCCCCCACATCATTCTCTCTCTGCTTTAGCTTCTTACTCATCTTCAGAATTCCCATATTAGAACACATAGAACTTTTTAGTTAGTTTTCTGACTCTAAACTGATCTACGTTTATTCACAGATGAGTTTTCACAGTATTTTCAAAGTATTCTGTTGTTTTCTAGAAGTCAATGTTAACTGAAGTTCCAGAGAAGGTAACTAATATTACTTGAACTCATTCAAATTTTCCTACTTGCTGTCTTTTATTGACATCTCCAACTCCAGCCCAGTCATGTGCTACCTCTTGCTTATTAAATTCATTTTCAAAAATCATTGCTCTCAAAAGTTTTCCTGATAACAGTTTACATTTCTCCTCAGTATAGGTTTTCACTGACTTATAAAGTTATTTCTTCAATGACAGACTACCAATCTCACTTTTCCAGACTGAGTACTACCTAGGTTTGTCATCCCTACTAACATCTAACTCAGAACTCTAGTGGGGGATGTTCTAATATTTTTCTATTCATTGCTCTTACTTTCATGAAGTTGACCACTGGAGGTCCTGGGAGAGAAGAAATATATAAGTGGTTGCCACTCAAAATTCCATATGTAAACCAGGAAGGCTAATAGAGCTCTCTTAATAAGTAGGAAGAATACACAGTGCAAACAGAACCCTGTGAAAGAATCAGCACTTACTGATGCCCCACAGTATCAATGATCAGTATGTGTGAATGTTGGCAGCACATATGCTAAAATTGGAATGATACAGAGAAGATTAGCATGGACCTGCACAAGGATGAAATGCAAATTCATGAAGCATTCCATATTCTTTGGAAAACTCAATAGTGGAAATAGATAAATCACTCAAATAAAACACCAAAACAAATATGCCATAACACAAAACGTTCAGGAAATTTGGGACACCATGAAAAGACCAAACCTGAGAATAACAGGAATAGAAGAAGGAGAAGAATACAGTTCAAAGGCACAGATAATGTATTCAATAAAATCATAGAAAAAACTTTTCCAATCTAAAGAAGGAAATGCCTTTAAAGGTACAAGAAGCTTACAGAACACCAAATAGAATAGACACCTCAAAAAAGTCTGCTGGCCATATAATAATTAAGCCACAAAAAATACAGAACAAAGAAAAAATATTAAGAGCTGCAAAGGAAAAGGGCCAACTTACCTATACAGGCAGACCCATCAGAATAATGCCTGACTACTCAATGGAAACAATGAAAGTGAAAAGATTCTGGTCAGAAATTATACAGACAATAGAAGAACATGGCTGCCAACCCAGACAACTGTATCTAGCAAAACTGTTAATCACCATAGGTGGAATAAGCAAGATATCTCACGACAAAGACAAGTTGAAACAATACATATCCACAAATTCAGCACTACAGAAGGCACTTGAGAGAAAACTCCAACCTAAGGAACCCAGATACACCCATAAAACCACAAAGAATCGATAATCCCACAGAAGAAAAACCCTAAGAAAGGAAATACACACAAACTTTCACCAAAAATAACAGGAAGTAACAATGAGGGGTCATTACTATTCCTTAACATCAATGGACTTAATTCAGCTATAAAAAGACACACCCTAACACGATGGATACAAAAACAAAGGCCAACTTTCTGCTGCATACAAGAAACACACCTCAACTCCAAAGACAAACACAGGCTCAGAGTAAAGAGATGGGAAAAGACTTTTCAATCAAATGATCCCAAGAAACAAGCTGGTGCTGCTATCCTAATAAAGAACAAAGTAGACTTTAAACTAAAATCAATCAAAAGAGACCAGGAAGGACATTATTTATTCATCTCAGGAAAAATCGACCAGGATTAGATCTCAATCCTGAATATTTATGCCCCTAATATAAGGTTGCACCTTCATATATAAAAGAAACACTACTACAGCTTAAACCCCACATTAAATATCACACTCTAATAGTGGGAGACTTCAATACCCCACTTTCACTCTTGGATAGACCAACCAGATAAAGACTCAACAAAGAAATAAGGATTCTAAGAGATGTTATGATGCAAATGGACTTAATAGATATTTACAGAAGCTTTCATCAGAACACAAAGGATTATACATATTTCTCAGCACCCTATGGAACTTTCTCTAAAACTGACCACATACTTGGTCATTAGGCAAATATCAATAGATACAAAAAATGGGAATAACCCCTTGTATCACATCAGACCACCATGGCCTAAAGTTAGCATTCGACAACAACAAAAATTATAGAAATCTTACACTGATGGAAACTAAACATCTCTACATTGAACCACCTCTTGGTCAGGGAAGAAGTTAAGAAAGAAATCAAAGACTTTCTAGAATTTAATGAAAATGAATCTACAACATACTGAAACTTAAGGGACACAATGAAAGCAGTGTTAAGAGGAAATTCATAGCACTAGATGCCTATATAAAAAACAAAGAGAAAGCTCACACAAGAGACCTAACAACTCAGCTGAAGGCTTTAGAACAATTACAAGTAAACTCACGTAGAAGGAGCAGACAGCAGGAAATAATCAAAATTATGGCTGAAAACAGTACAATAGAAACAAAGAGAACAATACAAAAAAATCAATTAATCAAAAAGTTGGTTCTTTGAGAAAGTCTGATCTTCACTGAATTTTGGTAGGTGGTACCTGTCCAGAAAGCTGTCCATTTCTTCTAGGTTTTCCATTTTTGTGGAATACAGATTTTCAAAATATGATCTGATAATTCTCTGTATTTCCTGGGGGTCTGTTATTATGTCCCCCTTTTCATTTCTGATTTTGTTGATTTGAACACTCTCTCTCTGTTTTTTGATTAGTTTGGCTAAGGGCTTATCTATCTTGTTAACTTTCTCAAAGAACCAACTCTTAGATTCATTGATTCTTTGTATTGTTCTTTTTGTTTCAGTTGTATTGATTTCAGCTCTAAGTTTGATTATTTCCTGCCATCTACTCCTTCTAGGTGAGTTTGCTTCTAATTGTTCTAAGGCTTTCAGCTGAGCTGTTAGGTCTCTAGTGTGGGATTTCTCTAGATTTTTCATATAGGCGTCTAGCACTATGAGATAGACAAACCCTTAGACAAACTAACCATAAGATACAGAGAGAGTATTCAAATGAATAGAATCAAAAATGAAAAGGGGAACATAGTAACGGACCACCCAGGAAATTCAGAGAATTATCAGTTTATACTTTGAAAATCTATACTAAAATGGAAAACCTAAAAGAACTGGACAAGTACCAATTACCAAAATTAAATTAAGAACAGGTTAAAGTCCTAAACAGACCTATAACACCAAGGGAAATTGAAGCTATTATTAAAAGTTTCCAAAATAAAAAAAGCCCAGGTCCAGATGGTTTTACTGCAGAATTCTACCAGGCATTCAAAGAAGAGCTAATACCAATACTTAACAAACTGTTGCATACATTAGAAACTGAAGGAACAATGCGAAACTCTTTTTATGAGGCCACAATCACCTTGATACCCAAGCCACTCAAAGACACAGCAATGAAGGAGAATTACAGATCAGTCTCCCCCATGAATATTGATGCAAAAATACTCAACAAAATTCTGGCAAACCAATTACAACAACATATAAAAAAAGTTATCCATCATGATCAAGTAGGCATCATCCTAGAAATGCAGGGATGGTTCAACAAAGAAAAACTATAAATGTCATCTATCATACAAACAAATTGAAGGAAAAAAACCACATGATTATCTCCTTAGATGCTGAAAAAGCCTTTGACAAAGTCCAACAATACTTTATGATAAAAGTCCTGGAGAGATCAGGAATACAGGGAAAATATATCAATATAATAAAGGAAATTGAAGAGGATATAAGAAAATGGAAAGATCTCCCATGTTCCTGGATAGGTAGGATCAACACAGTGAAAATGGCAAGCTTACCAAAAGCAATCTACAGATTCAGTGCAATTCCCATCAAAATCCCAATGCAATTTTTTACAGACCTTGAAAGAACAATACTAAATTTTATTTGGAATAACAGGGAAGCCAGGATTGCCAAAACAATTTTGCTCAACAAAAGAACCTCAAGAGGCATCATTATTCCCGATTTCAAGTTATACTATAGAGCTACAGTATTAAAAACTGCCTGGTATTGGCATAAAAACAGACTTGTGGGTCAATGGAATAGAAATGAAGACCCAGACATTAACCCACACATCTATGAATACCTGATTTTTGACAAAGACGTCAAAAATATTCAATGGAAAAAAGATAGTATCTTCAACAAATTGTGACGGCATACCTGGATGGCAGTATGTAGAAAAATGCACAAGAGAACTATCAGAACAGCTGAGGGGCCTAGACTAATTAGAAGCAAACTCACCTAGAAGGAATAGATGGCAGGAAATAATAAAACTTAAAGCTGAATCAAAGGGTTGGTTCTTTGAGAAAGTTAACATGATAGATAAACTCTTATCCAAACTAACAAAAAGCAGAGAGTATTCAAATCAACAAAATCAGAAACAAACAGGGGGACATACCAACAGACCCCCAGAAAATCCAGAGAATTATCAGGTCATACTTTGAAAATTTATACTCCATAAAAATGGAGAACCTAGAGGAAATGGACAGCTTTCTGAACAGGTACTAATTACCAAAACTAAATAAAGGCCAGATTAAAGACCTAAACAGTCCTATAACACCAAAGGAAATTGAAGCTGTCATTAAAAGAAAAAAAGCCCAGGCCCAGATGGTTTCAGAATAGTGCACCCAGATGGTGCAGAATACTACCAGACATTCAAAGAAGAATGAATACCATTACTCCTCAAACTATTTCACACAGTAGAAACTGAAGGAACATTGCCAAACTCTTTTTATGAGGCCTCAATAATCTTGATACCCAAGTCACTCAAAGACACAACAAAGAAAGAGAATTACAGACCAATTTTTTTCACAAACATTAATGCAAAAATTCTCAACAAAATTCTGGCAAACAGTATACAACAACATATAAAAAATATCATCCACCATGATCAGGTAGGCTTCATCCCAGAAATGCAGGGATGGTTCAACATACAGAAAAGTGTAAATGTCATCCATCATATAAACAAATTGAAGGAAAAAACACATGATCATTTCCTTAGATGCTGAAAAAGCCTTCAACAAAGTCCAACAAGCCTTCATGATAAAAGTCCTGGAGAGAGCAGGAATACAGAGGAAAATACCTAAATATAAAAATGGCGATTTAAGCAATCCCACTAAAGTCAGGAACTAGACAAGGATGTCCTCTCTCTCCTTATCTATTCAATATAGTTCCCGAAGTTTTAGCTAAAGCAATAACAGAACAAAAGGAGATTAAGGGTATACAAATTGGGAAGGAAGAAGTGAAACTATCTCTATTTGCAGATGATATGATTGTATATATAAGTGACCCACAAAATCCTACCAGGGAACTTCTACAGCTGATAAACACCTTCAGCAATGTAGCAGGATACAAGATTAACTCAAAGAAATCAGTAGCCCTCCTATACACTAAAGATAGAAGAGCTGAATGTACTTGGTACTGGCACAAAAACAGACTTGTGGATCAAAGGAATCTAATTGAAGACCCAGACATTAACCCACACACCTATGAACACTTGATTTTTGACAAAGAGGCAAAATGTATTCAATGGAAAAAAGATAGTATCTTCAACAAATGGTGTTGGCATAACTGGATGGCAGTGTGTAGAAAAATAAAAATAGAACCAAACCTATCACCTTGCACAAAACTTAAATCCAAACGGATCAAAGACCTCAACATAAGCCCAGCTACAGTGAACTTGATAGAAAAGAAAGTGGGAAATACCCTCCAACGCATTGGCACTGGTGATCACTTCCTAAATATAAAACCAGTAGCACAGACACTAAGAACAACAATCAATAAGTGGGACCTCCTGAAACTGAGAAGCTTCTGTAAGGCCAAGGACACAGTCAATAAGACAAAATGACAGCCTACAGAATGGGAAAAGATTTTTACCAGCCATATAAGTGACATTGATCTCTAAAATATATAGGGAACTCAAAAATCTAGAGCCCAAAATGCTTAAAAACCCAATTAAAAATGGGGTTCACAACTAAAATGGAACTTCTCAGCAGATGAATTAAAAATGGCTGAAAGGCACATGAAAAAGTGCTCAACATCTTTAGACATCAGAGAAATGCAAATCAAAACAACTTTGAGATATCACCTTCCACCTGTCAGAATGGACAAGATTAAAAACACAGATGACAGCCTATGCTGGAGAGGATGTGAAGCAAGGGGAACTCTCCTCCATTGTTGGTGGGAGTGTAAACTTTTTTAACCAGTTTGGAATGCATATGGTGGTTTCTTAGAAAACCTGGAATCAATCTCCCCAAGGATCCAGTAATACCTCTCTTAACCATATACCCTTAAAACGCACATTCACACCCCAAAAGCATTAGCTCAGCTATGTTCATGGCAACATCATTTGTAATAGCAAGAACCTGGAAACAACCTAGATGCCTCTCAACTGAGGAATCGATTAACAAGCTGTGGTACATCTATACAATGGAGCATTACTCATCAGTAAGAAAAAAAGATATTCTAAAATCTGCAGGAAATGAATGAATATGGAAACTATCCTCCTGAGTGAGTTATCACAATCCCAGAAAGAGAAGCAGGGGATGTACTCACTCATTAGAGGACTTAAAAACAATATAAAAAGAGAGAGATGTCATTGTACACAAGAACACAAGACCAGAACATAGCTAAATGACACAATGCCTCACTTCTACATTGATGTCTTCTGGAAGAGGAGTGGGTAAGGAAAAACTTGTTTTCTTTAAGGGTATGGCCACAGGGAGTTTAATTATGCTATAGTAAGCAAATGAGCAGCATGAATGGGTAGTTTTATAAATGGGGAGATCATAAGAGTGGGCATGATACTGAGAGGTCTGATATCTGAGTTTGATGGGGTGCATGATGTAAAAACACCAAATAATAAATATATATATGAAAAAAATCTAAAAAAAGGAAAAAGAAATACTATGATTAATATCAGGGTTTCATTAGCTGTGTAACTTTTAAAGGCTTGGTTTATTTTATAAGTTTTATGGAATAATATGATATGTATTTGTCATAGTTCTCTAAGTTATAGAATTTGGTAGTAAGTTCATATTTTGTATTTGCTTTTGTTATTGCTGTTTTTTATTTTTAGTATGGAGTATTTTATTAGTATTTTAAGTATTTCAAGGTTACAAAGTATGCATTTGTTAAAATTATTTATTGAATTTAGGTTTAATTTTGCTATCTAAAAACTCATCAGTTTTTTTCTGAAACTTCAATTTATCAAAACGAATTTATAATGTATGTCTTTATAATTTTTGGAAATTTCATTCATATCTGTTATAGTGTTTGTGTTCCAATTTCTAGTTTTATTGAAGTAGCTCTTCCCTTTGTTTAATTTGGTTAAGAATTTGCCATTTGTGTTTAATCCTTAAAAAATAAGTAAAAAAAAAAAAAAGAAAAATGCAAATAGATCCAAGCCTATCACCCTGCACAAAACTCAAATCCAAGGGGATCAAAGACTTCAACATAAAACCATTTACATTGAACTTGATAGAAAGGAAAGTGGGAAATACCCTCCAACACATTTGTACAGGTGACCACTTCCTAAATATAACACTAGTAGCATGGACACTAAGAACAACCATCAATAAGTGGGACCTCCTGAAACAGAAGTTTCTACAAGGCAAAGGACACAGTCATTAAAACAAAATGACAGCCTACAGAATGGGAAAAGAATTTTACCAACCCTACAAGTGACAGAAGACTGATCTCTAAAACATATGGAGAACTCAAGAAACTATAGTCCAAAAACCCTTAAAAACCCAGTCAAAAAATGGGGTTCAGAACTAAAAAGGGACTTCTCAGCAGAAGAATTACAAATGGCTGTAAGACACTTGAAAAAATGCTCAACATCTTTAGCCATCAGAGAAATGCAAATCAAAACAAATTTGAATGGCTAAGATCAAAAACACAAATGACAGCCTATCCTGGAGAGGATGCAGAGCAAGGGGAGCAGGCTTTCCTTGTTGGTGGGAGTGTAAACCTGTTCAGCCACTCTGAAATGCAGTATGGTGGTTTCTCAGAAAACTGGGAATCAATCTCCCCAAGGATCCAACAATACTACTAGGCATATACCCTAAAGATACATATTCACACCCCAAAAGCATTAGCTCAACTATGTTCATAGCAGCACTATTTGTAATAGTAAGAACCTAGAAACAACCTAGGTGCCCCTCAACTGAAGAATGGATTAACAAGCTGTAGTACTATTCAGCAGTAAGAAAAAATGTTATACTAAAATTTGCCGGCAAATGGATGGATTTGGAGAATATCTTCCTGAGAGAGTTCTCACAAACTCAGAAGGATAAGCAGGGGATATACTCACTCATTTAAGCAAACTTTAAGCAAAAACATTCTTTTTTCACTGAAAGATAATGGGTGAATAAAGTGATTTAAAACAGACACACACACACACACACACAACTTCTGGTTTGTCTGTAGATGGGTTGCTTAGCAGA